>BSBK01002037.1:1945000-2296312 GCA_027943335.1 Chamaecyparis obtusa
GGGATATCTAAGGGTCCTAATTAGGTAGTAAGGTTCTTAAGGGTCTTATGGGTCTTAAGGGTCTTATTGGGTCCTATTGGGTCTTACGTGTCTTAATTAGGTCCTATTGGGTCTTAAGGGTCCTGTTAGTGATGAAGGGTGCTTCCCTTAATACCACAAGCAAATAACAGAAATAGAGAAACAACAACAATAATGTTCAAGAACAGAAAATTGGCTTCTTATTATCTCCACAAATGTGGAATTACAAACTTTCAGAATTACAATATGCAAAGCCACATGGGCATTCACTTACAATATTATGTAGGACAAGCCTCGAATCAATACCTAGATCGACTACCCAGAACTGCCCTAGACAACATTACGGGCCTTCTTTATATAGGCAATTTCCATCGCCCGAGAAGGTTCTAGAAATTTAGCCCTTAGGGCCGACCAAACTTAGAATTATTTTATTTTACAATTTATTACATCAAAGTCGGCTCAAAATGAGTTTTGAAACCCAAACAGAAATTTTGAAGAACAATTATTTTCTGCCATTTCAGGTGACCCAACTTTCGAAGACCACAAGTCATCGCCCGTTGATCCGATTGGCTATTATAACCCCATTTTGGAAATGCCACGAAGCGCTCTATAGGATTGACTAGCACAATGCACCTGTCACTCAAATTTTCAACCTCATTCTGGGCCTCTAAAGCCTTCAAAACTGAGTTCGAAGTTTCTGTAACCTGCTACCAATACCGAAAATCTTTAATATCTTCAAAACTACACCTGATCTAGCCATGAAACTTTGCTGGCAAGCTGATATGACTGAGATGACCTCCATATGTAAAATTAGACATTCCGAGATCGTAAGACCAACTTACTAAAAATAGCAAGTTTCCATAAATAGCAACTCTACACAAGATAGCCCTTATTGAATACAAAAACAAAAATATTTTTGGGTGATGCAAGATTGCTCTTACACCCAGGATGCTCCTGCATAAGACACTCGAGGTAATTTGAGAAGTGACCCTGTCACGACTTAGGTGTGTAGAGGAAAAAAAAGATGGTTAACCTCCTCCTTTGTTAGCCATGATGAATCTTCAACAGGTAATCCTTTCTATTTGACCAAATACTCTTCATATTTCATGTTCCTTTTACTTCTGCCAACACGACTGTCCAGTATGTCTTCAATCTCCTTGATATCTGAACTAGTTGCTGGAATACTCCACTATGCTGTTGCAACCTCATCTTCAACACCTCCTTCATGATACTCTGTCAAATCTGAAATGTTAAACACTGGTGAAATATTCAGCTCATTAGGCAATCCTACCTCATATGCATTTCTTGAATCATGCTTCTTCAGTATCTTACATGGTCCAAACTTCTTCATTTTCAGCTTGTTATATGTACCAACTAGAAACCGCTCCTTCCACAAATGAACCATGACTTCATCCCCAACCTAAAATTCCTTATGCCTCCTTTTCTCATCTACCTTAGTCTTATATTGCACATTCATCTTGGTAATATGCTTCCTCACCACCTCATGGATGTTCTTCACATGTTCTACAAAATCTTCAGCTTCAGCATTACTTATTTCTCCTTTATCTATCTTTCTCAACTCAGATGAATTTCTTGGACTACTTCCATATACAATCTGGAATGGTGATTTACCAGTGCTCCTATTGACAGAATTATTGTATGCAAATTCTTCCTATGGTAAAATCAAATCCCATCCTGTTGGCTTATCTCCAACCAAACATCTCAGCAGATTTCCCAAACTTCTATTCACCACCTCTGTCTGTTCATCAGTCTGTGGATGATGTGATGAACTCAACTTCAAATCTATCTTCAACTTCTTTCACAATGTCCACCAAAAATATCCAACAAACTTAGTATCGCGATCTGAAACTATTTGGCAAACCATGTAGTCTCACCACTTCTCTGAAAAAAAATTCTGCTACATGAACAACATCATTAGTCTTCTTGTAGGGAATGAAATGTGCCATCTTCAAAAAATTTTCAACTACTACAAAAATTGAATCATGTCCCCGTTGTATCCTCAGTAAACCAAGAACAAAGTCCATACTGATATCCTCCCAAGGCTTCTTTGGTACAGGTAATGGCTGATACAACCTTGTATTTTCCTTCACTCCTTTTGCCATCTGACATACTCTACAACTCTGTACAAACTTCTTCACATCTTGCTACAATTGTGGCCAATAATAATTCTCACCAACCAAAGCAAGGGTTTTATCACGACCAAAATGTCCAGCCAATCCTCCACTATGCTTCTCCTTGATGAGATTCTCCCTCATAGAACTTCATGGAATGCACAACTGACTCCCTCTGAATAGCATATCATCTTGGATGATAAAATCTAGCCATTTCATCCTATTTAGAGTAACAGGTTCTGTACAAGCTTTCCAAGCTTCACCAAAATCAGGATCCTCTGGATACAAATTCTTGAGTTCCTTGAACCCAACCACTTCAATCTTCATCTCTGTTAGAAATAGTTGCCTTCTGCTAAGAGCATCTGCAACCCTATTAGACTTTCCACTCCTGTGTTTCAAAACAAATTTATAACTCTACAAAAACTCAACCCATTTCAAATGCCTCTGATTCAACTTTTCTTGACTATTCAAATATTGCAAAGCTTGATGATTAGTATACAAAACAAACTCCTTAGGAAGCAGATAATGTCTCCACTTCTTTAATGCCTGAACTATAGCATAGAATTCCTGATCATAGATAGAATATTTTCTCTTGGCATCATTTAACTTCTCACTGAAATAAGCAACAGGTTTACCTTCTTGGCTCATAACAGCTCCTATTGCAATACCACTAGCATCACAATCTACTTGAAACACTTTATTAAAATTTGGAAGTGCTAAAACAGGTTGTTCTGTAAGTTTTTGTTTCAACAATTGAAAACTCTTTTCTGCCCCATTAGTCCACTTAAACTCTTTTCTATCCCCTCTCATTGTTTTAGTCAAGGGTCCACAAATGCTGCTAAAATTTTTGATAAACTTTCTGTAAAAGCTAGCAAAATCATGAAAAGATCTTACCTCAATAGAACTCCTTGGAGTAGGCCATTCAAGGATAGCCTGTACCTTCTCTGGGTCCATTTTTATACCTTCTGCCGAAACTACAAATCCCAAATACACTAACTCTTTCTTCACAAAACTGCACTTCTTCAAATTAATCAACAATTTCTCATCTCTCAACTTCTCAAACACTATATGAATATTCATCATATGTTCCTCCAACATCTTGCTAAAAATCAAAATATCATCTAGGTAAACAATGACAAACTTACCCAGAAATTCTTTCAGAACCTCGTTCATGAGCCGCATGAAAGTGCTCGGTGCATTGGTTAGCCCAAAAAGCATGACTAACCACTCATACAGTCCTTCCTTTGTCTTGAAGCCAGTCTTCCATTCATCTCCTTCTTTGATCCAAATCTGGTGATATCCACTCTTCAGATCTATCTTTAAGAAATACACAGGTCCACTCAAACAATCCATAATATCATCCATTCGTGGCAATGGAAACCTATACTTGATTGTGATCTTATTTATTGCTCTAGAATCTGTACACATCCTCCACTCTCCATTCTTCTTTGGTGCTAATACCGCTGGTACAGCACAGGGACTTAGACTCTCTCGAATCAACCCGTTCTGCAATAACTCATGTACTTGTCTGTTCAACTCTTCACTTTCTGCTAGTGTCATTCTGTGTGCTACCTTGTTTGGCAAACTGGCTCCTAGAATCAAATCCATCTGATGACTGATCTTCCTTATTGGTGGTAATCCATCAGGTACATTATCAGATACAATATCTTGAAACTCATTCAATAAATTTGCAACCTCTACAGGTACATCCTCTACTTCTTCTTTACCATCTAGGAATTTTCTTTCATCAACAAATGTTATTCTTGCATTACCACATACCTTTTCTTCGGTGTCCTTCAATGGCTTTAGCTTATGTCGCACTCCATCCTTTGTCAGGGAATAGGTATTCGCACGATCATCATGTGCAGCACATCTATCAAATTTTTATGGTCTACCCAACAACATATGACATGCATCCATAGAGATGATATCACATAGTACTCATCTTGGTACCCATTGATCTTGAACTTTACCAGGCACTGTTCACTAACCATGACCTTGTGGTCATCCTGCACCCAGGCAATTCGATATGGATGTGGGTGTTTCTGTCTCTTGGGCTTCAATTTTGTCACCATCTCTTCTAACAATAAATTATCAGTGCTTCCACTATCGATAATCACATCACAGCATTTACCCTCACACTTGCATCTAGTGCGAAACAAGCTCCTCCTTTGTTCAGGTTCATTCTCACCACTCAGCAAGACTCTTCTGTTAATTAGCATTTCTCCTCTTTCAACATCTTCAGAATTTGATGATCTAGCATCTTCATCTACATGTGCAACTCTGGCCTAACCTTCATTTCTCCTATCTGTTCTGCCTTGGCACTAAGGACATTCAAATGCCCTATGACCTTCTTCTCCACAGTGAAAACATGTTCCATGGAAGCCTCCTCTTCCAGATCCTTGTCCTCTTCCTCTTCCTCTCTGATCTCTATTACTCTGATCTTGGAAACAATTGGAATTATTTCCTCTTTGATTCTGACTACTACTCACCTCATCCTTCTCTTTCAAATCTTCATTTCGGCCACCATATGACCGTCCACCAGATCTTCCACCATGACCTCTTCCATTTTGTCTGCTCTCAAACTTCTTGTTCAGCTTTTCCTCTACTTTTAGGGCAAAATGGTATGCCTCCTCAATACTGTTCATTCCAACTAGATTCAACTCCTCCTGAATGCTTGGCCTTAACCCATTAAGGAATCGGGCAACTTTCTCCTTATCAGCTTCTCCATGGCCTATTCTGATGAGGAGTCGATAGAACTCCTCTGTATACTCCTGAACAGATCTTCAAAGTCTTTCTTCCTCCTGGTTCACAATTTTAGTTTCTCCTTCTTGATATTCTTCTTCAGCTTCATCCTCGCTTTTGTCTCTGACATTAAGATTCATTCCTCTATGAATCTCTTATTGCAATGCTCGCACTTGTCTCTGCAGCTCTCTAACCTCAGGTGTCATAGCACTAGCTCTTCTGCCACGTTCTCTTCCTGGAGGCATTTTCGCGATGCGCGCTGAAACCCTAACCACGGTCCTGGTGCAAACTGCCTCACAGTCGGTGATTTGTTTACACACTCAAGAACCTTTCTCTAATACCACTTGATGAAGGGTGCTCCCCTTAATACCACAAGCACATAACAAAAATAGAGAAACAACAACAATAATATGCAAGAATAGAAAATTGGCTTCTTATTATTTCCACAAATGTGGAATTACAAACTTTCAGAATTATAATATGCAAAGCCACATGGGCATTCCCTTACAATATTCTATAGGACAAAGCCTCGAATCAATACCCAGATCTACTACCCAGAACTGCCCTAGACAACACTACGGGCCTTTTTTATATAGGCAATTGCCATCGCCCGAGAAGGTTCTAGAAATTTAGCCCTTAGGGCCGACTAAACTTAGAATTATTTTATTTTATAATTTATTACATCAAAGTCAGCTCAAAATGAGTTTTGAAACCCAAACAAAAATTTTGAAGAACAATTATTTTCCACCATTTCAAGTGACCCAACTTTCGAAGACCACAAGTCATCGCCCATTGACCCGATTGGCTATTATAACCCCATTTTGGAAATGCCACAAAGCACTCTACAAGCTTGATTGGCGCAACGCGTCTATCACCCAAATTTTCAACCTCATCCGGGGCCTCTAAAGCCTTCAAAACTAAGTTCAAAGTTTCTGTACCCTGCTGCCAATACCGAAAATTTTCAATATCTTCAAAACTACACCTGATCTAGCCATGAAACTTTGCTGGCAGGCTGATATGACTGAGATGACCTCCATATGTAAAATCAGACGTTCTGAGATCATAAGACCAACTTACTAAAAATAGCAAGTTTCCATAAATAGCAACTCTCCACAAGATAGCCCTTATTGAATACAAAAACAAAAATATTTTTGGGTGATGCAAGATTGCTCTTACACCCAGGATGCTCCTGCATAAGACACCTGACGTAATTTGAGAAGTGACCCTGTCATGACTCAGGTGTGCAGAGGAAAACCAAGATGGTTAACCTCCTCCTTTGTTAGCCATGATGAATCTTCAAGAGGTCATCCTTTCCATTTGACCAAATACTCTTCATATGTCCTGTTCCTTGTGCTTCTGCCAACACGACTATCTAGTATGTCTTCAATCTCCTTGATATCTGAACTGGTTGTTGGAATACTCCACTGTGTTGCTGCAACCTCATCTTCAACACCTCCTTCATGATACTCTATCAAATCTAAAATGTTAAACATTGGTGAAATATTCAGCTCATTAGGCAATCCTACCTCATATGCATTTCCTGAATCATGCTTATGCAGTATCTTACATGGTCCAAACTTCTTCATTTTCAGCTTGTTATATGTACCAATTAGAAATTGCTCCTTCTGCAAATGAACCATGACTTCATCTGCAACCTAAAATTCCTTATGCCTCCTTTTCTCATCTACCTTAGTCTTATACTGCACATTCAGCTTGGTAATATGCTTCGTCACCTCCTCATGGATGTTCTTCAAATGTTCTACAAAATCCTCAGCTTCAACACTACTTATTTCTCCTTTATCTATCTTTTTCAACTCAGATGCATTTCTTGGACTACTTCCATATACAATCTGGAATGGTGATTTACCAGTGCTCCTGTTGACAGAATTATTGTATGCAAATTCTATCTGTGGTAAAATCAAATCCCATCCTATTGGCTTATCTCCAACCAAACATCTCAGCAGATTTCCCAAACTTCTATTCACCACCTCTGTCTATCCATCAGTCTGTGGATGATGTGATGAACTGAACTTCAAATCTATCTTCAACTTCTTCCACAATGTCAACCAGAAATATCCAACAAACCTAGTATCGCGATCTGAAACTATGGTCTTTGGCAAACCATGTAGTCTCACCACTTCTCTAAAAAACAATTCTGCTACATGAACAACATCATTAGTCTTCTTGCAAGGAATGAAATGTGCCATCTTTGAAAATCTGTCAACTACTACAAAAATTGAATCATATCCCCACTATGTCCTTGGTAAACCAAGAACAAAGTCCATACTGATATCCTCCCAAGGCTTCTCTGGTATAGGTAATGGATGATACAACCCTGTATTTTGCTTCACTCCTTTCGTCATCTGACATACTCTGCAACTCTGTACAAACTTCTTCACATCTTGCTGTAATTGTGGCCAATAATAATTCTCACCAACCAAAGCAAGGGTTTTATCACGACCAAAATGTCTAGCCAATCCCCCACCATGCTTCTCCTTGATGAGATTCTCCCTCATAGAATTTTGTGGAATGCACAACTGACTCCCTCTGAATAGGATATCATCTTGGATGATAAAATCCAGCCATTTCATCCTGTCTAGAGTAACAGGTTCTGTAAAAGCTTTCCAAGCTTCACCAAAATTAAGATCCTCTGGATACAAATTCTTGAGTTCCTTGAACTCAACCATTTCAATCTGCATCTCTGTCAGCAATAGTTGCCTTCTGCTAAGAGCATCTGCAACCCTATTAGACTTTCCACTCCTGTGTTTCAAAACAAATGTATAACTCTGCAAAAACTCAACCCATTTCAAATGCCTCTCATTCAACATTCCTTGACTATTCAAATATTGCAAAGCTTGATGATCAGTATACAAAAAAAATCTTTAGGAAGCAGATAATGTCTCCACTTCTTTAATGCCTGAACTATAGCATAAAATTCCTAATCATAGACAGAATATTTTCTCTTGGCATCATTTAACTTCTCACTGAAATAAGCAATAGGTTTACCTTCTTGGCTCATAACAGCTCCTATTGCAGTACCACTAGCATCACAATCTACTTGAAACACCTTATTAAAATTTGGAAGTGCTAAAACAGGTCGTTCTATAACTTTTTGTTTCAACAATTGAAAACTCTTTTCTACCCCATTAGTCCACTTAAATTCTTTTTTATCCCCTCTCATTGTTTCAGTCAAGGGTCCACAAATACTACTAAAATTTCTGATAAACTTTCTATAAAAGCTAGCCAAACCATGAAAAGATCTTACCTCAGTAGAACTCTTTGGAGTAGGCCATTCAAGGATAGCCTGTACCTTCTTTGGGTCCATTTTTAGACCTTCTGCCGAAACTACAAATCCCAAATACACTAACTCTTTCTTCACAAAACTGCACTTCATCAAATTAATCAACAATTTCTCATCTCTCAACTTCTCAAACACCATACAAAAATTCATCATATGTTCCTCCAACGTCTTGCTAAAAATCAAAATATCATCTAGGTAAACAATGACAAACTTACCTAGAAATTCTTTCAGAACCTCGTTCATGAGCTGCATGAAAGTGCTCAGTGCATTGGTTAGCCCAAAAGGCATGACTAACCACTCATACAGTCCTTCCTTTATCTTGAAGCCAGTATTCCATTCATCTCCTTCTCTGATCCAAATCTGGTGATATCCACTCTTCAGATCTATCTTTGAGAAATACACAGGTCGACTCAAACAATCCATAATATCATCCATTCATGGCAAATGAAACCTATACTTGATTGTGATCTTGTTTATTGCTTCAGAATCTGTACACATCCTCCACTCTCCATTCTTCTTTTGTGCTAATACCGCTGGAACAGCATAGGGACTCAGACTCTCTCGAATCAACCCCTTCTGCAATAACTCATGTACTTGTCAGTTCAACTCTTCACTTTTTGCTGGTGTCATTCTGTGTGCTACCTTGTTTGGCAAACTGGCTCCTAGAATCAAATCCATCTGATGACTGATCTTCCTTATCGATGGTAATCCATTAGGTACATTATCAGATACAATATCTTGAAACTCATTCAACAAATCTGCAACCTCTACAGGTACATCCTCTACTTCTTCTTTACCAACTTTTGGAATTAAAGCAAAACACACATGCTCATGCCTCATACCATCCAAGAATTTTTTTCCATCAACAAATGTTATTCTTGCATTACCACATACCTTTTCTTTGGTGTCCTTCAATGGCTTTAGCTTATGTCGTACTCCATCCTTTGTCAGGGAATAGGTATTCGCACGACCATCATGTATAGCACATTTATCAAACTGCCACAGTCTACCCAACAACATATGGCATGCATCCATAGAGATGATATCACATAGTACCTTATCTTGGTACCCGCCGATCTTGAACTTTACCAGGCACTGTTCACTGACCATGACCTTATGGTCATCCTGCACCCAGGCAATCCGATATGGATGTGGGTGTTTCTATCTCTTGAGCTTCAACTTTGTCACCATCTTTTCTGACACCAAATTTTCAGTGCTTCCACTATCGATAATCATATCACAGCATTTACCCTCACACTTGCATCTAGTGTGAAACAAGCTCCTCCTTTGTTCAGGTTCATTCTCACCACTCAGCAAGACTCTTCTATTAATTAGCATTTCTCCTCTTTCAACATGTTCAAAATTTGATGATCTAGCATCTTCATCTACATGTGCAACTCTGGCCTGACCTTCATTTCTCCTATCTATTCTGCCTTGGCACCGAGGACATTCAAATGCCCTATGACCTTCTTCTCCATAGTGAAAACATGTTCCACGGAAGCCTCCTCTTCCAGATCCTTGTCCTCTTCCTCTTCCTCTCTGATCTCTATTACTCTGATCCTGGAAATGATTGGAATTATTTCCTCTCTAATTCTAACTACTACTCACCTCATCCTTCTTTTTTGGATCTTCATTTTGGCAACCATATGACCGTCCACCAGATCTTCCACCACGACCTCTTCCATTTTGTCTGCTCTCAAACTTCTTGTTCAACTTTTCCTCTACTTTTAGGGCAAACTGGTATGCCTCCTCAATACTGTTCATTCCAACCAGATTCAACTCCTCTTGAATGCTTGGCCTTAACCCATTAATGTATCAGGCAACTTTCTCCTTATCAGCTTCTGCATGGCCTGTTCTAATGAGGAGTCGATAAAACTCCTCTGTATACTCCTGAACAAATCTTCAAAGTCTTTCTTCCTCCTGGTTCACAATTTCAGCTTCCCCTTCTTGATATTCTTCTTTGGCTTCATCCTTGCTTTCACCTCTGACATTAAGATTCATTCCTCTACGAATCTCTTCTTGCAATGCTCGCACTTGTCTCTGCAACTCTCTAACCTCAGGTGTCATAGCACCAGCTCTTCTGCCACGCTCTCTTCGTGGAGGCATTTTCGCGATGCGCGCTAAAACCCTAACCATGGTCCTGGTGCAAACTACCTCATAGTCGGCGATCTGTTTACACACTCAAGAACCTTGCTCTGATACCACTTGATGAAGGGTGCTCCCCTTAATACCACAAGCACATAACAAAAATAGAGAAACAACAACAATAATATGCAAGAATAGAAAATTGGCTTCTTATTATCTCCACAAATGTGGAATTACAAACTTTCAGAATTACAATATGAAAAGCCACATGGGAATTCCCTTACAATATTTTGTAGGACAAAGCCTCGAATCAATACCCAGATCTACTACCCAGAACTGCCCTAGACAACACTACGGGCCTTCTTTATATAGGCAATTTTCACCACCCAAGAAGGTTCTAAAAATTTAGCCCTTAGGGCCGACCAAACTTAGAATTATTTTATTTTACAATTTATTACATCAAAGTCAGCTCAAAATGAGTTTTGAAACCCAAACAAAAATTTTGAAGAACAATTATTTTCTACCATTTCAGGTGACCCAACTTCCGAAGACCACAAGTCATCGCCCGTTGACCCGATTGGCTCTTATAACCCCATTCTGGAAATGTCATGAAGCACTCTACAAGCTTGATTGGCACAACACGCCCGTCACCCAAATTTTCAACCTCATCTGGGGCCTCTAAAGCCTTCAAAACTGAGTTCGAAGTTTCTGTACCTTGCTGCCAATACCGAAAATCTTCTATATCTTCAAAACTACACCTGATCTAGCCATGAAACTTTGCTGGCAGGCTGATATGACTGAGATGACCTCCATATGTAAAATCAGACATTTCGAGATCGTAAGACCAACTTACTAAATATAGCAAGTTTCCATAAATAGCAACTCTGCACAAGATAGCCCTTATTGAATACAAAAATAGAAATATTTTTGGGTGATGCAAGATTGCTTTGACACCGAGAATGCTCCTACATCAATTAGGCCTTAAGGGTCCTATTGGGTCTTAAGTCGAGTCCTATTAGGTCTTATTGGGTCATATTGGGTCTTAAGGGTCCTATTAGTTCCTATTAGATCTTAAGTGGTCCTATTAGGTCTTAAGGGTCCTAATAGGTCCTATTAGGTCTTAAGTGGTCCTATTAGGTTTTAAGGGTCCTATTATGTCTTAATTGGTCCTATTAGGTTAGGTATTGGGTCTTAAGGGTCTTATTGTGTCCTATTGGGTCTTAAGGGTCCTATTATGTCTTATTAGGTATTATTATATCTTAAGAGTCCTATTATGTCTTATTATGTCTTTTTATATCTTATTAGGTATTATTAGGTCTTAAGTATAATTTTGTTTGACAAAATATGTAACAAATTTTTAGATCTATATATTCTTGATATATATTTATTTTGGAAAATAACTTAGTATGATATATAAGTTATATCTCTTAATCATTTTAAATAAATTTTATTGAAAAATTATTTAAATTTACCATGTATTGCATGCTATTTGTTAGAAAGTAAAGTCCACCAAGATAACTGAGAGGTGGGGTGAATCAGTTATCTAATAATAATAGCTTTTATTACCATTGTCATATTTCAACCATGTAATCAATATAAGAAACAACCATAGTTCCTAAAGAAAAATATACACAACAATACAATAACACAAGATATGTTGACTAGGGAACCTCTTGATCAGAGAGTAAACCCCAGTGGGAATGATGCCCACAAAATATGTACTAATATTAAAATATCTTATGAGAGGATGGACTCTATTAGGAGCCTTATAAAATACATTCAAATCATATGAGTCCATATTAGGAGACTTTGAATCTCTGTTAAAATATTCTAACCCAGTTAAGAGTTATAGAAGACAGAAGGACCCACTGTCCAAATAGCTTCAAGGGACAGATCACTGAACACACTGTCCAGCTAATCTTTGTATTATCCTATCAGAATAATACCAATAATTACTGATCTCAATAACTTATCTTTACTCCTCTGCTTGTGCCAAACCCCACCATCTACTTCACTAGATCTTGATACAAGATCTTTGTAATTCATATATCCTCTTACAACATATATTGCTCAATTCCATAATTCACATCTATATCTCATCATTCATCATATTCCAATTAAGGAAAATAATCCTTCCTTTATACCACACCCAAATAATTACAAATGAGTCGGCCAACAAGGCTTAACCAATTACAAAATATAAACCTTCACATGTTACATAATATTTCACAATTACATAAAAATTGTCAGCCTCAAAATAAAATAACTCTTTACACATGTGATCTCTAACCATGTTGTCTCATCCAGGTCATCACCAAAATGTCTTCATGATCTGTATAACTTTGCATACCCAAATTCTATCCTGATTAGGAGATATAATCCAGTTACCACAAGCCGCTTCTTAGGGACACTGTCTGAATAGTGCTTCCACTAAATTACACATAACTATCATGAATAATTGAATTTTTGTATGTGCTCTTAACCATAATCTTAGGACACAGTGTAGAATAAATCTTTAACTTCGCATAGCTTGATCTATAATATTTCACGTGCCCTAGTTCAAATACTCTCTGCTTCTCTACTAATCTTCAGTAGATCACTGTGTTGACATCAATGACAATCACAATAATGAATGCAACATACAAGTACTACTGAATGACTCTGAATACTCCCCCATATGACATATTCAACATTCATTCCTAACAATCTCCCCCATTGGCATTCATGGCAACATATATGAAAAAATATCCATGTTCCATGAATACCAAACTACAACACTACTTCTTTGAAATATTTTAAAATCCTCTTCATCAATCAAATCTTATAGGTTTTTCCATTTTATATTGCTTCATCTACTCCAATAGATATTTTTCATGTATCCTTCTCCCCCATTGATATCAATGACAAATAAATCATCACTATGTCAATCCATTTCAAAAAGCTCAATGTCAAAAGACACTTTTCAAAAAATACATTCACAAGAGTCCTTTATGAATCAACTCAAAAACACATACTCCCTCATAGAGGAAGTACTAGCATATAGTCCAGAAAAGATAGAGCTCATATACCACTAGACTGATGTAACTATCTACATCACTTCTCAAAAGTAGGTTGGAGCATAACCCCAAGCATACCTCTCAAATACTCAAATGTATCTTTAGGTAAGGGCTTTGTAAATATATCTGCAATTTGGTCTTTTGTAGTTATATACTCAAGTCTAACCTCTTTCTCTGCAAGTTTCTCTATTACAACATGATACTTGATTTCTATATGCTTTGTCTTAGAATGCAACACATGATTCTTTGACATACTTACTATACTGGTGTTATCATAATGTATAACAACAGGCTCATGGAATTTGATTCTGATATCCTTCAACATTTGTTTCATCTATATTATCTGATTACAATTGTTTGTTGCTACTACATATTCTTCTTTTTTCATGCTCCGTGAAATACAATTTTGTTTTTTACTTAACCAAGAAACCAATCTTCCTCCACAAAAAAATGCTCCACCACTTGTACTTTTTCTGTCATCAATACTACCTCCCCAATCTACATCTGTATATGCATATACAGTAAAGTCATTAGATTTTTCATACCATAACCCATAGTCAATTGTGTCTTTCAAGTATCTAAATATTCTTTTTACTGCTGCATAATGTGACTCTTTAGGATCAATTTGAAATCTTGCAACAATTCCAATAGCATGTGATATATCTGGTCTTGAATGAGTTAGATACTATAATCCTCTAATCATGGATTTGTACTTCTTTTGTTCAACTATAGGAGTTTCATTTGTGCTAGATAACTTATGACTAGTTACCATAGGTGTGCCAAATGACTTACAATTTTCCATTCCAAATCTCTACAAGTATTTCAGATACTTTTCTTGACATAGGAAAATACAATCATTGTTCTATGTTATTTGTAATCCTAAAAAATATTTCATCTCACCAATCATCCTCATTTTAAATTCTGTCTTCATTTCATCAGAAAATTTATCACTAGCTTCATCTTCACCTCTAAATATAATATCATCAACAAAGATAACTACAATAAAAAAACCATTCTCAATCTCTTTCAGATATAAATTAATATTTGTTGTGCCTTTAGTAAATCCTAATTTTATCAAATATTTATCTTGTCTTGCATACCATGTTCTAGGTGCTTGTTTCAGTCCATATAAAGCTTTGTTCAGTTTACATACCATATCTTCTTCATAAGTCAAGGGAAAACCTTCAGGCTGCTCAATGTAGACTTCTTCCAATTCTCCATTCATAAATGTTTTCTTCACATCCATTTGATACACTTTGAATTTTTTATAAGTTTCATAAGCCAAAAACATTCTTACCACTTCAATTCTTGCAACAGGTGCAAAAGTCTCTGCATAATAAATTCCTTCTTGCTGTGAGTATCCTTTACATGCAAAACTTTCTTTGTTCCTTACAACTTCTCCTTGTTCATTCATCTTGTTCCTGAATACCTATTTAGTTCCTATAACATTTTTATCTTTAGGTCTAGGGACCAAATTCCAAGTCTTGTTCTTTTCAATTTGATCTAGTTCTTCCTTCATTTCTTTAATCCAATTTTCATCTTTACAAGCTTCATCATTAGTTTTAGGTTCACTTTGAGAAATCAAACATAGTTCTTCTTGTACCTTATTCCTTGTCAGAACTCCTTTTTCTATGCTTCCAATAATATGATCAACATGGTGATTTCTTGCTAGATTCCTATTAGGTGTCACTATCTCAGTTCTTGTTTCAACTCCATGTTCTTCTCATTTTGCAAATCACTGGAAGTTTCATAAAACAATTCAACATTTTCTTGATCAATTCTAGCATGATCTTCTTCATCTGATCCATAATCAAGCATCCTTTCCTGAATTTTAAACTTTTCATCAATTTTAATATTTGCACTCTCAACAATAGTCTTAGTTATTTTATTAAAACATCTATAAGCTTTATTTTTCAATGAATAACCAAGATATATACCTTCATCACTTCTAGGATCAAACTTACCAATGTCATAATCTCTCTTAATATAACACTTACTTCCAAAAATTATGAAATACTTAATTGATGGCGCATGTCCAAACCATAATTCATAAGGTGTCTTGTATGTGTCTTCTCTAATTTGTACTATGTTCATTGTATATACTATTGTATTCACTACTTCTCTCCAGAATGTCTTCACCAAATCATTTTTAAATAACATAGCTCTTGTTGCTTCAGTTATCGATATGTTCCTTCTTTTGCAATACCATTTTTTTTAGGTGTTCTAGGGGCTGAAATATGTCTCTTAATACCATTCAATTCACAAAAAAGTATTAAATTCTTCTAAAGTAAATTTTTGTGAGGTCCTACCCCGACCTATCTTAGTTCGATAGTTGATTTGATACTTGGACTACCTAGATGATACATTGTTTTGTGATACTAGACCTATTTTGATTATGACTTCATATCATTAGACATTATGTGATGATTTTACTTGATTATATTGATGATGATGTTAAACGTACCTCTACATGCTTATGTTAGATTCATACTAGTTTTATGTTTTGGAAAGATGAATAAATTCTAAATTCTACATTTTGTTACGTTATCATATGGAATGGTAAAATGTGATAGTTGTGATGTGAATACTTAGGGTAATGGTTCTACAATTGACTTAGGGTTACTTGTTTATGATAAATTGAACTTACATTTTGATGCTTATAGAACTAGGGCACAATGTGGATTATGTTTATGATAAAATCGTGAAATGCAGTTTCTCTATGTATTGAATTTAGATGTTACAATAGATCATGTTTCACTTTCAATATGATTATATATGCATTGATTTCATGAGATACTAACATCTGAATCGAGTGTGAAGGATTATGACCATGGTTATAAATGCGGGAAAATAAGGATGGATCTATGTGAAAATAGTTTAAGGCCAAGGTCGACTCTAGGAAGAGAATGACCTCGTTGTTATGTGATTTTAAATTTTGTAAACATAATGTTGAGTGATTGTTGTTGTAAATATTAATATGTGCATTAATGGATGTAAATTCAAATGTGTATATGTAAATGTAAATTATCCAATAGGCATGCCATGTGTGTAATTATGTAATGTGATATGTTTTTTTTTTTGTGTGGTGTCACTTGACACTAGTGTGATGTGTTGGCATGCCTAAGTGGAAAGTGGACCCTACCTCACCCTTAGGTCACCTTATGAGTCCCTAGGTATGGTAAGTGGTTTGGGAAACCAAAGCATGTGACATCACCTTGTATTTTCGTGTGTAAACTTTACTTGGGTTTTTGGAGGGTTAAATTGAGCCCTAGGATGTAGTTAGGGTTATTTTTAAGTATCCAAAAGCATGTGCATAGGTTAGGGGGTCAAATTTTACCCTTTTCAGTTCCCAAGGCTTCCAAAATGCCTCTCAAAGTGAGCCTTCTTTGAGAGTGACGATTTGGATATGTTTTCTAGGATAATCCATTTCCCCATGTCTTGAATACTTTCCATTTTCATAGCTAAGGGCAAGTGGCTTGTGATCAAGAATCAAGACACCTAACTTACTTTGGTATGAGGGAAGGAGAGAAAGAATGTCTTTGGGCTATTAGAAAAAAGAGACTAGGAAAAAGAGATAGTCTTGCACATTATGCAATCTTGTTTTTGGGAGAAGGATTGACTTGGGAGAACTAGAGGCTTGAGAATGAGAAGGAGAAGGAAAACTAGGAAAGAAAGGATTATCTCTTCATCAAATCCATCATTTCCATAGCTTGAGGAAAGTTAGGTTCATCTACCATGGAAGTGTTTATGTAAATGTATTGTGAAGTTAATTCTATTTCTAAAAAATTGTAATGTTTTGTTTTCATTTTTCTTTCATGAATTTTACTCTTGTTTCCTCCCTTTGTATTGTGTGTGTATTGTGGGTGTGCAAGACAATTCTCATCCTTGGGAAGATTTGAGAGTATCTTGGGGTGAAGGGCATAGTTGGGAAATCCTTATGTGTAGAGCTTGGATGTATGGGCATCCGTGAAGCCTAATTGAGTTGTAATCTGAGGGCCATAAGGGATGTGATTGATGCTCCATGTGATGAGCTAGTATGTTGAGAATGAGCCTTGTGAAGGTATGTAATATTGATTGTAAGTATTTTTTTTGGTTTGAGTATGACATCTCCATAAGTGATGATTCCACCTTCACTCATTTTTAGATCAATTATGATCCTATGTGCAAGCTTGGAAATGGGAGTAAAAATGTGTTTGTTCTTTGTCTCATGATGTAGTATGTGTGTTGAATGTTTGTATCCTATCTATCCTTATTTCCCCTAGCTCGGGGGTAGCCATATAATTGGCCTTGGTTGGGAGGTGAGCCTCCATGGTCATGTGAAAATTATTTGTAATAGGTTGCAAAAGATTGTGTTGAAGAATTATTGAAGCTTGAAGATATTTAAGTTATTTTTTTTAAAGGAACTTGTATAGTGGATTAGAGAATATTCATGTGAAATATGTATCCTTGTAAGAAAAAAGGAGGAAATTTTTTTTTGTATGAAGTGGTTCAAAGGCATCAAATGTTGATGTTCAAATCATTGTGTAAACCATATTCTTGGAAATTATTTAGTAGATTTAAATAATGTATTTAAAATCCAAAACTGTATCCTTAAAAGAGATTAGCAATATTGTGAATATATCAATAAGAGAGGTCATTTATTAATGGGAATATATTTCTTTTATTTAATTTGAAAATAAAATCTATGTTGTTGTTTTGGAGTAGGACAGGTAGTTAGTAAATGTTTTATACCATAAATAGGATTAGTTCAAAGATAGGAATGAAATTTCATTTATTAGTGTGAATTCCGTTTTATCTAGATTGGAATTATATTTTCCCAATTTCTATATTGGAAGTAGATAGGAATTTATTAAATTTGCTAAAAACCCTAGAATAAGAAATGTGTTAAAATTTTTGTAATAAGTTTGTGACATTCAAGTTTTAAAAACCTTCATGTTAAGGGTAGAAAATAAATATATTCTAAATTTGTATCTATTTTACCTATTGAACATTTACCATTTGAACATAGACAATTAGATATAAAGAAGATTCATTCACATATGCATCATTATGATTATTATTTATTTTTTCTATCAAGCATTACTGTGTTAGTTAATAAATCTTAGAGTATTGTCTATGGTTATCGTATTTCAGTAAACAATATAGTTTTAGATGTGCATATAATATTGTTTTTTCTCACAGCATATTAGTTACAAAAAAATAATAATATTGCTTGAAACATTCTTATATGTATTTATATATATACATAGATAATATATATAAATATATAATCTAACTTAAATATCAAAAACTACATTGTTTTGTACATTGTTTATTTTGGAAAAAAAACATATTAAAACATATGTATATATACTTTACATGTTAATATTACTTTATATATATATATATATATATATATATATATATATATATATATATATATATATATATATATATATATATATATATATATATATATATATATATATATATATATATATATATATATATTACATACAATATTTTATAGTTGTTTTTTTAAAAAAAAAAAAAAAAAAAAAGGAAACAAGATATTTTTTTGGCCGAAATCATAAGCGTTTTCACACGGGGGGGGTTTAGCCCTCACCCGCGGGCGCAATAGAGCTACCAAATTAGGGTTAGCTATTTCCACTTGGAATCACACCCTTTTGTATTTTATATGTTTTACTTTTATTTTCACTTTATTAATGTTAATTATTTACACTTGTGTTTATTTATCTTGAGTAAGAGAAATTTATATTCGTATAGTATTCTTAATGCGAGATCAAACTTGGTTTAAAAGTAAGTATTTTATTTAATAACTAAATCTTTTTAATTTTGCAATGTCACAGTACTTTAAATGGAATAAATAAATAATTTAGTAGGAATAATTCGTTTGTACTCAAATTTATTTATTTATTTTAAATTTTGTCCCTTGGAACATAGTTAATGATGAATTCAATTTTTATTAACTATGCTACCTAGTTCAAAGGTAAATATAAGTTTAGAATTATTAAAGGATTAAACTATTTGGACTATAGCCTTTAATGAAATTCTGTATTTAATATTTCGATGACTTATTTAATTGTAATTGAGCTTTCTACTTATTTGAATAAAGACTTATGTATGACCTTGGAAATTCAAAATTATTATTATTTGGGGAATTTAATTATTTAATTAGTAATAAAATTAACATTCATATTATCCCAACTAATAAAAGAATTTAAGGAGAAATTAGTTACCTTTCTTTTTAATGCTTAGAGGAAATTTGAATATCATAAATTAAAGCTTTATATTCATGGGGGGGGGGAAAAGATCCCTATAGATTAGTCTAACATCCAACCAACGACCTTATAGTCTCCTTTACCCTAGTTTGAGATTGGGACTCTCTCTTGCTTTCTAAATGTTGTAATTAAAACATCTTTAAACCTACTAGATCTTTTTCTCAAAACCTAGTTAGGAAATTTATGTCATCTAATGTCATCCTCGATTAAGGGATGTTGGCATGCCAGCGCATGCCATAACTTTCCCTATGTGACATTAGGTGGCTAGCCTTTATGTTCTCAAGCTTCACATTAAGCAAGATTTACGAGTAATCTAGTTTTCATTTAGAGACCTTTTAAAAAAAATTATTGTTATGTTTCGACCTTGTATTTTGGGCATTACATTCTGGTATCAGAGCACAGTTTCTACTCTAGGAACCTTCAAACCCATTACATTTTCTAACTCACTATTTGTTTTGTCCTAAGTGTAGGATACCTCCAGTCATGTGTAGTGCTCTCCGACATGGATGGAGAGCTAGAGGTGACCGTGTGGCAATAGAGAGAGCTGAGTGGGCAGTCGAGGGAGTAGGTGACAAGCAGGGGCCCCCTCCTGCACCACCACCTAATCCCAACTAGGATATCCTTAATGCATTATAGAATTTAGCCAATATTATTATGGATAGATTACCACCAAGAGGTCAGCGAGATATGGCCTGAGATCAGAGTAGGAGCCCTCCTCCTAGATGGGTTGAGGAGCAAGCAGATCATGGGGATGATTTAGTTCACATGCCAGAGCCACCACCTGCAGTTGTGCCGAGAGTGCCCCGTCATACAGGGGACCAGATCAGAGACCTCATTTGACTTCAACCACCACCCTTTTTAGGATCCACAGGTGGGACAGAAGCTGGGGCTTGGCTTTTGAGCCTCAAGCATTGCTTCGGGTTGCGTCCTTACAAGAGCAACCTTAAGGTACAATTTGTAGTTCACATGCTGAGAGGGACCGCCTCTAGTTGGTGGAGGCAGGAGGTGTGTGTGCAAATTTTGTACCTAGTTGTAGACACAACACTTCAGTAAAACATTAGAGGTTAGTTATAATCAAAATCATGGAGTGAAATGGAAACTAATCTAACCAGGCGATTTACTGCCTTCTAGTAGATGGGAGTATGTATTCTCGGATTGGACCGAGATCAGTGACCTTGACGACACCTAAACAAAGGATTTGAATGCAAATTATAGATATGAGATGAATGCAAATTAATCTGCTTTTTTGGTTTTCTATGCAATAAGATGAAATAAACTGATATGAATCTATTCTAGATGGAAAAACTAATATGCAATGCAATTAATCTAACAATGATATGCTAACTATGAAACTAAAATGACAAGATTGATCTCACAAAAGTTGTTGATTTGCAAAGAAGCTTCAATTCTTCAGATGTCGATTCACCAGCATGATTGTGCAAATTCATGGGTTGATTTTGGCAGAGTAAGTATCCAAACTTGTGTGATGATTTGTGAAGAGCTGAAGCCTTGATTTTATAGAAATCCAGGGCTTTGGGGATGCATGGAAAAGCCATAAATCACTTAGGTTGATTTTTGAGTCAACAAGGAATTAAAGATAGTTAACTCACAAAAAATCATGCAAAAACAACTTTTTGATTTAAACGAGAAGTTGATATTAGCTTTTAATGCAAAAGAGAGTTGAGTTTATTTTTAAAATAACTTGAATTGATTTTCTGATTTAAGTTTAACTGCTTTTTGGATGTGCATAATTAATATGAATTAAATAAATAAATAAAGTGATTTATCCTCAACTTAACTGATTTTAAAAATAAAACAATTGATTTATGGGTGAATCAATTATTAAATCAAACTTTTATTCAAAAACTATATTATTAAATTTAACAATTGACATTAATTAATTAAATAAGAGTTTAATCAATTAGTCATAGAATATTTGATTTATTGTCAAAATGGAATAATACAATTTAGGAATAAATATAATTAAATACAATGAAATAATTAAGTGGCAGTATTAAATCTAATTAATTAAATATTGAGAATATTCAATTAATCAAACTTTAAGATAAATAAGATTTATCACCTCGAGTGTTGCTTCGGGTTGTGTCCTTACAAAAGCAACCTTAAGGCACGATTTGCATTTCACATGCTGAGAGGGACTGCCTCTACTTGGTGGAGGCAGGAGGTGTCTGTGCGAATTTTGTACCTAGTTGTAGACACAACACTTCAGTAAAACATTAGAGGTTAGTTAAAATCAAAATCGTGTAGTGAAATGGAAACTAATCTAACCAGGTGATTTACTACCTTCTAGTAGATGTGAGTATGTATTTTCAGATTGGACCGAGATCAGTGACCTTGACGACACCTAAACGAAGGATTTGAATGCAGAATCTAGGTATGAGATGAATGCAAATTAATCTATTTTTTTGGTTTTCTGTGCAATAAGATGAAATAAACTGATATGAATCTATTCTAGATGGAAAAAATGATATGCAATGCAATTAATCCAACAATGACATGCTAAATATGAAACTAAAATGACAAGATTGATCTCACAAAAGTTGTTGATTTGCAAAGAAGCTTCAATTCTTCAGATGTCGATTCACCAGCGTGATTGTGCAGATTCATGGGTTGATTTTGGCAAAGTAAGTATGCAAACTTGTGAGATGATTTGTGAAGAGCTGAAGCCTTGATTTTATAGAAATCTAGGGCTTTGGGGATGCATGGAAAAGCCATAAATCACTCAGGTTGATTTTTGAGTTAACAAGGAATTAAAGATAGTTAACTCACAAAAAATCATGCAAAAATAACTTTTTGATTTAAATGAGAAGTCGAGATCAACTTTTAACTCAAAAGAGAGTTGAGTTTATTTTAAAAACAACTTGAATTGATTTTCTGATTTAAGTTTGCTGCTTTTTGGATGTGCATAATTAATATGAATTAAATAAATAAAGAAAGTGATTAATCCTCAACTTAACTGATTTTAAAAATAAAACAATTGATTTATGGGTGAATCAATTATTAAATCAAACTTTTATTCAAAAACTATATTATTAAATTTGACAATTGACATTAATTAATTAAATAAGAGTTTAATCAATTAGTCATAGGATATTTGATTTATTGTCAAAATGGAATAATACAATTTAGGAATAAATATAATTAAATACAATGAAATAATTAAGTGGTAGTATTAAATCTAATTAATTAAATATTGAGAATATTCAATTAATCAAACTTTAGGATAAATAAGATTTATCACCAAATAATTATTAAATTAAACATAATTAGGATAAATAGGAATATTACTAGGAATATTCCCTGATGCAGAATTTAGGATAATCAATTAGGATTCGATAATGTGCCAATGTGCCTTAGGTTAGGACTTTGATGTCGATTTCTTTCAATGTGATGATGTAGGAGATTAATGAACCTATAGCCCATTTTTGGGGTATTACATTTTGCCCCTCTTTGAATTGTTGTGCGAAGCGCAGTGGTTCAAAGATAGTCTATGTATGATGTTAAAACTGATGTTTGAAATTGAAATTGATATGAGACAGAAACTTGATTGAAGTTGATATGAAGATAATAGGTCCTGAATGACCAAAGATAATGTTAACTATAACAGCAAATGAACCGATGATTGCGAAAAAGTGTCAAAACACCTGATTCTGAACCTTATGATTGCGAAGAAGTGAGTGACTGATTCTAGACCCGATTGTCAATAAGAATCACATTGGTATCACATCTGAACCCTTTAGTTACGAAGAACCAAGGAAATAACACTAATGAACCGATGGTTACAAAAGATTGATATAGTTTACAAGATTAGGAGAATACCAGATTGATATGGATCTCGATGAATCTGATATGCCCTGAGTGATGATTGATTTTCCCCAAGCGATGAGGTCTTTTTGATGAATCAACAACTAGACATGGTTGTTGTCTTGATTACTGAGGAAAGATATGATTTCAAATTTAGATTACAGAGTTTGAATGATGTGCAATAACATGCCCCCTTCGGGATAAAAATTGAAATCTGACAAGAATAGTCAGTGTTGAATAGTTTAGAAGCATGTTAATTGATGTAAGAAGTGGTTAAACACGTTCAAGAATGCATTCTGCATCATTTGGAGGTCCTATAGACCAAGTTTGACTATGTTAAACGATGAGTTGACCATAGTTGACCAAGTTGAAATTTTGATAGTTTGATGTAAGATAATCAGTTAAGTTGAATACTAGATTTTTGTGATGATCGAAGGTTGATTAGGCAAGCAGTAGACCGTCCTGGGTCCAAAAATTTTAAATCATGATTTTGACATAGTAAATGATCTCAAATTTTGATTTTGATCCTGAAAATGGAATCAGAACGTCGAAATTAGCCAAGGGTGCAATTTTCATGAAAAACATAGCACTTTTGAAAATTAGGTCAAAAGCTATATAAAGGCCAGAAGGGTCATTTTCAATTCATTTCAACCTTTTGACTTTGAAAACTTTGTGGAGCCCTCTAAGCAAAAATGGCAGAGAAAGCGGCAAAACCAAACGTACATGTGAGTTCACATCGATTTGAGCACAACCGGAGACACCCGAGACCTCGGCAGTATGGACATCTGGTAGGTGGACCTTTGTGCTTTGCTAAAAATTCAATTTTTCCATGTTTTATAGCATTTTAAGGATTTTTCATACGTTTTTTAATTTTGAATTTTCGCATGCATGGAAACTCGTAAGACTCGTATGACTTTCGAACTGTAGATAGGTTGTCATCTTGTAACCCCCCAAGACTCGTATCAGAGGGACTCAAGAGTCATACGACATTTCATCGGGTCCCTCATAACTCATACGAGGAGGGATGCATATAGTGTCACTATGCTTTGTCGTATGGTATGATGTAGAAACTCTTATGACTTTTCCTACCAGTCTGAAGTGTCGTATGGAAAATAGTGAGCTTAAAACTCAGTATTAGGTCAAATTTTTGAATTTTCTGATTTTGTAGATTGATTGCTGACCTGTTAACCTACCTTCTGAAATACTGAACTGCCCCATTTCTGCCCTTATAACCTATTCTATGATCAAATTACTAATAGGATTCCTTGTTTCTATACTGTGTAGGTCATATATCCAGATGTTCATCTATAGATTTCACATCCAGCCACTTAGAGACTGTGTGTGTCACTACCTGACCCGATGAGGGTACATCTTGCATCCTTTGGATTTGAGTACCTTATACATTTACCCAAGATTAGGGAAAATCATGGACTTTTGACTACTCTGATTGAGATATTTCATTCGGAGACCCAGACATTCCACCTATCGATTGGGGAGATCACTGCTACCCCTAAGGATGTGTATCGTATACTGCGCATTCCTTTCCATGCAGGCTGGCAGCCAGAGTATGTGAGTTCGAGGAACTCAAGTCTATTAGCTTTTAGACATCTCTTCAGAGATGATACTCAGATGACGGCCTCCATTTCTTGGGAGACCTTAGTGCAGTGATATGGACAGACACACTAGCTGGAGTGCATCATTGCAGGGATGATGGGTGGTATTATTATGTTTGACCATCAGCAGAATGGTATTTTGATGGGCTGGGCCCCTATGGTAGCATGTTTTATGGCCACTCCCTCTGAGTTGGCATGGGGTCAGTGTCTTTTGGCCCATATGTTCTCTGAGATGCATGAGGTAGTGTATCAGGAGAGCAAGTCTTTTGTAGCTGGAGCGTTAGTTCTACAGATCTAGGCATGGGAGCATATCCCAGTGTTGAGACCGGTATGTACTTCACAGAGGCAGCCTCAAGAGCCAGTCATATATATATATATGCCAGATATGTCATACAAGGATGGATGGGTCACGTAGAGTACTGGAGGCGATGCCTCGATGATATGACATTTGTTTGATGGAGACCCTATGTAGCTATTTAACCTTGGTTGACTGCACGAGAGCCGTTTAGTTACTTCTTTCAGAGCTGTGTACTGATTGGGAGGTCATCCTCCACTATAGAGAGATTCCTTATTACCAGGGTTTGGAAGTAGTATGGACGAGTACAGGATGCCCTTGAGGATTATGGTACTTATGCATGGATAGGTTGTGAGCTTGGACTTGGATGGACACAGAGGCTCTCTTATGCTTTGTGTTCATAGGAGTAGAGTGATATTGTCAATAGGAATTGGGAGTACAGACCAGATGTACTTGATGCTAGTGTTATAAATGGGTTCATTTCTTGGCTTGCCGACCATCCCATTCATTGATTTTCTGATCTGATAGAGCTGATACCCTCCATGGAGGAGGCGATGGATGTTACAGGTGCTTCGATTGGATAGGGTCCTAGACCTACACAGGCTCCTATTGTGCATCCCACACCTCCAAGACCTAGAGTGATGGCTCTGCGATAGCAACCATTAGGATAGATGAGGCCCTCTCATCCCACTAGTTCAATAGCTGGTAGATCGATAGGATCTCATAGACGGACTAGGGGAGAGGGTGGTACTTTAGGGGGTGTTGGTTCAGCTGATGAGGTACTTGTAGCAGAGCAGGTTGTGGGTGGTTGTATGGATCTGATAGAGGAGGATACAGGATTTGATTTAGGTGCTAAGGTCAGATGTCGTAAGGCACAGAGAGCAGAGACCACTGAGCAGGTTGCCCTAGATACTGAGATGCTAGCAGCCGATGTTGATCCTATTGTTCCTATTACTCCGTAGGAGACTATCAGATGGCTCAGAGTATAGGTCAGGGACCTAAAGGTTCCTAGTGCTCGGTGGGAGGAGAGATTTTTAGAGGCCGATAGATAGTGCATTGAGCTTTGTGCAGAGGTGCAGAGATTATAGGCATAGGTGATTCATCAGACCTCTCGGGTAGCTTACTACGTGTCTACATATTACACTGTTGTTCCTGGTGCACAAAGAGTCCCTTTGCATTCTCATCATATGATGGAATTAGAGGGAGCTAGAGCACCGAGAGTAGAGGCAGTACTAGATGCACCACCTCCACCTCCACCAGATGCAGAGGATCATGCTGACAGTTGATCTATTTTGATATGTTCTGATAGACTGTACTCTTTTTTATCATTGATATACTATTCTGACTTTGATAGCTCACATGAGTGTATTCTTTTGTACACTGTGCTAGTAGTGCACCCCTGACTAGTTCGAGATTTTTGATATATATGAGATCGATATTTTGGTTGTGACTTCATGTGTACTTGTCATGTTTTGATTTATGATGATATCATGTGATGCTTATGCTATGAGTAGAGTAGAATGTATGTATGGATATATGCAAATGATATGATTTCTTTCAAATGTATGGATGTTATGCAAATGTATTTGATTATAGAAATATGTATGTATGATTTTATGCTTATGCACATGGATGAATTTTAATGCAATAGGTGATTATGATATGTAAGTGCAATGATTCACATGATATGGTTTTGTAGGTATTGATGAAGAAAAGGACTCAGTCTTATGTCAAAAGGATGTTTAACCCAGGAGGATAACTTCTTGCGAGTCTATGAAGAGACCTTCGAGTTAGGTTTCAGCTCTTGTTAAATTTGAAGAGGCATTTGAAGAATTGTTTAAGCATGTGAAGTTTGTTTAGCCATTTTGAGATCATGAAAACATGCAAAATGCAAAGAGATATGCAGTATGAAATGCAACCTAAGACCTAGGACCTAGTCACTGATCATGTGTCAGTCATTATCATCATTTAATTTTTAGGTAACCAGATAAATCAATACAATGCCCACTAGTTATGAAACCATAGACATATGAATATCAATTTTTATGCACAAGAATCAATACAACACCCACTGGGTAGAAAACCATGGATGTATGAATATTGATTTTGTTTTCAAAATGTCAGATTAGATTAGCACCAAGGCACAAACACCAGGATGACCTGAATATCATGTCCATTTTGATATAGCAATTTGTATAAGCATCAAAGCATAAATGTCATGATAACCAGAATACACCTTGCATTACAAACACATCAAACAGTCAACAGATCAATCTAAATCCCATGTGAATTACCCGTAGTGACCCTTTATCATTCACATCCTTAGGTAAGATCATATTTCACAATAGGAGAAAGAACTCACTCAAAAAAAAAGACAATATTTAGATCAAACTTCCTTGAATTTTTTGGGTATCAATGGTCGAGGTACGCATGGCCATCCAATTCGAGATAGAGGCTCTTATAGTCGGACACCATTTCAATCCAAAATTTCCAAAGTTGTTAGACTTTCACATACAAGCAGAAGACAAAGAAAAGATTATGCCCCCAGTCATCACTCTCTAAATCCTATAAAGGACATCATTGAAGAGCTCATGGGAACAAAATATGCAAAAATCTCAATGTGAATTAGTAAGCATACAAGGAGATAAAAGCATGTAAAAAGCATAGATTGTTTTCAGTTTGATGTTTGATTGCGTTGTTGTAGATGCAAAATCCTTTCTAGAGACAAGATAGACTAACTGACTTGGATGAAGCTGCAAAGGACTCTGACTGGATATGATACGTCTAAAGTATACTAGAGACCATAGGATATGACATTGATTGCCCCCAAGTTTGAACATTGATAGGATACAGACGCTTGAGCTGATTAGTGTGCAGACCAACTTATTGAAACCAGGAAAGCAGGAACAAACTGGCAGATATGTACAAACTAAAACAAGACTAAAAGCTAGGAAAGACCAAGATTGCGTTGATAGATGGAGCATTTTGAAACAAGTGGTGCCCGTTTGCTGGGTTTTCACCATCTTGGCAAAGATTCCATTTTTGCTACCAAGGCGCCTATTTCTAGGTTTTCACCAAGGCACTTTTTCTTTTTCTCATTTTTTTTTAATTTTTCATTTTTTCAATTTTTTCTTACTTTTGATATTTTTTCAATTTTTTTGTACTTTTGATATTTTTACTTTTTTTTTTGTGAATCATCAAGGAGCCTATTGCTAGGTTTTCACCAAGATGTTCATTTTTTTCAAGACTTTTTTTTATTTTTATGATATTTTCAGGACATTTTACCATAGACTGAATACCTTAGGCATAGAATTTCTTTAGATGGAGAATGTTGATTGGTTCTCAAAGCTGTTCTCCTTCAGTCACTGAGAGTTGATAGGCACCAGAGCCAAAAGTAGCAGTGATTAAAAAGGGACCCAGCCAGTTGGGTTCAAACTTCCCCTTGCATTCTCGATGGGATTGATTTTTAGGATTTTCTCTCAAGATTAGATCACCAACCTAGAATTCTCTATGTTTGACTTTCTTGTTGTTTCCTCTAGACATTCTCTTCTGATATACTTTGAGATGATAATACGCTACTTTTCTACGCTCATCTAGTAGTTTAAGTTCTTGCAACCTAGACACCCTTTAGTCATCATCAGTTACTAGACCTTGCATTCTGATTCTTAGTTATGGGATTTCAACCTCAATAGGCAAGACCGCTTCAGACCCATAAACTAAAGTGAAAGGTGTAGCCCCGGTAGGCATTATGATACTTGTTATGTAGGCCCAGAGAGCTGGATTGATCATGAGATGCCAGTCTCTTCCTATTTTATTAACTATGTGGTGTAAGATTTTCAATAGATTCTTGTTAGAAGCTTTTTCTTGTCCATTCCCTTGAGGATAGTAGATAGATGACCAATGTTATGTAATCTTGAATTTAGCACATAAATCATCTAGATCTTTGTTCTAGAATTGTCCACCGTTATCTGTGATTATGGATTGAGGTATCCCATTTCTGCATATGATATAGTTCAATATGAACATAGATATTTTTTTTCCAGTTGCTTGTGTCAAAGGGACTGCTTCTACCCATTTTATAAAATAATCTGTAGCTGTGATTATATGGGTATATCCATTAGAAGAATGAGGATGTATAGCTCCTAAAACATCAAAGGCCCATTGATGAAAAGGCCATTGTGTAGTGAAGGGAATTAGATCTCTCCCTGGAGCATGAATTAAGTTACCATGCACTTGGCACTTTTGACAGTTCTTAGCAAAATTCATAGACTCTTTCTCCATTTCAGGCCAATAGTACCCAACCCTAATAAGTTTTTGAGCTAGTGTTAAACTATTCGAGTGTGACCCACAAATACCATCATGGACTTCCTCTAACACACGTTGAGACTCTTCCCATTCTAAACATCTAAGTATGTACCATCTAGACCTCGTTTGTACAGATCGTGACCAATGATGACATATTAGGAGGCACTATGGATAAGGTATCTCTTCTCATGGCAGTTGAAGGTATCGGGAATGATTTCATCTTCGAGATAGGAAAATAGGTGTTTGTATCTGGATGAATCATGACCAACAACAATGCAAATCATGTAGGTTTTGGGGGAATCATATGCAGGATAAGATAGTTCTTCCACCAGGAACTCATAGCGTAGTTCATGTTCAGGCTGCTGTAATAAAGTAGATAGCATTGCCATTGCATTGGCAGCCTTGTTCTTTGTTCTAGGTATTTTCTCAAATGTGATAGATATGAAATACATCTTTAGATCATCTACCATTCTCTTGTATGGGAGGAGCTTTTCATCTTTAGTCTGGTACACATCATTGACATGATGGATTACAAGTTGTGAGTCTCCATGAATGTGTATCTTTGTTACTCTCCACTCAATCACTAGTTTCATGAACATTAAGAAGGGCTTCATATTCTGCAATATTGTTTGTGCAAGGGAACTTTAATTTGAATGCTTTTGGGATTGAGTATCCTTGAGGGGTTATGAAAAATATGCCTACTCCAGATTCATTCTGTGTATAGGAGCCATCAAAGAATAACTACCATTCTCTAGAAGAAAGAGTCATGATAGGTGCATCTGCTAATTGATCATCAATAACCTATCCTTTGATAGCTTTTCTTTCCACATATTCAATGTCAAATTCACTTAAGAGCATGACCCATTTAGCTAATCTACTTGTGAGGGAAGTTTTTCTTAGTAGGTACTTGAGTGGATCAATTTTAGCTACCAAATGTGTGGTATGAGCTAACATATAATGTCTCAATTTCTATGATGCAAAGATCATAGCTAGACAAGCTTTCTCAATCATTGAATAGTTCTTCTCATATGCAACCAATGTTCTACTAATATAGTATATAGCTCTTTCCTTTTTCTTCTCATCATGTTGTGCAAGCAATGCCCCCAGTGATGTATTTGTAGTGGAGACATATACGATCAAAGGCTTCCCTGGAATGGGAGGCATCAAGATAGGAGGATTTGATAGATACTTCTTGATATGGTTAAAGTTGTTCTCACATTCTTCATTCCACGCAAATGTCACACCTTTATGTAATGTTTTTGTAAAAGGTTGTGATATATCTGCTAGCTGTGATATGAATCTTCTAATAGATTGAACTCTCCCTTGCAATGTCCTTATTTGACTAATATTCTTTGGAGGTTACATTTCCATGATAGCCTTTACTTTAGCTGGATCAACTTCAATGCCCTTCTTTGAGACTATGTATCCTAAGAGTTTTCCAGAAGTGACACCAAAAGCACACTTCTTAGGATTTAGTCTGAGACTAAATTTTTCCATTCTTTCTAGTATCTTTCTCAAGTCATTTAGATGTTCAGCTCTAATCATAGATTTTACTAAAGTATCATCAACACAATCCTCCATAGTCCTATGCATCATGTCATGAAAAATAGATGTCATGGCTCTTTGATATGTAGCACCATCATTTTTAAGCCCAAATGGCATGACATTCCAACAGAAGGTGCCCCATGCACATGTGAAAGCAATTTTCTCTTGATCCTCTGAAGTAATTTTTATTTGATTATATCCAGAAAAATAATCCATTAAAGAATACATCTCAATGCCCGCAATCATGTCCAGTATCATATCAATGTTAGGTAATGGAAAATCATCCTGAGGGCATGCTCTGTTTACATCTCTAAAGTCTGTGCACACTCTGATTGATTTATCTGGTTTTGAAATATGTGCAATATTAGAGATCCACTCTGCATAGTCAATAACTTAGATGAATCTGGCTTTCAGGAGCTTCTCTAATTCAGCTTTTACCAAGAGTGCAACATGAGGATGCATCTTTCTCAATTTTTAATTGACAGGTTTGACATTTGGAGCTATAGATAAATGATGCATTATAAGATTAGGATCCAACCCTGGCATATCTAAAAATTTCCATGCAAATTTGATCTTCTTCTCTGTTAGGAATGTTGTAAATTTTTGCTTCTCTTCTTTTGATAATGGTTGTGCTACATGAATCAACTGTGGTTCTTCTATTGTTCCCAAGTTGATGGATTGAGTGGGCTCAATTAGAACTGGAGATCTATCCTATAAATGACTCAGAAGGACATGAAATATCTCATCCTTAGGTGCCTCAGAGAGGTTTTCACCTTTGGATACATCTTTTATTTTTACTTTTGTAGGTTCTAAGACTACCACAAAGTGGTTTTCACCCTCATAACTCCTTTTCTTTTTATCCTTATTCTTATTTTTCTGACTAAGATACTTGATGTCCAACTCTGCATGCTAATGCTCGGTTCACTGATGGAAGTCCTCATATGCTCAACTACATTTAGGTAGCAAGAAAGGGCATAGTCATTCAGGAAGGTATAAATACCATGGCTTGGATTTGTGGAGGTTTGATCAAGAAGTTCAGGATGTTGGATAGTCAAAGTGGGGAAAGATTGGGAGATAGTGTTTATGGATATGGATCTGTCAGCATTGGTCCTAACCCAATGCTTGAGTTCAAAGGTGATATTACAACTTAAGACATTCAATTCATGAATAGGCTCAATGTCATTGTGGGAGTCCAATTCAGCCATAGGTGGATCAGACTCGATAAGTTCATCATTTCACTCCAGACTTACATTGGGTTTAGGTGCATATTGGTGAATAACATCAACATGTTTCTCTGTAATAAGCTCATCTTCTTCTAGGAGGGCTCCCCATTCATATTCATTAGATTCTTCATATATGCCTCTAGGAAATCTAAGAGCATGAGTAAAGTCTGGATGAATACCCCAAGAAGATTTAGCCTCAGATTCTGATTTGAATTCATACTCATGAGAATCTATCTCAGAATAACTACCACCTTCCTCTTTGTCTATTTGATTGTCATCGAGATTAGCTAGTTCTTGTGTTGCAACTATCTCCTGCTCTATAGTAGGTTCTTGTGTTTCTACTACATTAATTCTTTTGATTGGATCATCTTCAGCCTCAAGGAGATCTTTGATTTCCTTAGACAAATGCTCATAAGGGATGAGTTCAGAGCTATCTGAATCACTATCTAATGGTTTAGTTTCTTCCTTCTTAAGAAAGGGTTCTCCTGGTGTGATCTTCTCTATGACATGAGAACAATTCCCTTTGAGGTGGAAGGGTTTCTTTTTAAATCCTAAGCCAACAGTGCCTTTGTTTTCCCTACTAGTATGTGAAATAGGTGTTATAAGACCTTCTCCTCTGACTCCTAGAGGTCCTTTACCTAAATATCCCATCTTAGCTATCAGTTTATCTCCTGGACCATATGCCTTAGAAGGGATTTTGGATACTGTAGAGTTAATAGTTGGAACAACTTGAGATCTAGGTTCATCCTTGTATAGCCATGTAAGCACAACTTCATCCTTTTCAAACTCTTGTTTAGATACTTTCTTTGCTACAAAATTCTTTTTATATGCCTCAAGAGGTTCTTTAAAGTCTGGTTGGACTGTTTTAAAGATTGTCCATAAGACTTAGGTGAGATAGGTAGACATGTCAAAGATAAGATTGGTTCTATAGTATATTCTCCCATACCATTTTCTTTGGTATTGACCTCTTTTGCAAGGTCTTCCATTTTAGATGTGAATGCTTCTTTTGTTGGATCAATGGAAGATTCTTTGTTATTAGGCACAAGTTTATCCGCACTCTCCTTCAATGTATTGCAAGTGGTGGATATGTCTACTAGAATAGTGACCTCTACTCCTTCATAAGGAAATATCAAGCATTGGTGGAATGTAGAATGGATAACCTTCATTTCATGTATCCATGGTCTCCCTAGAAGAATGTTGTAAGCCAAAGGTAGATCAAGAACTTGACGTATAGTATCTCTGATAACTAGACCTACTTTGATAGGTAAGACAATGGTACCTTTAGAAGATCTTTCTTGTTCATCATAGGCTTTTATAGTTATTTTATTTTTGGAATCAATAGCCAATTCTAAAAATCCCAATTGTGTGACGAAGCTGTCAAAACAAATGTTTAGGCCAGTGCCCCCATCTATCAACACACGTTTGACTCTACGGTTCTAGATCAAGACTTTTATGTGGAAGGGCTGGTTATGTGGGTGACTCAAGGAGTTGTTATCTTCCTCTGAAAAGGATATATATTGTGGAGATGTAAGATGTCCAACCATAGTCTGGAACCTATCTAAATCAAGGTCATCAGGAACATTGGATCCGAGAAAAGCTTTGTCTAGAATAGCTCTATGAGCTGGAGATATCCAAAGCAACTCAAACATGGAGATTTTTGCATTAGTGTGCTGGAGTTGTTGAACAATGCTATAAGATGTCAGCCTCGTATCTTTAGGATTGGAATATTTAGAAGCGGCATTTTGTTTGGAAGCAGAAGAAAGATTGAAGGGCATCTTAGGGACATTTGATGAATTTGGGATTTGTCTATTCAGATGTGCCTGAGCCTGTGATTGAGCCACTGCGTTAGCTAAAGTATGATCTCTATCTCTTCGCACAATTGTGATGACATTGCAATGCTTAGAGAGACAAGGTTCAACCATATTGATAACAACATTATTTCTAGGGTAAGCATAATTGACCTTTGCCCACATATTAGGCTGAGAAGATGAAACTTCTTGACCATGTTTCAAAAATGGTTCTGTGAATGTTGTATGATCATTATTGCTCTTATGATTGTCAATCGTGATGTCTCTCTTATCAATCAGATCTTGAATAGTATGTTTCAAGCGTAAGCAGTTATTAGTTTTGTGACCTTTACCCTAATGGAAATCATAGAATTCATTCTCTCTCCACCATTTTGGTTTAGGGTCAGGATCAGGTTGTTGGATCTCAGGCAAAGAGATGATGTTATTAGCTAGTAGAGTTCTCATAGCTGATTCCAAAGATTCTCCAAGAGGAGTGAACTTTCATTTATTATCAGTGGACCAAGATTTGTATTCTGGCTTCTTTTGAGATGGTTCAAACACCTTTTTCTCTGAGGCTTTGATGGATTTGGTGCCAATAGTTAGATTGAAAGCTGGTGCCTTTGATTGTGCATGGATAGTATCAACAACACCATGTGTGACAATGCCTTTATTCTTGTTCCAATTTTTTTTCTTTGCTTTAGAATTGGATCCTGATTCATACTTGTCCTTTTGAAGTGTGATGTCTCCTTTTTTCAGAAGTACCTTTTCAATTTTGATCGCATTGTCTACCATCTTATCAAAAGATGTATGATCTTGCATTTGTAAAGGGTAGTTGATCTCTTGGACAAGATTATTGATGAAGATTTCCAGTTTCTCAGTTTCTAGAATAGGCCTAGCATATAGAGAGAATTTCTTCCTTCATCTCTTGAGAAATGTCAGGAATGGTTCTCCTGGATATTGTTTGAGATTTCTGATGTCAATCATGCTGAGTAGATGTTGAATGTGTTAGGAGTATTGCTAATAGAACAATTTGATCAACTCCTCAAAAGTTTTGATAGTAGAAGGCAATCTAGAGAACCAATGAATGGCTGCTCCTCCCAGAGATCAAGGAAAAAGACACATCAGATAAGTTGGTTCATGCATGAACTCCATAGATTGTGTACAAAATTCTCTAACATGATCTTGAGGATCCGAGTGTCCATCATACTTATCATATTTAGGCATCTCCACTCTTTTCGGGAATGGTGGCATGTACAAGTCTTTGTCAAATGGAAAAGGGCATAGAGCCTCCATGGAGAACTCCTTGGGTTCCTTTTCTTTCTCAAGTTTATTAAGTTTGACTTGCATGGTGTGCATTTGTTTCATCATAGCTGTGAGTGGAGTTTCTTCCTCATACGTAATGATATCTTCAACATTAAATTTGGGAGGAAGTTTAGCTCCTTGATGAGCTAACTATAAAAAGTATGCTTCTCTATCTTATTTCAAGAAATGCTTCATCATTCTTTTGAATTCATCGTCATTTTGATATCGAGTAATTTCTTTAGGTGTGGGTTCCTGATTTGCACCATCTTGAGATTGAGATCTTTGAGAGCCAAAGTTTGTCCCTGCTTGAGACATGGTAGGAGTTCTTCCTGGGATAGATAGAGGAGAAGTTTGTTGACTACCTCCGTGAGTTGATGAAGGAGGAATGTAACCCGATTTCAATCAAAAATTGCCAAGACCGTCATCTTCGTAAAGACCAGAATTGTAGAGTTGCTCAAGAGTTGGAGCCTGGAGAGTATTCAAAGGTACAATATGGGATATTTCTCCAAATTTCTTGTGAGAGGAAGCTCTAGTTTGCACCATTAACCTTGTGTGAAGCAAAAGAATATGATGAAGACAACTGAAGAAAGATCTGATTCAAGAAGATCAAATGATGCAACCTTGTCAAGTTTGGTTGATTAAAGCTTAGATTAGATGTAAATGAAGGATACTATGCCTTAGATGTATGGGTAGATGCCCAAAAAGATAGTGGACACAATTTCACAACACTTAGCCATTTTGAAGATGGATTGAAGATTGATAGTTATGACAAGGTTTTGACACAAGATGATAAAGACTCAAATTGATTAAATAGAAGGCTAAATCATATTCAAAAGGCTACTTTAGGAAAATGATTTGATTCTCAGTAATTGCTGCTCTATTCCTGACACAATGATTTTCTTGACAGACTCTCGAAATAGGCTGGAAAAGTTGGGTCTCTGACAGTTCTGACAACTTTCTGGCGATTTTTCAAAATTTCTCAAATGAATTTTTGCAGGCTCATACGATAGTGGGTATAGGATGAAATGATAATTGACAAACTTGTACGACCATTCCAATACTCACACGATAGTTGATAGCAGGGCTTTTGACTTTTTGGAATTGACTGGCAGAAAAACTCGTATGACAGTATACCATATACCAGACGACAATCTAGGGGTTCTGAAATGATAATAGCCAAAATTCGTACGACTTTCTGACTTTACAAGATGACTTTTGACTCCAGAAAGGTGTTTGACATTAGATTTTGCAATTTTTTAGATTTTTAGTTTCAGATTGTTCACAAAATTATTTGTCCAAATTTGAAGATTGTATCAAATTGATTTGTTCTTAGTAACCAGATAGATAAACAGGCACACAAAATAACAAGCAAGTGATTTCAAGCACGTCTAAAAACAATGAATAGGGGACAAAGCAACCCTATGCATGAATAATCAAGTGAGTGAATTGTGCAAATCCCTAGGAGTGCTAATAGTGTATGTTCCAAATTTTTTTGCAATAATGCACATATTCCTAGAAAATGAAAATTTGGCCTCACTAGGGTTTGTAGTAATGGTCTGACTCTGCAACTTTTGTGATCTCAAGATGGAAAACTCCAATCTAGGTGCACCAGCGTTTTGACACAGTCCGAAAAATTAATCAATTAGGAGCTTCTAGGGAGATTTGACAGCCGAACAAGAGACTACACCTATGAAGATTTCCTCCACAAGGACATTTATATAGCAGTTGTTGCTACCATAGCGAAAATGGCTATTACCGCTTGAGGTTTTGTCAATGTGGTTGACCCAATCAAAATCAGTAGAAATCAATCAAAAACAACAAATTTCAATCATTAATTTTAGCTGTCATTCCAAATCAGCAAAATAAATTTGGAAAATGGCTTGAAAAAGTGAAACGACAATTGAAACCTAGCACTGAAACTCGTACGACAGTGGGTCACCTCCCAGATGATAGTCTAGAAACTTGTACGACACTGGGTATCAAATCATACAACAATAGGGTTTCCAAACTACACTGTATTTCTGACGGTATGATCCTTAATCAAATAAACTATCATACAATAGTGGGTATCTCCTGATATGAGTTTTTGACAAAACTTGTATGAAAATTGTACGGACAGAAATTAAAAATCACAGCTTGAAGTAGAAAATGACAAGAAAATAATAGAAATTGATAGAAATTGAATGGAAACCCATTTCAGGGCCCCACGGTGGGCACCAAAAATTTGTGTGCGAATTTTGTACCTAGATGTAGACACAACACTTCAGTAAAACATTAAAGGTTAGTTATAATCAAAATCATGTAGTGAAATGGGAACTAATCTAACCAGGTGATTTACTGCCTTCTAGTAGATGCGAGTATGTATTCTCAGATTGGATCGAGATCAGTGACCTTGACGACACCTAAACGAAGGATTTGAATGAAGAATCTAGATATGAGATGAATGCAAATTAATCTATTTTTTTGGTTTTCTGTGCAATAAGATGAAATAAACTGATATGAATCTATCCTAGATGGAAAAACTGATATGCAATGCAATTAATCTAGCAATGATATGCTAAATATGAAACTAAAATGACAAGATTGATCTCACAAAAGTTGTTGATTTGCAAAGAAGCTTCAATTCTTCATATGTCGATTCACCAGCGTGATTGTGTAGATTCATGGGTTGATTTTGGCAGAGTAAGTATGCAAACTTGTGAGATGATTTGTGAAGAGCTGAAGCCTTGATTTTATAGAAATCCAAGGCTTTGGGGATGCATGGAAAAGCCATAAATCACTAAGGTTGATTCTTGAGTCAACAAGGAATTAAAGATAGTTAACTCACAAAAAATCATGCAAAAACAACTTTTTGATTTAAATCAGAAGTTGAGATCATCTTTTAACTCAAAAGAGAGTTGAGTTTATTTTTAAAACAACTTGAATTGATTTTCTGATTTAAGTTTAACTGCTTTTTGGATGTGCATAATTAATATGAATTAAATAAATAAATAAAGTGATTTATCCTCAACTTAACTAATTTTAAAAATAAAACAATTGATTTATGGGTTAATCAATTATTAAATCAAACTTTTATTCAAAAACTATATTATTAAATTTGACAATTGACATTAATTAATTAAATAAGAATTTAATCAATTAGTCATAGGATATTTGATTTATTGTCAAAATGGAATAATACAATTTAGGAATAAATATAATTAAATACAATGAAAAAATTAAGTGGCAGTATTAAATCTAATTAATTAAATATTGAGAATATTCAATTAATCAAACTTTAGGATAAATAAGATTTATTGCCAAATAATTATTAAATTAAAGATAATTAGGATAAATAGGAATATTAATAGGAATATTTCCCGATGTAGAATTTAGGATAATCAATTAGGATTCGATAATGTGCCGATGTGCCTTAGGTTAGGACTTTGACGTCAATTTCATTTGATGTGGTGATGTAGGAGATTAATGAACCTATAGCCCATTTTTGGGGTATTACATTTTTCCCCTCTGTGAATTGTTGTGCGAAGCGTAGTGGTTCAAAGATAGTCTGTGTATGATGTTGAAACTGATGGTTGAAATTGAAATTGATATGAAACAGAAACTTGATTGAAGTTGATATGAAGATAATAGGTCTTGAATGACCAAAGATAATGTTAACTATAACAGCAATGAACTGATGATTGGGAAAAAGTGTCAAAACACCTGATTTTGAACCTTATGATTGCAAAGAAGTGAGTGACCGATTCCAGACCTGATTGTCGATAAGAATCACATTGGTATCACATCTGAACCCTTCAATTACAAAGAACCAAGGAAATAACACTAATGAACTGATGGTTACAAAAGATTGATATAGTTTACAAGATTAGGAGAATACCATATTGATATGGATCTCGATGAATCTGATATGCCCTGAGCAATGATTGATTTTCCCCAAGCGATCAGGTCTTTTTGATGAATCAACAACTAGACGTGGTTGTTATCTTGATTACTGAGGAAAGATATGATTTGAAATTTAGATTACAGACTTTAAATGATGTGCAATACCATTAATTAATTAGATTTAATATTTAATTAAATCTAGTTAATTAAATATTGAGATTATTCAATTAATCAAACTTTAGGATAAATAAGATTTATCAGCAACTAGACGTGGTTGTTGTCTTGATTACTGAGGAAATATATGATTTCAAATTTAGATTATAGACTTTGAATGATGTGCAATACCATTAATTAATTAGATTTAATATTTAATTAAATATTGAGAATATTCAATTAATCAAACTTTATTACAGGAGGAGGTTAAGAGCCATCTTGCCATAGATACCCTCACATGGGAGACCTTCTTGGAGAGATTCTGAGCCTGATATATGTCAGAGCATTTTAGACAGCATCGCATCGATGAGTTTCATGACTTAAAATAGAGAGGTACATCAGTAGCACAGTACAAGATTAAGTTTCTCGAGCTCCTTCCTTATGTAGATTACATGAAGGACAAGAAACTCCACTAGGTCAACCACTTTAGTAAGGGGTTGAACTATGACATAGCTAACAAAGTGTAGATGGTACCCTATGGAGATATACATGATACCGTTGAGAGGGCCATGATTGTTGAGGAGATCCATAGTAGGTCTCACAATGCTCAGGACCAGTCACAGAACCAGGATTCCGCACCTCAGTCTTTTGGTTTCCAAAAATCTCACTGGAAGGGAAATCATAAGAATTCATCAGGATCTTCTAGGGCACCTCAGCAGTAGCAGCAATAGTCTCAATAGAGCTAGAGATAGAGACCACCATAGGGATAGCAGGGCTCTAAGCCCAAGTGGTGGCATTCACAGGGCACAGTCTCAATCATCCAGATGTGGATTCAGTGGATATAGTATGATAGGAGGACAATAGCAGTCAAGGCCTCAAGGGATTCAGATCAAGGCTAGAGGTCTATGCTACACATGTGGAGCTATGGGGCACATAGCTAGGCACTGTCCTACAGGTCGTACAATTGGTAGTCAATGGGTGGAAGCTTTTGAGCCTATTGTAGGAGACATGGTTAGAGCACATAGAGTATTTGCATTCATGGATAATCGCCAGGATGAGCACCATGCCATAGTTATTGAGGCTACAGACACGATCAAAGGTAGTATCATTTCTATCCTTTTTTATTTAGGAGCTATTGACTCTTTTATTTCACCTTTTATAGTAGAGCGATGCAAGCTAGTGGAAGCTATGTAGGATGTTAGTTGGGAGGTCGAGATAGCCTCAGGTGATAGTGTCTGTTAGTTCCATGGTGAGAGGATTCTAGTTACAGAATGGGGACATAACCACCTCAATTGACCTATGTGTCACACCACTAGGATCCTATGATGTCATTCTCGACATGGATTGGCTCTATTCCTATAGAGCCAAGATGGATTATAGAAAAAAGATAGTCAAGTGTTTAGATGATGATGGTGTGACCTCAGATGTTTTAAGAGTTCAGAGACTTGTATCCCTTCGTATGATTTCCGCTATGCAGCTTAAGTGGTGCATGCGAAAAGGATGTCAGTTATTTTCCATCACCATCAGTGATAGAGAGGAGGAGGTTGAGAAGGATACTTCTCTTGATGACCACCCTATTTTATTAGAGTTTGTAGATATATTCCCATCACAGCTACCTGGTATTCCACCAACTAGAGAAATGGATTTTCATATAGATCTTGTGCTAGGAGTAGAGCCCATTTCTAGAGCACCCTATAGGATGACTACCCACAAGCTCAGTGAGCTCAAGATTCAGTTAGAGGATCTCTTGGAGAAAGGGCACATTCATCCTAGTGTATCTCCATGGGGTGCACCCATCATCTTCGTTAAGAAGAAGGATGGATCTCTTAGGTTGTGCATGAATTACTGATAGCTGAACAAGGTGACCATCAAGAATCGGTATTCACTTCCTAGGATTGATGACTTGTTTGATCATCTTTAGGGAGCCCAAGTGTTCTTGAAGATAGATTTGAAGTCAGGGTATCACCAGCTGAGGATTGTGGAGAGTGAGATCCACAAGACTACATTCTGCACACGATATGGGCAGTATGAGTTCACTGTGGTTCCTTTTGGACTCATGAATGCTCCAACTGTATTCATGAGCCTCATAAATGGAATGTTTCATTCATTGTTAGACAGATTTGTGGTGATATTCTTGGATGAAATATTGATCTACTCATGAGATGAGCATGAGCATGCATAGCATTTGAGATAGGTCTTGCAATGCTTAAGAGATAATTAGTTGTTTGACAGCTTGTTGAAATGTGCTTTCTTCAGGTCAGAGGTTCATTATCTAGGCCATGTGATATCAGGAGGTGGGATCTCAGTTGACCCATCTAAGATTAGGGCTATTATGGATTAGCTAGCACCTACCAATGTGACAGAGGTCAGGAGCTTCATGGGCCTTATAGGATATTATAGGTATTTTGTCGAGGGATTCTCTAAAGTAGCCCATCCTATCACTTCCATTTAGAGAAAGGGGAAGAAGTTTGAGTAGACAGAGAGGTGCAAGTGATATTTTTAGGAGCTCAAGAGAGAACTTACTAGTGCACCTATATTGGTAGTACCAAATCCATTAGCGAACTTTGTTGTATGCACAGATGCATCTTTAGATGGGATTGGGGTAGTGCTTATGCAGGGTGCTTGAGCTATTACCTACGAGTCTAGGAAACTCAAGACTCATGAGCTTAACTACCCTAATCATGACCTTGAGCTAGCCGTAGTGGTGCATGCTTTGACGAGGTGGGGACATTTCTTATTGGGTCATAGATTCAAGCTTCACTCAGATCATCAGAGTTTACAATACATATTCACTCAGCTGAATCTTAATGCTAGACAAAGGAGATGGATGGAGTTCTTATGCGAGTATGACTTTGACATTCACTACATCAAGGGTAAGGAGAATGTGGTATTAGATGCCTTGAGTAGGAGATGTCATGAGCTTTCAACTATGACTACTAGCATAGATTTGAGAGGGAACATATTGTAGCACTTATAGGAGGATGGTTTCTATTCAGAGGTTTGTTAGATGGTACAGGATCAGAGGCCCCTGGAGGGGAGATTCTTAGATTATACCCTAGAGCCTAATGGCCTTCTTTGCCATAGAGGAAACATTTATGTACCTTCTTTCGGTGGGTTGCATGACTTCATTATCCTTGAGGCTCATAGGGCACCTTATGCAGTGTACCCCAAAGTCAAGAAGTTACATGCAGATTTGAGACAACTTTATCATTGGCTAGGTATGAGGATGCACATTGCAAAGGTTGTGGCTAGATTCTTGGAGTGTCAGAGAGATAAGGTAGGGCACCATCATCCAGGTGGCCTTCTTCAACCACATGAGATACCTGAGTGGAAGTGGGAAGTTATATCCATGGATTTTATAGTTGGTCTTCCTATGTCTTCTCGTTGCCATGATGCTATTATGGTGATAGTGTATAAGTTGACAAAGGTAGCCCACTTCTCACCCATTCGTACTACCTTCACAACACCTACAGTGGCATAGGTATTCTTGAGAGATATTGTTAGACTTCATGGCATTCCACACATGATTATATTAGATAGGGATTCTCTCTTTACTTCATCTTTTTGGAGAGAGCTTTAGACCGGTTTGGCCACCAGGCTCAATTTCAAAATAGCTTATCACCCAGAGATAGATGGTCAGACTAAGAGAGTTAATCAAGTATTAGAGGACATGCTATGCATGTATGTGATGGATCATCAGGTTAGGTGGGAGGAGTACCTATATTTAGTCAAATTTTCCTACATTTAGTCAAATTTACCTACCTCAGTTGACCTATGTGTCACACCACTAGGATCCTATGATGTTGTTCTCGGCATGGATTGGCTCTATTCCTAGAGAGCCAAGATGGATTGTAGACAGAAGATAGTCGAGTGTTTAGATGATGATGGTGTGACCTCAGTTATTTATAGAGTTCAAAGACCTATATCCCTTCATATGATTTCCACTATGCATCTTAAGTGGTGCATGTGAAAGGGATGTCAGTTATTTGCCATCACCATTAGTGACAGAGAGGAGGAGGTTGAGAAGGAGACTTCTCTTAATGACCACCCTATTTTATAGGAGTTTTTAGATGTATTCCCATCATAGCTACCTGGTATGCCACCACCTAGAGCAATGAATTTTCATATAGATCTTGTGCTAGGAGCAGAGCCCTTTTCTAGAGAACCATATAGGATGACTACTCATGAGCTTAGCGAGCTCAAGATTCAGTTAGAGGAGATCTTGGAGAAAGGGCACTTTTGCCTAGTGTATCTCCATGGGGTGCACCCATCATCTTCATTAAGAAGAAGGACATATCTCTTAGGTTGTGCATGGATTACCGATAGTTGTACAAAGTGACCATCAAGAATCGGTATCCGCTTCCTAGGATTGATGACTTGTTTGATCATCTTCAAGGAGCCCAAGTGTTCTTGAAGATAGACTTTAAGTTGGAATATCACTAGCTAAGGATTGTGGAGAGTGACATCCACAAGACTACATTCCGCACATGATATGGGCATTATGAGTTCATTGTGGTTCCTTTTGGACTAACGAATGCTACAACTGTATTCATGAGCCTCATGAATGGAGCATTTTATTCATTCTTAGATAGATTTTTAGTGATATTCTTGGATGAAATATTGATCTACTCATGAGATGAGCACCATCATGAAGAGCATTTAAGACAGGTATTGCAATGCTTAAGAGATAATCAGTTGTTTGACAACTTGTCAAAATGTGCTTTCTTCAAGTTAGAGGTTCATTATCTAGGCCATGTGATATTAGGAGATGGGATCTTAGTTGACCCATCTAAGATTAGGGCTATTATAGATTGGCCAACACCTACCAGTGTGATAGAGATCAAGAGCTTCATGGGCCTTGTAGGCTATTATAGGCATTTTGTTGAGGGGTTCTCTAGAGTAGCCCATCCTATCACTTCCCTTTAGAGAAAGGGGAAGAAGTTTGAGTGGAGAGAGAGGTGCAAGAGAGATTTTCAGGAGCTCAAGAGAGAACTTACTAGTGCACCTATACTGGCATTACCAAATCCATTAGTGGACTTTGTTGTATGCATGGATGCATCTTTAGATGGGATTGGGGTAGTGCTTATGCAGGGTGGTCGAGCTATTGCCTACAAGTCTAGGAAACTCAAGACTCGTGAGCTTAACTACCCTACCCATGACCTTGAGCTAGCCACAGTGGTGCATGCTTTGATGAGGTGGTGAAATTTCTTATTCTGTCATAGATTCAAGATTCACTTAGATCATTAGAGTCTACAGTACATATTCACTCAGTCAAATCTTAATCCTAGATAGAGGAGATGGATGGATTTCTTATGCGAGTATGACTTTGAAGTTCACTACATCAAAGGTAAGGAGAATATGGTAGCATATGCCTTAAGTAGGAGATGTCATGAGCTTTTAGCTATGACTAGTAGCACAGATTTGAGAGGGCACATACTGTACCACTTACAGGAGGATGGTTTCTATTCAAAGGTTTGCTAGATTGTACAAGCTCAGAGGCCCCTGGAGGCAAGGTTCTTAGATTATAACCTAGAGTTTGATGGCCTTCTTCTCCATAGAGGATGCATTTATGTACCTTCTTCTAGTGGGTTGCATGATTTCATTATCCTTGAGGCTTATAGGGCACCTTATGTAGCGCACCCTAGAGTCAAGAAGTTAAATGCAGATTTGAGAAATATTTATCATTGGCTGAGTATGAGGATGCACATTGCAGAGGTTGTGGCTAGATGCTTGGAGTGTCAAAGAGTTAAGGTAGAGCACTTTCATCCAGGTGGCCTTCTTCAGCCACATGAGATTCCTAAGTGGAAGTGGGATGTTATATCCATAGATTTTATAGTTGGTCTTCCTATGCCTTCTTCTCACCATGATGCTATTATGGTGACATTAGATAGGTTGACCAAGGTACCCCACTTCTCATCTATTCATACTACCTTCACAACACCTACAGTGGCATAGGTATTCTTGAGAGATATTGTCAGACTTCATGGAATTCCACGCACAATTATATTAGACAGGGATTCTCTCTTTACTTCATCTTTTTTGAGAGAGCTTCAGACCACTTTAGGCACTAGGCTCAATTTCAGCATAGCTTATCACCCAAAGATAGATGGTCAGACTGAGAGAGTTAAGAAGGTATTAGAGGACATGCTACACATGTATGTGATGGATCATCAGGTTAGGTAGGAGGAGTACCTACATTTAGTCAAATTTTCCTATAACAATGGGCATCATACATCATTGGGTATGCCTCCTTAACAGGCCTTGTATGGTAGACCTTGCAGGACATCATTGAGTTGGGATAGGATTGAGGACAGGGTTTCTATTGGTCCAGAGTTGGTCAGACAGATGGAGTAGGAGGTAAATCTAATCAGGCATCATCTTAGAGAGGCCCAGGATTGAAAAAAGAAGTATGCAGATGGTGGGAGGATTGATAGGGAGTTTTGGTTGGGGCCAGAGTCTTTTTGAGAGTACATTCTCATAAGAGCCCAATTTTATTTGGAAAGGGTTCTAAGCTAGCCCCTCACTTTGTCAAAACTTTTGAGATTTTGGAGAGGATAGGCCCAGTTGCATACTAGTTAGCTTTGCCACCTATCCTATCATGCATCCACAATGCCTTTCATGTATCTATTTTGAGGAAATATATATATGTTTAGTCTCATATAATTCATTGGTATGCTTTACAGGTGGAGTCAAATGAATAGCTAGCTTTGGAGCCCATACATATATTTGCTCACAGGACCCTAGCCCTTTGAGGCCAAGAGCTAGACCAGGTTAGGGTTCAGTGGGATTACTATGATGAGGTCACAACATCTTGGGAGGACACAACATAGATGATAGATCAGTATCCCCATCTATTTGATGAACTCAAGGAGGAAGTTCATGCCTAGGGGAGGAGGATGTGAGATCCTACCCCAACCAATCTTATCTTGACAGTTGATTTGATACTTGGACTACCTAGATGATACATTATTTTCTAATACTAGACCTATTTTGATTATGGCTTCATATCATTAGATATTATTTGATAATTTTACTTGATTATATTGATTATGATGTTAGATGTACCTCTACATGCTTATGTTAGATTCATACTAGTTTTATGTTTTGAAAAGATGAATGAATTTTGAATTTTGGATTTTGTTACGTTATCATATGGAATGGTAAAATGTGATAGTTGTGATGTGAATACCTAGGGTAATGGTTCTACAATTGACTTAGGGTTACTTGTTTATGATAAATTGAACTTACATTTTGATGCTTATAGAATTAGGGTACAATGTGGATTATGTTTATGATGAAATCGTGAAATGTAGTTTCTCTATGTATTGAGTTTAGATGTTATAATAGATCCTGTTTCACTTTCGATATGATTATATATGCATTGATTTCATGAGATACTAACAACTGAATCGAGTGTGCAAGATTATGACCATGGTTATAAATGCGAGGAAACAAGGATGGATCTATGTGAAAATAGTTTAAGGCCAAGTTCGACTCTAGGAAGAGAATGACATCATCGTTATGTGATTTTAAATTTTGTAAGCATAATGTTGAGTGATTATTGTTGTAAATGTTAATATTTACATTAATGGATGTAAATTTAAATGTGTAAATGTAAATTATCCAATAGGCATGTCATGTGTGTAATTATGTAATGTGATGTGCACTCTTTTTTGGTGGTGTCGCTTGACACTAGTGTGATGTGTTGGCATGCCTAAGTGGAAAGTGGACCCTACCTCACCCTTAGGTCACCTTGTGAGTCCCTAGGTATGGTAAGTGTTTTGGGAAACCAAAGCATGTGACATCACCTTCCATTTTCGTGTGTAAACTTCACTTGGGTTTTTGGAGGGTTAAATTGAGCCCTAGGATGTAGTTAAGGTTAGTTTTAAGTACCCCAAGGCATGTGCATAGGTTAGGGGGTCAAATTTTACCCTTTCACTTCCCAAGGCTTCAAATATGCCTCTCAAAGTGAACCTTCTTTGAGAGTGACGAATTTGGACATGTCTTCTAGGATAATCCCTTTCCCCATGTATTGAATTACTTTCCATTTTCATAGATAATGGCAAGTGGCTTGCGAGAAAGAACCAAGACACATAAATTACTTTGGGATGAGGGTAGGAGAGAAGGAATGTCTTCGGGCTATTAGGAAAAAGAGACTAGGAAAAAGAGATAGTATTGCACATTATGTAATCTTGTTTCTGGGAGAAGGATTGACTTGGGAGAACTAGAGGCTTTAGAAGGAGAAGGAAAACTAGGAAAGAAAGGATTAGCTCTTCATCAAATCCATCATTTCCATAGCTTGAGGAAAGGTAGGTGAATCTACCATGGAAGTGTTTATGTAAATGTATTGTGAAGTTAATTCTATTTGTGAGAAATTGTAATGTTTTGTTCTTATTTTTTTTTCATGAATTTTACTATTATTTCCTCCCTTTGTATTGTGAGTGTGTTGTGGGTGTGCAAGACAATTCTCATCCTTGGGAGGATTTGAGAGTGTCTTGGGGTGAAGGGAATAGATGGGAAATTCTTATGTGTAGAGCTTGGATGTATGGGCATCCTTGAAGCCTACTTGAGTTGTAATTTGGGCACCATAAGGGATGTGATTGATGCTTTATGTGATGAGCTAGTATGTTGGGAATGAGCCTTATGAAAGCATGTAATATTGATTGTAAGTACTTGTTTTGGTTTGAGTATGACATCTCCATAAGTGATGATTCAACCTTCACCCATTTTTTAGATCAATTATGATCCTATCTACAAACTTGGGAATAGGATTAAAAATGTTTTTGTTCTTTATCTCATGATGTAGTATGTGTGTTGAATGTTTCTATCCTATCTATCCTTGTTTCCCCTAGCTCAAGGGTGGCCATATAATTAGCCTTGGCTAGGAGGTGAGCCTCCAAGGTCATGTGAAAATTATTTGTAACAAGTTGCAAAAGATTGTGTTGAAGAATTATTGAAGCTTGAAGATATTTAAGTTGTTTTTTTAAAGGAACTTATATAGTGGATTAGAGAAGATTTATGTGAAATATGTATCGTTGTAAAAAAAAGGAGGAAAAAATTCTTTGTATGAAGTGGTTCAAAGGCATCAAATGTCGATGTTTAAATTATTGTGTAAACCATGTTCTTGGAAATTATTTAGTAGATTTAAATAATGTATTTAAAATCCAAAACTGTATCCTTAAAAGAGATTAGCAATATTGTGAATATATCAATATGAGAGGTCATTTGTTAATGGGAGTATATTTCTTTTATTTAAAATGAAAATAAAATCTTTATCGTTGTTTTGGAGTAGGACAGGCAGTTAGTAAATGTTTTATACCATAAATGGGATTAGTTCAAAGATAAGAATGAATTTCATTTATTAATGTGAATTCAGTTTTATCTAGATTGGAATTATATTTTCCTGATTTCTATATTGGAAGTAGACATGAATTTATTAAATTTGATAAAATTTACTGAAAACCCTAGAACAAGAAATGTGTTAAAATTTCTGTAACAAGTTTGTGACACTCAAGTTTTAAAAATCTTCATGTTGAGGGCAGAAAATAAATATATTCTAAATTTGTATCTATTTCACATGTTGAACATTTACCATTTGAACATAGACAATTAGATATAAAGAAGATTCATTCACATATGCATTATTATTATTAATTATTTTTCTGTCAATCTTTACTGTGTTAGTTAATAAATCTTAGAGTATTGTCTATGGTTATAATATTTCAGTAAACAGTATAGTTTCAGATGTGCATATAATGTTTTTTTTTTCTCACAGCATATTAGTTACAAAAAATAATAATATTGCTTGAAAGATTCTTTTATATATTTATATATATACACATGTTATATATATATAAATATATAATCTAGCTTAAATATTAGAAATTGCATTGTTTTGTACATTATTTGTCTTTTTTTTAAAACCATATTAAAACATATGTATATATACATTACATATTAATATATATATATATATCTATATATATATATATCTATATATATATATATATATATTAATATATATAATATATATATATATATTACATGCAATAGTTTATTGTTATTTTTTTTTAAATATTAAAAAAAGGAAATGAGATATTTTTTGGCCAAAACCCTAAGCATTTTCACGAGGGGGGGCTTAGCCCTCACCCGTGGGCGCAACAGAGCTGCCACCGCACCACCCATGAAGATGATGCGAATGGTAGCTCCACCACCACAGGCTTCCCCATGGGGAAGTCTGTGTTGACGGAGCTTCCACCACATTTCCCCACCATGGGGTTTATGGGGCAAGCTCTCCGCCCTCCTCCTCTTCCTTGGACCTGCAGGCGCGACTGGTAGCCGATCTGCGTGAGCCACATTCGGCTGTCCGGCCACATAATATTTAAAAAAATAAAAACAAATTTTTTCATCCCTATTCCTTTTTCTATGCATATCATTACGAAAATCTTACTCTTATGTAAGATTTTGAAATTGTAGTAAATAACAAAAGGAGTGTTTAATTTTTATCTAAGCTTTCTGTGTCAAGAGAGAATAGATTTAAACCCAGTAATACAACATATGTATTTTCAAATAAAGAAAAAAGAAAAGATTTACCCTAGGGAATGGATGAAACCCCAAGTAGATCTTGCCCTCTAACTTGTAACTTGAGACGACACATTCTCACAAATGCTTTTGAGTGTATGCGCACACCTCTGGTGTGAGCATACAGACAAAAGCTCCTGTGTGAATGCAATGAGCTCCTCTTCCCAACCCCTAACCCTCTGGCCCTTCTCTGCACAAACAAATGGCCAAATTAGGGTTTCAGGAGGGATATAAAGTGGGGCCTAACCCTAAATCTGAAATTAAGGTTAGGTATTTCCACTTGGAATCACACCCTTTTGTATTTTATATGTTTTACTTTTATTTTCACTTTATTAATGCTAATTCTTTACACTTGTGTTTATTTATCTTGAGTAAGAGAAATTTATATTCGTATAGTATTCTTAATGCAAGATTAAACTTGGTTGAAAAGTAAGTATTTTATTTAATAACTAAATCTTTTTAATTTTGCAATGTCATAGTACTTTAAATGGAATAAATAAATAATTTAGTAGGAATAATTCATTTGTACTAAAATTTAATTATTTATTTTAAATTTTGTCCCTTGGAACATAGTTAATGATGAATTCAATTTTTATTAACTATGCTACCTAGTTCAAAGTTAAATATAAGTTTAGATGTATTAAAGGATTAAACTATTTGGACTATAGCCTTTAATGAAATTTTGTATTTAATATTTTGATGACTTATTTAATTGTAATTGAGCTTTCTACTTATTTGAATAAAGATTTATGTATGACCTTGGATATTCAAAATTATTATTATTTGGGGAATTTAATTATTTAATTAGTAATAAAATTAACATTCGTATTATCCCAACTAATAAAAGAATTTAAGGAGAAATTAGGTACCTTTCTTTTTAATGCTTAGAGGAAATTTGAATATCATAAATTAAAGCTTTATGTTCATGGGGGGGAAAGATCCCTATAGATTAGTCTAACATCCAACCGAAGACCTTATAATCTCCTTTACCCTAGTTTGAGATTGGGACTCTCTCCTGGTTTCTAAATGTTGTAATTGAACCAAGTTTAAAACTACTAGATCTTTTGTGCCAAACCGAGCTAGGAAATTTATGTCACCTAATGTCGTCTGTCGATTAAGGGATGTTGGCATGCCAACGCATGCCATAACTTTCCCTATGTGACATTGGGTGGCTAGCCTTTATGTTCTCAAGCTTGGCATTAAGCAAGCTTTGTGAGTAATCTAGTTTTTGTTTAGAGACCTTTAAAAAAAAAATTGTTGTTGTGTTTTGACCTTGTATTTTGGGCATTACAATTCTCCACCTCTATCAGACCTTAAACATTTAATCTTCATTCCAGATTCATTCTCAACTTTGTTCTTAATCAATTATAATTTATCAAAGGCTTCATATTTTCTTTAAGAAATGCAATCCACATAATTCTTTTAAAGTCATCAACAAGAATCATAAAATACCTTTCACCGTAGAATCCTCTAGTCCTTGTGGGACCGCTCAAATCTATATGAACAATTTCAAACTTCTATGTTGTTGTGAACTTCTTACTAGGAAATGAACTTCTCTTCTGCTTAGACATAAGACATTCTTTGCAAATCATTTTAGTAGGTTTCATAATCTTAGGCAAATCTCTTACTGCAAATGTAGTACTTACTTTCACAATGTTATCAAAGTTTATGTGACAAAACCTTATGTGCCATAACCAATTGTCATCAATTTTAGTAATCAAACATGTCATCTCAGCAAGATTCAACTGAAATATGTTACCTCTGGTTCTTGATCCAGTTCTAATCAAATTACCATCCTTATCCTTGATCACATAAGTTTTCTCAGTAAACCAAACTTGATACCCCTTATCAACTAATTATCCAACACTCAAAATATTATGTTTCAATTTATCCACAAAATAAACATCATCAGTGTTAGTCTTTCCATCAAGAGTAATAGATCCTATTCCTTTTATCAAACAAGGTGCATTATTTCCAACTCTAACAATTCCTCCATCATAGTTGTTATACTTTATAAATTTCTCCATATCTCTAGTCATAGGATGTGAATGACCACTGTCTATGATCCAATCAAATTTTTTTTCTACTTGGGAAACTAAAGCTTTTTCTTCTCTAACTTTAGTTTTAGATTTTTCTTCTTTTATTGCTACAAATCCTATATCATCATTCTCATTATCACTTTCCCTTAAGAATTTCTCAACACTAGCCTCAAGTTCCTCATCATTAGCATAGTAACACTCTTTAGATCTTCTAGGTTTAAAGTTATTCTTATATTTCTTTACTCTCTTAGGGCATTTAGATGCAAAATGACCATATTCTTGAAAATTCCAATATTTAAAGATTTTCTTACCTTTAGGTTCTCTTTTCACAAGCAAGGAAATTCCTTCCTCAATCTTTCTATCTTCTTTGGTCTTAGATTTACTGCAACTAGCATAATCTCCACTGACGCTAATACTCCTTTGTTGGAGATCTGCCAGCAGGCTAGTACTGACTGTATGTTTGTCATTGATGACAACATATGGAAAGTAGCATGCGTGGAAGTCTTATGCAGTAAGATTTTAGTACATGTAGCTTGGACATGATATCAGGATGATATCATGGGTGCATAGGTTAACTGTTAGTATAGATAGTTATATAGCAGCTTGTGTTAGCAGTCTTCCTAATAGAGTAACAGATAGTGTTCTATGTATGGTTGTCCATTTAGTTATCATGGAGTCTTGCACACTTGGATATATGTTGAAGACATGTTAGTGATCTTTTAGTCATGGACACATAGTCTGATATTCAGTAGAAGTGAAGTTATGCAATCGCTATTCACCAGTAGCAGTTTCCTGTGTTTGTTCAAGAGAGCCGATTGAGATTTTGTTGGTTCTCAAGTTGCGCCTATCTTTTAGGCATGTTCGCTTGGAGTTAAGCTTAAAGAAGAGTTATTGATGTTTGGTTAAGAGCACATGAAGTAATTCAGCTTGAGGAGAAATATACAATTGTTTTGGTAGAGCTGATAGTGTGTAGCGTGCGTCTACAATTATCTTATTAGACAGGTCCCAGATTATGGTGCGTGCATAGTAGAGCCGACAGAATGTTTATCAAAGTTTGTTATGGTTTCTATAATATGATTTCAAGGTGGTTCTAACAGGCCAAATTGATTATTTCATTTAGAGGAAAGATATTTATAGATAGTCATTTGTGATTGTTTGAGTGTGGTTCATGGTTGATTAAGATGGGAAAAGTAGAGTGTGCGAAGTGTTGAGCCATCAGAAGAAGGTCTATGTGACCAAGTAAAGTATTTGTGCTATACATTGGAACTGATCCAGATAGCAGGTCAAAGTACGGTTCACCAAGATCCAAATATAGTGTGTATCTATTATTTAGAAGGTTGTAGCCTTCATCCCTTTGAGCAGTGAGCTCTCAGACAATGTGTCCTCTCCCCTAACAAGGACAATTTTAAAAGACTCCTAACAGGGTCCGACCCTTGACCAGGTCTACTGTACTAAATATATTTTAAAGCAACTCCCAACAGGGTTAAGGATCTTCAAACAAGGATCATAATACACTAGTGCAGAATATTAGTGGGTGTCAATTCCCACGAGGGTTTTTACCTATTTGTTTCCCTGTAACCAAAATATTGGTGTTGTGTTCATATGTTCTTTCATTGTGTTTATGCTTTATGTTTAAAGTATACTTAATTGGATAAAGAATTGAAACTTATAGATAATTGATTCACCCCCCCCCCCTCTCAGTTATCTCTTTGGACTATTCCTAACAACTAGTATCAGAGCCAAGTGCCTTGGAGAGAAATTTTAATAGCTTGATGTTGATCAGATGACATACTTCAAGAAAGAAATTCCTAAGTTTGATGGAGAGAATTATCTTGATTGGAAGAACAAGATGGTGACCCATTTGCAGTGCATTGCTTTTGAAGTTTTTGATGTAACTATCAAAGAAGCCAAGATTCCTACCTTAGAAGACCTTGAAAAGGATGATGCTACCGATAAGAAAAAGGAATTGTTTCATCAGAATGCTATAGGCAAAGGAGCTCTTAGTAGCACTCTATCTGATGGTGATTTTTCAGAAATAAAAAAGGTAGATACAACCCACAAAATATGGAAGCACCTAGAAGACATATTTGAAGGAGACAAAAAAGAAAAGGATGCACGCAGAAAGACATGGAAGAAAAGATATAATGCATTAGAGATGTTTCCCTAAGAAAATATTAGAGCTTACAATCAAAGGATCAATGAAGCGATTGTTGGAATCAGAAACAATGGTGGAGAGATTTCAGAAGAGGACATTATGGACAAGTTAATGACTACTCTCACTCCTGAATATGAAAGCAAGATCAACATTCTTGATGAGACCATGCATCTTACATCTAATTTCAAGAGAGATCAAGACCTTGATTAGCAAAATCTCAGCTTTTGAGATTTCAAGATTGAAGACAAAACCAAAGAGTGAGACAGCCTTCAAAGGAACAGTTCATGGTAAGAAATCTGCAAACACTTCTGATAATTTTGATGATGATGATGAAGAGAAAAAATTAGATGATTTCATTGCTATGATTTCCAAAAGAGAAAAGAAAGGAAAAGGAAAATATGAAGGTCAATTACCATTTAAGTGCGTTTCATGTAATAAGATTGGTCACTTTGCATCTAAGTGTCCTACTAGAGCTAGAAAGTTCAAAAAGGATTACAAGCCTAAGTACTCTAAGGAATGCTACTATGCTAGAGATGGAGTTTCAGATGATGAATTAGGTGAAGAAGAAATTTGATTCATTGCTATTATAGACAAAATGAATAATAAGACAGTTCATGAAGATAAGAAAGAGAATCAAGAGCTAGCATTGATTTCACAAGTTGATATAAGGACAGACTTGATTATAGATAGTGGTTGTTCACATCACATGATAGGTGATAAAGAAAGATTTGTTAATCTAGACAAATACAATGGTGGTATGGTTAGATTTGGAGATAACACTCCTAAACCCATAGTTGGTAGAGGAGCCATCACCTTAGATGGAAAGAATAGTACTGATGATGTTCTCTATGTAGATGGTTTGAAACACAACCTTCTTAGTGTTGAATAGTTACTTGGAAAAGGTTATCAGTTGGAGTTCAAAGATGACAAATGCATCATTAACAATAAGGATGGTGTTATGATTGCATCAGGCTCAAAGACAAGAGGTAATGTTTTCCAACTCAATTTAGAAGCAAGTTATTTTGTTGCTAAAGTTGATGACAGTTGGTTGTGGCATAAAAGACTATGTCATATCAATTTTGATAACATAGTAAAGATAAGAAATATAAATGTAGTAAGAGATCTACCTAGCATAGCAAAGATAGTTGATACTATATGCCGGGAATGTGTAATTGGAAAACATGTGATAAATTCATTCAGGAGCTAGCTAAATTCAAAAGAGAACAAGTTGGATCTGATTCATACAGACATATGTTGTCCAACTCAAACAAGATCATACGATTGTGAAAGGTATTTCATTTTATTTTTTGATGATTATACTAGGATGATGTGGGTTGCGCTCTTGAAAGATAAGTCAGAAGCATTTGAGAAGTTCAAAATATTCAAAGCTAAGGTTGAGAATGAATCTAGACTAAAGATAAAATGTTTGAGGTCAGATAGAGGAGGAGAATACACATCTGATAGATTCTATGAGTACTGCGAAGAACATGGCATAAAGAGACAGTTAAGTGCACCTAGAACCCCTCAGCAGAATGAAATTGTAGAGAGAAGAAATAGGATCATCCTTGATACAGTGCACACCATCATGATAAAACAAAAAGTTGCACACACCTATTGGAGAGATGTGGTCAATACAATAGTCTACACCATCAATAGAATTCAATTGGGGCCAGGAACTGACAAAACACCATATGAGCTATGGTTTGGTAATGTTCCCACAATAAAATACTTCAGAATATTTGGAAGCAAGTGATACATCAAGAGGAATGAAGCAGTAGGAAATGTTGATGCAAGAAGTGATGAAGGTATTTTCCTTGGTTACTCTACTAAAAGTAAAGCTTATAGATTTTTCAATTTAAGATTGAAAAAGATCATTGAAAGTGCTCATGTTAAGATTGATGAAAATTTTATGGTTCAAGAAAGATATCAAGATTACTCACCCATGATTGAAGAAGAACCCGAACCCTCCACTAGTGAGATAGTTATTAAAGAAATGTTTGATAGTATTGATGTGTTATTCAATGACCCCAAGACAAGTGAAGAAGTTACTCCTAAGGCTGATGAGTTAGCATCACCTAAAGTTCCAAAGTTTACATCTAGAAATAATTTCAAGAAAGAAATCATTGGAGATCAGAGTGGAAAAGTCTTAACAAGATCACAAGCAAAGAACTCAACTAGCAGTGAAGTAGTATGTTTACTATCTCAAATTGAACCTTTAAGTGTTGAAGATGCATATAATGATTCAAATTGGCATGATGCTATGAACGAAGAACTTGATTAGATAATTAAGAATGACACTTGGGAACTGGTCCCAAGACCTAATGATAAGAATGTGATTGGAACAAAGTGGATATTCAAAAACAAGATGAATGAAGATGGTACAGTAGTAAGAAATTGATGTAGGAGCATCCTAGGATTCTTGGTAATCCTGTATCAACCAAAAATATGTTTATCTTTGAGGGTAGATTGTTAGTCTCGATCTTGGATTGGTGGATTTCTTGCTCGGTTTGGGAGACTAGTTTCTCAGTTTGTGTGGTTACTGGGGTGCTTGGTCTCTGAAGAACACTCGATGACTAAAGGTGTCAGTTTCCTTAGGCATCAGTAATAACTGTCTTGCTCGGTCATGCTTGGCATGGTCGGTTGACTAGCGCTCAATTATTTCCTCTGTCGCTCAGTGTTCTTACCGACTAGAATATTTGGATGAATCAGCTTGGCCGACTGGTGCATTTAATTTGGGTCACGCTCCTCGAGTTATGGATTGACCGTTGGACATGTAGGGACCTAGATCTAGCATGTTGCATTCTTCTCTACAAATCTGATGACCATTGGGGCCATCTTTTGAAGAGTTTATTTATTTTGTAAGGCTATGTGAGAGCCGACAGATGTTTTAGCATTTAATATTTGTTTATAGAGATTTATTGTTTCATCAGCTGACTTGTGGCTGGGAATCAGTATTTATAGGATGCTTGGGTAGTTGTTTAAGGCATCAGATTGTTGGTTGGAAGGTTAGTAGTCTGTGAGCTTAGGAGCAGGAAGATTGCTTGGAAATTGGAGTACAAGTTTAGATCTTTCCTGGGTGCCTTCAAGTGTGCTACCTATTGCAGACTTGGACTAGATGAATGTTAATGATTTGGATCTTGTGAGATCTTGTAGACTATTACTTTCTTTGTAATTGGTTGTAACCAGGAAGGCCTTACAGCCCCGAACATTGTATGTAATCAGTGTTTTCATGAATAAAGACTTATGTTTCATTACAGATCTATTATTGTTATTGTTTATTTCCGTTGCATATTGTTTTGGCTACAAGGTCGGTCAATCCTTAATTGGATTCACCAACCTTGACTACATTAGGTGGTATCAGAGTGAAGTTTTTTCCTATTTGAGCAAAGTTTGTATCTGTTGGAGCCAAGTGGATCTTGTGTATGTAGATCTTGATTGAAGATGCCTCCGAGGAGAAATTGTGAGATCTCTGAAAAAGAAGCTACTGGTGAATTCTGTCTTGATGATTTTAGGGCTTTGCAGAAATAAGTGCAAGACCTACAAGAGGAATTAAGAAATAAGAAACCTACCTTGAAAGAGGATAGTGATGAAGAATCTAAGGAAGATCATTTTGAAGAAGCTATCGAAGAAGCTAGAGATTCTGAGTAGAATCAAATTCTGAAAGCTATGTCTAAGATTGGGAAGAGACCTAAGATTGAAGTTTCTGCATTTACTGGAAGCCTTAGGCCTGAAGAATTGATTGATTGGATCAATGAGATTGATGAATACTTTGAGTATGAAGAAATAGAAGATCTTGATAGGGTTACATTTGCAAAGACTAAATTGAAAGGTCATGCAAATATATGGTGGAGAGAAGTTCAGTTGGAAAGAGGTAGAAGAGGAAAGGAAAAGATCACTAAGTGGAACCAAATGGTTGACAAGTTAAAGAAGCAATTCATTCTGATGGATTATGAATTGGAAATGTTCAAGAAGATGCAGGATTTGAAGAAGACTAAAAAATTGATGCAGGAGTATACCGAGGAGTTTTATAGAATCCTAATTAGGACTGGTCATTCTGAAGCTGATAAAGAAAAGGTTGCTAGGTATGTCTATGGTTTGAGACCTAGTATTCAAGAAGAATTACTTACTATGAAGATGACAACAATCGGTGATGCTTATCAGATGCCATTAAAGATTGAAGAGAAGCTGAATAAGAAGTATGAAGGAAAATAAAACAGTAGGAACCGAGGTGGTAAGATTGGTGAGATAGTTTCTAAAAGTGATGTGACAAAGAATTCTAAGCCTAATGTAGGATCTAGCAATGGTCAAGTTACTAAGAATGCTAGATAGAGAGGAAGGTGGAAGAATGAGTTCACTGGTACTTGTTATAACTATGGTGAAGCTAGTCATAGAAGTTGGTAGTGTCCTAAGAAAAGAATTGCATTAGTTTCTAAAGAGGACATTGAGAATATTATAGAGAAAGGTGAATGTCTTGTCACTAGGAGATTGGCTGCATGTGTCTCTGAACCGGTGTAGAGGAGGAATTTGTTCAGAACTAGATGCAAGTGCAAAGATAAGGTATGTAATGTTCTAGTTGATGGCGGTAGTTCTAAGAACTTTGTTTCAAAAGAAATGGTTAGTAAATTGAATTTGGAAAGGAAGAAGCATCCTAACCCTTATGAGATTAGTTGGATACAAGATGTTTCTAAGGTTAGAGTTGAAGAGCAATGCCTGATTAATTTCCAGATTGGATCTTACCATGATGAGATATTATGTGATGTGTTGCCTATGGATGTCTATCATCTGTTGCTCGGTAGACCTTGGCAGTTTGACATAAATGTGTTGTTTGATGGTTGTGCTAACACTTATGTGGTTAGGCATGAAGGAGCTCAGCATAAGCTGATACCTTTATAGGAGAGAGGGGTTAAAGGATGTGGAGTTATCAGGTGTTGTCCTTGTGACAAACCTCAGGATCACAAGGTGGAAGATCCTATTCTTGTTGAGTCTAGTTTGAATGAGAAGGAGAAAGAGATATCAGAAGAGTTTGTTGAGATTAAGACATAGATGATTTTGCTGGTAGAGATGGTTCAACAGATGATGACATTTGTGACACAGAGGGATGTAGACGATACTGAGTTGGTTGAAAAGACTGAGATGGATGAACCTTACCAGGGCACTAAGGTGGTCGGTAGTGGTCAGAGTCGGTTACTATCAGTTTCTGACCGAAGGAGTCAACAAAGTGGAAGGTAGAAGGAATTTCTGCATACAATAGTGAATGAAGTAAAGACTACTTGCGAAGAAGGACAAGAAGAGATATGGGTGAAGAACAGATTCGGCATACCTGTTCTGATTCCCTTGAGGCATTCCTGATTTCCTTATGAGAAAATCTTTCTAACCTAGGGTGTCTGATGCAGAAGCATCCTAGGATTCTTGGCAATCCTGTATCAACCAAAAATATGTTTGTCTTTGAGGGTAGATTGTTAGTCTTGATCTTGGTTTGGTGGAGTTCTTACTCAGTTTGGGAGACTGGTTTCTTGGTTTGTGTAGTTATCGGGGTGCTCGGTCTCTGAAGAACGCTCAGTGACTGAAGGCACCATTTTCCTTAGGTGTCAGTAATAACTATGTTTCTCGGTCATGCTTGGCATGGAACTCGGTTATTTCCTCTATTACTCGGTGTTCTTACTTACCGACTGGATTATTTGGATGAATCGGCTTGGACGACTGGTGCATTTTATTTGGGTCGCACTCCTTGAGTTATGGATTGACTGTTGGACATGTGGGGACCTAGATCTAGCATGTTGCATTCTTCTATGCGGATCTAATGACCATTGGGGCCATCTTTTGAAGAGTTTATTTATTTTGTAAGGCTATGTGAGAGCCAACGGATGTTTTAGCATTTAATATTTGTTTATAGAGATTTATTGTTTCATTAGCTAATTTTTGGCTCGGAATCAGTATTTATATGATGCTTGGGTAGTTTTTTAAGGCATCAGATTGTTGGTTGGAAGGTTAGTAGCCTAGGAGCTTAGGAGCAGGAAGATTGCTTGGAAGTTGGAGTACAAGTTTAGATCTTTCCTCAGTGCCTTCCAGTGTGTTTCCTATTGCAGACCTGGACTAGCTGAATGCTGATGTTGGGGAAAAGATTTGGATCCTGTGAGATCTTGTAGACTGTTACTTGCTTTATAATTTGCCGTAATCGGGAAGGCCTTACAGCCTGAAACATTGCATGTAATCAGTGTTTTCATGAATAAAGACTTATGTTTCATTGCAGATCTATTATTGTTATTGTGTATTTCTACTGCATATTGGTTTGGCTGCAAGGTCAGTTAGTCCTTAATTGGATTCACCAACCTTGACTGCATTAGAAATAAATCAAGGTTAGTATGTAAGGGATATGCACAAAGAGAAGGCATTGACTATTCAGACACATTTGCACCTGTGAGTAGATTAGAAGCTATTAAGTTGTTTCTAGCTTATGCTACAGTCAAAAACTTCAAAGTATATCAGATGGATGTCAAGTCAGTATTCCTGAATGGAGATTTGAAAGAAGTATACATTGAGCAGCCAAAAGGATTCACCTTATCAGATAGACCTGATATGGTATGCAGATTAAAGAAGGCCCTCTATGGACTTAAGCAAGCCCCTAGAGCATGGTATGAGAGACTAGATGGATATCTAACAAAGATTGGATTGAAGAAAGGAGCAGCAAATTGTAATCTATTCATTAGAGAGACATCTGAAGGTCTACTACTTGTAGCTATATTTGTTGATGACATTATCTTTGGAGGTAATGACAAACTAAGTGCAGAATTTTCCAAAGAAATGTAGAATGAGTTTGAGATGAGTATGATTGGTCCTATGAAATACTTTTTGAGACTAAATGTACAGTAGACAGAAAAAGGAATTTTCATTAATTAGTCCAAGTATGTGAAAGAGATACTGAAGAAATTCAAGATGGATGATTGCAAGTTAGTAGGAACACCTATGATCACTGGATGCAAACTTAAAAAAGAAGATGACTCACCAGCAGTAGATATAACTTTGTACAAGTCTATGATTGGTAAACTCATATATCTTACTTAGATTAGACCTGATATTTCCAATGCAGTTGGCATAGTTGGAAGATTTGTAGCAGAACCTAAGCAAAGTCACCTCATGGTAGTAACAAGAATATTCAGATACTTGTAGGGCACTATAGATTATGGTCTATGGTATCCTAATTCCAAAAATGTTGAGCTTCATGTGTACACTGGTGTAGATTGGGTAGGATGTGTTGATGATAGAAAAAGTACATCAGGAGGAGCTGTGTTTCTTGGTGATAGACTTGTCACTTGGACAAGCAAGAAAAAAAATTGTATTTCTCAGTCAACAGCAGAAGTAGAGTATGTTGCAGTAGCCTTGAATTGTTCTATAATTGTTTAGATCAAGCAGATGATAAAGGATTTTGGAATTCAAATTGATTATCCTATTGTTATTCACTGTGATAACACTAGCACTATCAATATATCAAAGAACCTTGTGATGCATGCAAAGACAAAGCACATTGAGATCAAGTATCACTTCCTAAGAGAGAAAGTGGTAGATAAAGAAGTCAAGTTAGACTATGTGAGTACTAAAGATTATTTGGTAGATATATTCACAAAGCCTTTGTCTAAGGATACTTTTGAGTATCCCAGGGAGAAGTTGGGAGTAATTCCCTTCCCTGATTCTTCTTAGAAGAAAGAAGGAAAGACATAAGTCCTTAGGGACCGATGGAAGGTTGACTACTCTACCTCAAGAGTAGTATTGATGCTTAAAATGAATGGCACCCTTTTCCAATGATGTCAAAGGGGGAGTAATATATCTAGAGTCATGAAAAATAGAAGCAAAAGGAGGAGTAATATACTAAGGGGGAGTAGTATACAGTTATGATAGCGGTACAGTTGAGGAAATGGAGAATATTGAAAATATTGCAGCAGATGGAGGATTCATCTTTGGGGGAGTTTTGATGAGGAAATGGAGAATGTTATGAAAGAAATGTTCACTTGGGTTGGTGGTGGTTTTTCATTCCACATGTTGCCATCAATGCCAAAGGGGGAGATTGTTGGAGATTTGCCAGTAGGCCAGTACTGACTGTATGTTTTTCATTGATGATAACATATGGAAAGTAGCATGAGTAGAAGTCTTACGTAGTAAGCTTTTAGTATATGTAGCTTCGACATGATATCAGGATGATATCATGGGCACAGAGGTTAATTGTTAGTATAGACAGTTATACAACAACTTGTGTTAGCAGTGTTCTTGAAAGAGTAATGGATAGTGTTCTGTGTATGGTTGTCCATTCAGTTATCATGGAGCCTTGCACGCTTGGATATATGTTGAAGACATGTTAGTGATATTTCAATCATGGACGCATAGTCTGATATTGAGTAGAAGTGAAGTTATGTAGTCACTATTCACTAGACGTAGCAGTTTCCTATGTTTGTTTAGGAGAGCCGACAGAGATTTTGTTGGTTCTGGAGTTGCGCCTATCTTTTTGGTATGCATCCTTGGAGTTAAGCTTAGAGAAGAGTTATTGATGTTCGGTTAAGAGCACATGAAGTAATTCAGTTTGAGGAGAAATATACAATTTTTTTGGTAGAGCCAACAGTGTGTAGCGTGCGTCTACAATTATCTTATTAGACAAGTCCCAGATTATGTTGTGTGCATAGTAGAGCCGACAGAATATTTATCAAAGTTTCTTATGGTTTCTCTAATATGATTTCAAGGTGGTTCTAATAGGCCAACTTGATTATTTCATTTAGAGGAAAGATATTTATAGACAATCATTTGTGATTGTTTGAGTGTGGTTCATAGTTGATTAAGACGGGCAGAGTAGAGTGTGCGAAGTGTTGAAGCATCAAAAGAAGGTCTACGTGACCAATTAAAGTATTTGTGCTATACATTGGAACTGATCCAGATAGCAGGTCAAAGCACAGTTCACCAAGATCCAGATATAGTGTGTATCTGTTATTCAGAAGGTTGTATCCTTCTCCCCTTTGAGCAGTGAGCTCTCAGACAGTGCGTCTCCCCTAACAAGGACAATTGTAAAAGACTCCTAATAGGTTTCAACCCTTGACCAGGTCTACTGTACTAAATATATTTTAAAGAAACTCCTAACAGGGTTAAGGATCTTCTAACAAGGATCATAATACACTAGTGCAGAATATTAGTGGGTGTCAATTCCCACCGGGGTTTTACCTATTTGGGTTTCCCCATAACCAAAATATTGGTGTTATGTTCATATGTTATTTCATTGTGTTTATGCTTTATGTTTAAAGTATACTTAATTGGATAAAGAATTGAAACTTTTAGACAACTGATTCACCCCCCCCTCTCAGTTATCTCTTGGGACTATTCCTAACATCCTTGACAAAGTAGGGAAAACACTAAGTGTGCTGAATGCTATTTAAATTCTAGGTAGATCTCCTGACTGTCTTGAGCCTATCTCTCTTTCTTCTAATCTTCCAAGAATAGTTTCTCTGGTAAACTTCTCAGTATAAGGTATAACTTATTCAATCATCTGTGTTGTCCGCTTAAATACAGGGGTCAATGTCTTTAAGATCTTCCATATCTCTTCATCCTCAATCTTGTTTTCTTCACAAGCTTTGATACCTGTAACAATCTCTGATATTGTACCAATATAACTTCCAACAGATTCATCTTTCATCATTTTTATATCTTAAAATGAACATATCCAATTATGTAATCTGACTCTCTTTGCATGGACATCACCTTCAAAAAAAGATTGTAAATCTAACCAAATTTCATGAGATGTCCTTAGATTTTTTACCTAACTGTATTCATTCTTTGGAAGTGATGACAAAAGTGCTTCTCTGGAAAGTATGTTACACATGAAAAGATCTCTCTTCGTATTAGTACATTCTTCAATTTTGTCTTCTTCAATGATAGTCTTCTCATTCTTTGTGATTAACTGGTATCCTAGTCCTAAGAATAATAAATTTGTCTTCATCTTCTCTTTCCAGATGTCATAATTTACTCCATCAAACTTAGGGCTTTCCTCCCTGAAATGAGTCACCATAGATCTCCTTAATTTGTTAAAATTTTCCTTCAAGGACCTTCTGCTTTGATACCAATTATTAGAAAGTAAAGTCCACCAAGATAACTAGGAGGGGGGGTGAATCAGTTATCTGATAATAGAATCTTTTATTACCATTATTAGATTTCAACCATGTAATCAATATAAGAAACAACCATAGAAAGATAAACATACACAATAACACAAGATATGTTGACTAGGGAACCTCTTGATCAGAGAGTAAACCCTGATGGGAATGATGCCCACAAAAGATGTACTAATATGAAAATTCCTTGTGAGAGGATGGACTCTGTTAGGAGCCTTATAAAATATATTCAGTACAATGAGTCCCTATTAGGAGACTTTGAATCCCTGTTAAAAGATTCTAACCCAGTTAAGAATTATGGAAGATAGGAGGACCCACTATCCAAACAACTTCAAGGGAAAGATCACTGAACAAACTGTCCAATTGATCTCTGTAAATTATCCGAATAGAATAATACCAACAATTACTGATCTCAACAACTTATCTTTGCTCCTCTTCCTATGCAAAACCACACTAACTGCTTCACCAAATCTCAATACCAGATCTCTGTAATTCGCATATACTCTTACAACATATATTTCTCAATTCTGTAATTCACATCTATATATCATCATTCATCATATTCCAATTAAGGAAAATAATCCTTCCTTTATACCACACTCAAATAATTACAAATGAGTTGGCCAACAAGGCTTAACCAATTACAAAATATAAACCTTCACACGTTACATAATATTCCACAATTACATAAAAACTATCAGCCTCAAAACAAAATAACTCTTTACACATGTGATCTCTCCCCATGTTGTCTCATCCAGGTCATCACCAAAATGTCTTCATCAACTCTATAACTTTGCATACCCAGATTCTATCCCGATTAGGAGATATAATCAAGTTACCACAAGCCTCTTCTCAGGAACACTGTCTGAGTACTTCTTCCACTAAATTACACATAACTATCATGAATAATTGAATTTTCGTATGCGCTCTTGACCACAATCTCAGGACACAATTTAGAATAAATCCTCAATTTCACATAGCTTGATCTGCAATAGTCCACGTGTGCTAATTCAAATACTGTCTGCTTCTATGCTAATCTTCAGTAGATCACTGTGTTGACATCAATGACAATCACAGTCATGAATGCAACATACAACTGCTACAGAATAACTCCAAATACTCCCCCATAGGATATATTCAACATTCATTCCTAACACTATTTACATGCTTTTAGGTTTGAGTTTACGTTTTGGATAAATTATATATGTTTTTAGGTTTTGGGTTTAAGTTTAAGTTTCAAACTTTTGCGTTTACATTTTAGGTTTACATTTTTAGGTTTTTAGGTTTTATGTTTATGTTTAACATCAATAATATATAGTCTACAAATTTTTATTGCTCAAAAATGAAAAAAATATAAATTATAATGCTAAGTAAAAAAATTCATTTTTTGCATATAAATACAAGAAATTAGAAAACACTAAAAAAATAATAATAAATAAAAATGCACCCTACCTAGAATCAACCAAGTAGACATTATTGCTCGACGCCCGTTATTCTTTAGCATCTCAATGTGCAAATGAGGGGCTTTGGGGATTTTTTGGGATATTTAAAATACCTTTTGGACTTGGTCAAGTACTACTTGACCGAGTCTAATAGGCCACGTAGGCACCATTCGGTGTCATGTGGTGCCTACGTATACTCGGTTGTGTTATGGTCAACCGAGTAGGACTCGATCGAGTCCAAATCGGCTGAGTCTATCCGGTTATCCTAAAAGGCGACAGAATATCATGCTTTTACCCTATGATTATGATAGAATAATAGTTATTGTAGGTTTAAGTTCAAGATTAGGATTAGCATTAATGTTAGAGTTCAAATAATCGTTAGGATTAGGATTTATACTATGGTGAGGATTATGCTTAGAATTAGAATTTGGGTCAGAGACACATTTAGTATTTCATATATTTATGACATGTCCATTGTAATTAATTTTTCACACATATCTGCCACATATATTTAAAGAAATCTTTTAATGCCACACATATTTGAAAGCCATGTATTACAAATAGTAGTAGATCATGCAATTTGTTAAGAATTTTTAAAATATAGATTTATGAAAGTCTAGTGCTACACTTCACTTCAATACTTAAAACAAATTTATTTATCTTGTATTATAATATAAGTTAAAGAAAACTGGCAATCTTTTCTAAAATGAGTAAAACATTTTAAAAAAAAAATCATAAATAATATCATATGTATTTTCCTAATATTTAATATTATATATGAAAATATACAATATTTTTAAGACATACATAAAAATAAATATTTTTGTTTGTCAAACTTACACAAATCAAAGATAAAATATATGTTCTAGTACAACGATTTTGAATAACTAAGAAGTATCAAAGGTCAAATAAGAACTAACTATATGTAAAATACTTCACTGTAATGATGTAAGTACATGCCATATTCTTCAATTATGAGCATGGTATTACAACCTTTATTTGCATAATGACCACGATATACTTCTTTCATCGTAGATGGAGATGCATCTACTTTTAGAGATGTCTCGCAAACTACTTTTGCAAAAACTTCTATTTTCAATATTTCTAGATCTTCAATATCGTCAATCATTAAGGCTCTGTGTTCAATAGGTTTAACAATTTTTCTACAATACTCTAAAACCAATCTTGCACATTTGTCTGCATCAGTTTCAAAAACATCATTCAATTTTACAGAGGTATTTGGGCTTGCAACAATAATTTTTGATTCATTCTCTGAAACATCCATAGTTTGAATTATTTGCTGCAAATTTAAAATAAAATAAAAAAGATTAGCATTTCAAAATTATGAGAATAAAACTATCCATAAACTGTGATAAAATAAAAATTGAAATGAATATTGTTTAGTAATACATGCTATGAAACAATTAAAGAAAACACTATAAGGAAATGATGCTACATAGATAATTTCAACTTTATATTTTATTAGAGAGGAATAGTCATTCATGAATCTGCCCATTTTATTTTTTAATCATGGATATATACATACAAGATCATATTAAAATTATAAATTTCTTATAGCTAATAAACATATTATCATATGAAATATATCTTAGCCTAAATAAACCTTAAATATATGAGAAAATAAAAACATGAATATACATTTTTTCCCCTTCAAATAACTAACATGCATCAAACAATGTCTTTGAATTACCAAACTCATTGAATATATAAATAAATGAACATGTAGATTTTTACTAGTAAGCATTTAGATCAAGAGAGAAATGATCAATGATATTGTTAATTATTGAGAGAAGTACAAACAATAAAAGTGTGTTGACAATATTTATTACATCAAATAATTTCTAAGGATTTCAATACGCTCTCTTCTTCTTTTCTTCTAGCCACTTGTTTTCCTGTCTTCATTTTTTCATATCTATCATATGTGAAGGGTGACATAATTCTTAGTCCTTTCAAGGATTTGATGTGTGATATTGCCACAAATGTGAGACCGCTTCTTTTAGTGGGACCTATATCAATAGTATCTTTTTTGTAGTCTCAACTCTTGTGACTTATGTATGGTTAAAACCCAAGCCAATCTCAATGGAATTGGTTTTGTACTACTCCTGTCAATTGCAAGAATTGGAACTATCTGTGGATGATGATCATCGAATGGAATTCCAAAGTAACTATGAAAATCTCCAAGTACATATGATGGCGATAGAGGTGGTGCACTTCCAGGTTTATATACAATACTTCAAATATATCCTAGTGCTCCATTGACAAGACCTTCTTCGATCCATAAGTTCAAAGTTAGCCTTACCCTTTCATCTTTTCTAAGTAATAGTTCCATGTTGATCTCATCACTTCCATCTCCATCCATATAACTATGTGTTGTTGTTTTAATAGAAATGCTTCAAGCAATAGGGTTTGATAATGATAGTAGTTTTTTCTTATTGTTATTGTGCACATTATCATTTGTTGAAAATAAATGAACACTATTTTCAAACTCGCCATTTTTTGTACTACTCATGTTTGCATTGCATCTTGACATAAGTAACATCTAATCCTCTAGTGTAGGGTTCGCATCCCTTATGCTTGATAGAAGAACACAAAATCTTTCCTGCTAATTGCTTTTTCCATCTTGTCTAAAATTATGACTTAAAGTAACTATAGTTTGGAATTCTCACCATAGCACCTTTGTATGCCATCTACTTTCGTATGTTGGTCTATCACTGACAGGAGGCAATCGTGTCAAATCTCTAACCAATATCATAGATATCCCTGGAAAAATATTATAATATGTATATTAAATAATATTTACTTTGGAATTAGTATTCTAATGGTAAGGAATAAAGTATATTACAATGCGAATCTCTCATTCTAACAAATTTAAATACTAAACATACATCCAAAACTTTTATGACTATTTTCTAGAATTGTTTTTCAAAGACAAGTGTCTATGTTTTGGAGTAACCTCTGTCCGAGGAAGCTCATTTCATCTATCAATATATATTTTATGTAAGACATTTCCTCTTGGGAACTTACAAGTCTCGTGTCTTGTAGCTCACTGAATTCTTTTATCGGTATTCTCAACTTAGAATGAATCATTGATGCTCCAATGTTGAATGTTGCAACTCTTGTTGGTGCAAATAGAAGGAGAGGAGAGCATTGTGGAGAGGATGCATTTTGTAATGCTTGACTGATTGCACCAATTAAATATGACTTGCATGTTCCTGTGTGCCTTGGATTATCATATGTAAGGATGATGCATCTTAACATGCATGGTAGTGGGATATTATGATGTTAACTGCTCTATTTTATTTTTCATTCATATATTTATAATTATTATGAAAAATTTGACTTATTATAGTGCACCAATTGATATATTACTATCATGCTTCTTTAAATTTAAATAATATTTCAATGTATTTTCAATGATGTAATTAGAATTCAATTGAACGCATTTAAATACAAAGACAATAATTAAGTAATGGGTGGGGCTCATTAAAGTTTAAATTTAAACTTTTGAATTTCAAAGCTTAGATTGAGGATATAAGATCAAATCTCATTCCCATAAGATTGACCTAATATAAAAATTGTACTATTTATAAAAAAAATAAATGTTAAATGCATGAAAATGACACAAAATCATATAAAATATGATTAAATATATATAAATATGAATAGGTAAAGGATCAACAAATAAACTTCATTTTGTATCTAGTAACCTTACACTATTTCTGTTATATCAAAATATTCTGATAAATAAACCCAAAAGTGTTATCGTTTCATAATTCGTAAACAATCTAAAAGTATTAAATGACAACAGGAAGCAATGAGTAACTTAGCTTTTTGTACTAGCCAGGATTACTCTTGTATTTAATTGTTTATTTTTAATTCTCTTGCAGCTCCTTTAAAACTGCTTACTATTTCTTTTTGTAATTAAGTTTTGCTCAATTACGACATATCACACCGACATAATTTCCAGTTTTAAAGTGTTGAATGAATCGACGGGCAGGATGCATCTAATTTCATTTGACATTTCATTCAAGACCGAAATCCCAATTAGCTAATGTTGACTAGAATTTTATCATTATTTATACTTTTCCCCTATTTCACCGACCGGATGCTTTCAAATATCTGCACTTGTTTGAACGATGAAAATCCGAGCAACATCTTTAATGGACAGGGAACGACGCCACTCTGCAATGAGGTATTCTTGCACACATCCTCCTCCTCCTCCTCTTCTGATTTTGTTCTTCAATCTCTCGTTTCTCATTCTTGCGCTTTCTCTCAACATCTCACAATTTGAAGTTATGAAAAATATCTGCAATATAATCCACCCTCACCACATTGCAATCCCAATTCTGGCCCATGCCAATGGCATGGCGTAAGTTGCAGTGAAAACGGGGGCGATGATGTTGTAGAACTCAACTTGGCTGGTTTTAAAATTAGTAACCTTAGTATTTGGCAGGTTGTGTGTAAGCTGCCAGCACTTCAACTTCTTGATCTAAGTTACAATTACCTAAACGGCCCAATCCCTGAGTGTATTGGCGGATTTGCCAATTTGAAAACTCTGCGTCTCTCTTCAAATAATTTCTCAGGGTCTATTCCTCCGCAATTGTTCTCTTTAACCAATCTGGAGGAATTGTCCCTGTCAAATAATACGTTTGAGGGAAGTATTATAGACGAGCTCTCAAATTTATCTAATTTGATTTATGTGGATCTGAGTGGCAATCTATTATCCGGCAACATATCCTCAAAAATTTTCAATCTTAGGCAGTTGAGGGTTTTGCGTTTACAGAGAAATTACCTCACTGGAATCATTCCACTGAATGTAGAAAATGGGAAGTCCCTGCAAGAGCTCAGATTGGACAGAAAAAATCTTTCAGGAAGAATTCCATCAGGAATTGGCAACCTTCCCTTGCTTGGCTGGCAGAATTCCTATGACTATGACTATGACTACGAGCAACGGGACAGTGTTCTGGATCTCAGCCACAATTCCTTCACAGGCAAGATTCCAATTACTCTCTGCAACCTGACATTTATATAGTCTTTGGATATTTCCAACAACATGTTTACAGGTGAAATTCCAGAGGCTTTAGGGAATGTGTGTCACTTTGGCCAGTTGGACCTGTCAAACAACATATTAACAGGCGAAATACCAAAGGCTTTTGTGAATATGAGTTATCTTTACTGGTTGAACCTGTCAAACAACAAATTAACAGGAACAATTCCACAGTCCTTAGGGAATATGAGTAACCTTGACCGATTGGACCTGTCAAACAACGAATTAACAGGATCAATTCCAGAATCCTTAGGGAATATGAGCAAGCTTGGCCCGTTGGACCTGTCATACAACAATTAACAGGAACAATTCCAGAGTCCTTAGTGAATATGAGCAAGCTTGATCGGTTGGACCTGTCAAACAACAAATTAACAGGATCAATTCCAGAGCTTTTAGGGAATGTGAGCAACCTTGACCGGTTGGACCTTTCGAACAACAAATTAACAGGAGCAATTCCAGAATCCTTGGGGAATATGAGCAGCCTTGACCGGTTGAACCTGTCGAGCAACAAATTAACCGGAAAAATTCCAGATACCTTAGGGAGTATGAGCAGCCTTGACCGGTTGGACCTGTCAAATAACAAATTAACAGGAACAATTCCAGAGCTTTTAGGGAATGTGAATCACCTTGAGTGGTTGAACCTGTCGAACAATAAATTAACCGGAAAAATTCCAGAGTCCTTAGGGAATATTAGCAGCCTTGACCGATTGGACCTGTCAAACAACAAATTAACAGGAACAATTCCAGAGACTTTAAAACGAATCAAGAATTTGAACCTGTCAAACAATGAACTAGTAGACAGCATGGAAAGAAGCCATCCCGCATTCAAAATATTGGGTGCAGTAGGTGCTGTTGCCGTTTTTATAATTTGTTGTGTAGTTTTGGGAGTTCTGTGGATGAGGAGGAACTTGCATAGTAATGCCGAATTTAAAGAAACGTTTCGTAAAATCCTTGAGAAGCTGGAGCATCCACGGATCTCATATGAGCAGCTTCTTGCAGCAACCAATAGATTTCAGAACTTCAATCTACTATCAACAAACAGCTTTGGATCAGTCTACAAAGGACTTCTTCCCGATGGTACCCGTGTTGCCGTGAAGGTTCTCAATTTATTGCACGAGCAGTCAGAAAATATGTTCAAAGCAGAATGCAGAGTGTTGCAGAAGGCTCGTCACCGGAATCTTGCTAGAATCATAACCACATGTTCCACCCCTCACTTCAAAGCTTTAGTCTTTGAGTATTTTTCCAATGGAAGTTTAGAGAAGCATTTGTATCTACACAGTTGTAGATTGGGACTGATAAAACTGCTGAGCATAGCCACAGATATAGCCCATGCCGTGGAATATCTTCATTATGATTGCTTTGTGCAGATAGTGCATTGTGACATAAAACCAAGCAATGTTCTTTTAGATGAAACTATGACAGCACATCTTTCAGATTATGGGATTTCCAGATTGATGGGACGAATCAGCGCCAATTCAGTTACTTCAACAATAGATTTAAAAGGTTCAGTGGGCTACATTGCACCAGTTATGGTTTGTCAAATATCTTTTTTTTTTAAAAAGAAAATTGGATTTCTGTTTATGAACAGAGTAACCAACTATAATCAATGACTTGTCCGCGGAATATGGATTGAATGGCATGATTTCTCCAAGGGGAGATGTTTATAGTTATGGCATTTTATTATTGGAAATGCTAACAAGGAGGCGGCCGACTGATAATATGTTTGATGGTGATTTGAACCTGCATAATTGGGTGGAAAGGGCATTTCCAGACAGGGTAATTGAAGTAATTGATGAAAGCTTGTTAATTGAAAGGGCTGGCAAAGAAACAGAAGCTTGTCTCATTTCATTGACGCGTCTTGGTTTGTTGTGTTCAAACGATACACCTGAAGCTCGGCCCACCATGAGAGATGTGTCCAATGTATTGAAGTTTATTCAAGAGAATTTCACCACAGATACTTCCTCTACGATCAAATTAATGCCCACTATATCCAATTTAGCGTGTGACAGAGGTGCAGTAACTAATTGTGAAGAGGCATCAGATACCCAAAGCTCTTCATTTTAATATACTCTGAATAATCAAGGGTTACATCCTTGGAAGAACTGAAAATTAGAATCAGTAGATCATGCTATTGTAAAAGATAGGCAATGGTTTATGCTTATTGTTAATTTTTAGTCTTCATCATGTAAAAACTATTTATTTGCTGAGGCTCGAATTCCCGTCATTACTTTTATGATCTGGGAAGCAATCTCCTTGATTGAAGGGAAGAAGAAAAAGAGGAGTCTCCTGCAGTAATAGCCAGGGAACAGTTGAGAGCAAACTGTTCTGCTTCCAAGGGGCATAAGAAAGATGTAGCTCTGTATATCTTCTTTATGTATGAACGAATCAGCACTAGCAGAAGTTCTATGTTGTCCCTAAACAATTTTGTATGAATGTGAAACCATAAATATATAGAGTTTACTTTCTGGGGTTCAGTTTTTCTTGTTATTTTAGTTGCTCTGCTTTTCTTTCCTCTGCCTATCGCCTTCATCTTCTATCAGTGTTTTCATCTAGTAAAGCAGGTCATTCAAAAATTGATTTATGCTTATCCAAATTCTATATTTCGATGGCCCTTCAATTGCCTCCCTTCCTCACTACTTAATACTTTACTATCTTTCTCTGTTCCAAACCAAAGTTACAGCTCTTCTTTTCTTGGCTGCACTACTCCATTAAATTCCAGCTTTATTCTCCCATGATCCCTCCAAGTCCACGATTTTTGTTCGTTCTTTTTAAATATCATTCTATGCATTTTATCCCCTTATGCCCACTTTACCCACCACAAGCGCGTGCATCTCTTTGTGCTTAACTCTGATTTTATATTTCTGTGCTCCTCATTCCACTTTTGCGACCCTTCAGTTTGCTTTCTTACCCGCGTTATCACTCTTCACCCAACTGTTATATTATCAATGCGTTTTCTTAACCCCTTTCTTGGCAGTTTTCACTAGGAAAAAGAAACGCATCCTTTTGATTTTCAAGCCACCAGGATGCAATCAAAGTTTGCAGAATTTAGCTTGACACCTGCCAATTTCAGTTGCTGGACAATTTTTAACGCCTAAATTCAACAGTTCATTTGTGCATTATCTGGATGATAAAATGTGTTTTTTTCAGAATTTGCAAATACAGGAAATGACATAAACCCATTTTCAAATATTTCTTTGACAACTGTGTCTCTACTCTTTCAAAGTCTCTATATGGGTACAGACAGGCAAGATGCTGACAATGGTTGGAGAATTTGCTGTATCCCTTTCTAATGTAGTTTTTAAAGGGAATCAGAACTAATTTAACCACAACTGAAATAAAATAAAATAAATGATAAATCTTTTTAGGTGATGTTGATGGTAGATACATCTTTCTGCATCAGAAATTGATTTAAAAGAGAGAAAGTGATTAGATCATTGGGAACAATTGAATTAAATGAAAAAATTAAGACTAAGCTCATTCAACTTTTATGTTGAGTTTATAAAATTAGCATACCTATATTTTATCAAATTTATGTACAAAGAAAGCTGAGAGGTATTAATTTTGTTAAAAAATAAAATGGAATTGTAGAAATAAATAAAAATCAGTTTAAATTTAAGTAAAGAAAAATAATTGAAATTTTAATATTTGAATTAATGAGCCTTTTCAATAGTTGACTCTAACCAACCATTAAGAATTTCATAAATATAACTTATAAATATTCTAATGAATTTAATATCTTTTTTTACAACAATAATATAATATAATATATAAAATCAAAATTCTAATCTAGCTAATTTTAATCCCAATCATAATATATATTTAAAACATAATTATATAATACAAACTAAATAAAAAATAAAATTTAAATCTTTAATAAATTACTATTCAACTCAAACTATTTGAAAATTAAAAACTAATCCCATAAAATTATTATATGACATTGTGTCTGTCATTATAATGCAGACTGCGAGTCCATTCGGAATATTTCGTAGCGGCTTCGCACTGCACTTAATGGAAGTGCCGCCAAGAATATTCTTCCCGTAAATGACTATAATATCATTCTTGGGTAGATTGGGCGTAAAATAATTAAAGCGGAAAATTTGGAATTTATTGAGACCCAAGGACATATGACGTCATCGGGGGCCCCATCTGCTGTGGCGTGCAGCTTCGACGAAAGTCTAGTTTATATTGATGACGGAAGCCACGTGGAATTACTCTGCGTATGTAAGTGTTTACACTTTGTGGGTGTTTGACTGAATTGGGGTGGATGTATTTTTTTGGGCTTTCGGTATATCGGACAAAATCTAGAGCTTGACCAGACATTCTAGAATGGCTAGTTGTTGGCTACCATGTTCATGATGCTTTTCTTTATTTTTTATGAACTAAGTTAAGAGGTGATGTTGTATAGTGCTCTTTAAACACACGCCACGTCATAATGTTGTCTTCGGTAAACGGGCAGCATTAGATTATAAGAATTGGTCTACAATGCACAATATATTTATTAAACTTATCATTATGCTTTAAGATGACAGGGGAATGCATTAGACCACCCCTCTTTATAATATTACTTGAAAATATTATTATATGTTAAAAAACAAATGTCCTGAAGTGGCTAGTACTTGTCTTATAATATTGTAAATGTTGAAATAAAATTATTTATCATAAATTTAGAATTAATTAAATATAGTAATTTAAATTTAATAAATTTAATTTTGAATTATTATTTTATTTTTATATTATAATATAATATAAAAATTATACTATATATATATAATAGTATTATAGTCAAAATATAAGGGATGAGGTTGGGATCGTGCCCCGGGCGAATTTGGCGGAATGGAAACCCCTCAGTCCTTGGCTCTCAGCCAAAGAGAACGAACTATTCTCAACAAAAAACAAAAAAAAAAAAACATTTTTGAAAATTTTATCAAAATCTAATAAAAGTTAACTCTATATTCAATAATATATAAACAAGTGCCACGTAGTGGCTAAGTACTTGCCTTTAGTTATAGTAGATACTAAAGTAGAAGTAATAGTATACTAATTTTTTAATTATTATGTTTTATATAGTTATAGTAGAAGTAATAACTTTTTATAATTAATTTCTTTTAATGTAGAATCATATTGATAGCATTAATGATAGTTGAAATTATAAGAATGGAATCTAATCATAATCTAGGGCAACTTATAATGATAGACACAACGCCATAAATTTAAAATGGAACTAGGCTAGCATTGTCCGGAGGTAGCATTCTCATAAGTTACGCATGTATCATGATAGCCAGTCATGAAAAGATCGTATGATGACTGCTCAAATGTTTACGATACCTGGGGTGGTTCTTAAAAATGGGGTCCTTTTTGTAATTACCAACACTCTTGGGAGTGTGAAGCATAACGGTCAAATGATCTTTGGCCTTCTCCCTTCTTATTTGCTAGTTGTATGTGTACATGTTATGGATGTTGTATTAGTATAATGATAATAAGAGATTTTCATGCTTTGAGAGTGGATGTAGGCAAATTTGTCAAACCACTATAAATATTGTGTTATGCATTATCAGAGCTTGGTTAAATCTAAGGAGCAGATATGGAAGACGGTGATGCCCTTATTTTAACTACAATAGAAGTTGTAGCAAGTGATTGGGTGCTCCATACAAGAGCATCATTTCATACTACTTCACATAAAGAGTTTTTCAAAACCTTTCAAAGCGGTAATTTTGGTAAGGTATCTCTTGCGGATAATAAATCTCTTAATATTGTTGGAAAAGGAGATATCTTGTTGAAACTAACAAATGGGAATAGTTGGCTATTATGGGATGTTCGGTATGTCCCTCAGCTTAAAAATAATTCAATTTGAGTTGGGAAATTGTTCTCTCAAGGTTTTAATGTCAGGTTGGAATTCAACAAATGGAAGGTGATGAAAGTGTCTCTAGTGATTGCAAAAGGAAGCAAATTAGGTACTTTATATTAGGTAGAGGCTCTCAATGAAGTGGGAGCTATTCATGACAGTAGTGTGAAGTATTGGCACAAGTTTCTTAGGCATCCACCTCACCAATAAGTTAAAATGGAGTAGCTGAAACGAAAGGTAAGGAATTGGGAAATAGATGTTAGAAACTCTGATTGTAAGAAATTTAAAGTAGTATCTGAGTTGGTGAGGAAAAAGTTGATGCTATTAAATGTGAAATTATGCCAATGGAAATAGATGAAGCAGATTGTTTAGAGAAGGGGAGCAATATGGCACTATGTCTTGCACCAAATAACCAAGAGCTTGGGATTTATGTAAAAAATGAAAAGGAAGAAATGTGCTTGAGTGAAAAGGAGGTTGAGGTAACCAAAAAGACTTTGGCTAGGCCTTTTGACCCTTTTCACATTCTTGAGGATGTCAAAAAGTTGCAGAAGATTATTGATAAAGAGGAGATGTTGAGTTTGAATGCCGAGAGGCATCAAGTGGAAGTTTTTTCTATGTCACAACAAGCTGAAGTTGCAAAGCCGACTCTACGTGAGAGCCTATAGAGGCTCAAGGAAACTCATGGAAGGACCATGACTGATTTACACAAAGTAGATGAGAATTTCTCTACTTCTTTGACAAACATTACCATTCTTGAGAATTCTCCAGAATATGCAGAGAAAGAATACATTTTCATGCAAAAGCTCCAAGACTTTGTTGTTGTTTTATGTGATTTTATGCAGAGGCTTCATGAAGAATGCACAATAGTCATTGTAGAGAGACGAGCATCAGATGATGTCGATGAAATGAGAGAAATTGAAGCAACAGTTAATGTAGCCAAATCTACCCAATGACAACCCTAAAACTACATCCTTATGTGTTTAATTGTACTATTGTTTATATAATTATATATATAAATTCTATTTCTCTTAATGCTAAATTCCATTATCTCCAAAATGTAAGAATCCTTCTATCCAATACTTCTTTTCTTTCAAACATTCATAAGACAACAAGGAGAACCCTCATCCAATACCAAAACATTAAAATAAGTGACAATAATAGAACAAACAATAGGAATTTTTTGCCTAATATCACCCTTTCACATCTCTTCAACAATAGTATTAGACTACTCACTAGCACTAAGAATTTGTTCTATTTTCCTCCAAACAATATAATTTTTTTATTATTAAAAAATAAATTAATAAATAAATATTTTGATAAATATCTAAATGAAAATATCTTAAAAGTAAAATATCTAATATCTACTTTTTAAATATTAAAATACATAATTAATTTTTTAATTATATTACATAAGATTGATAATATACTAATTTATTACACTAAGATTTTCATAAAATTATAATATAAAACATTTTAAATTAATGAAAATGAAGTCTAGATTATGCATAAAATACAAAATTAAGAGATCCAAATATCACTTGCATGATGAATTTTGTCTTCTCTTTTTTCCAGCTTTATGGACTTACTCTATTTAGGCTATATGCAGATTTCAACCAATTCTTTTAACAAGGGGAGATGATCATAAAATGCTATGCTAATATTGCATGGACAAAGACAAGTAACAACTTGCCCATGTGCCCATGACTTGTTTGGAAAATTGAAGAAGATTGTTGTTTGTACTATTCTTCAAAATTGAGTTTGAATGGTGAAAATGTTTGACGTAACGAATGGGGTCAATAAATGTGATGGAGATGTTTGTGATGTACAAGATTGAATGATTCTACAGATTTCTACTGTCTATTTTTGAGATTGTTTGATTACGACTTCTTTAGAAATTAAATGCATACACCGCATTTGGTTCACGCTTTTTCTTCCTTCCGAGAGTCCCCCAAGTTAGTCCAAATTTTAATGGTAGAATCGTTTGCCACGATGAAAAGTACATAAAATATCAGATTTTTGTGATATTCTTCATCTCTCTAAAAATAAATCTTGAATTATATTGAATGGTTACAATGTTTGCGGTAACATGTGAAGAGGATGGTGGGTGGAGAAAAATGAACTAAATCTGGTCATCCTCGTGAAATTTAGAGAAATATTTGTAATATGCTTTACTCAGTCGGCAATGAAGGTCGGAGACTCGTATGGGTGTTTAGAGACTTGTGCGTTTCATTATAGGCTCCTCTTCTCTTGCCGTTTTTGTTTATTAATAACTTTCTTTATTATAGAATTTTAATTTATCTCATGTATTTTTCCTTTTCTTTTTTTGATTGGGGGAGTGGAGCCCAAACGTGCACACCCTAACATCGGGGTCTATGTGGGTTGTCACATGGACCCTACATTTAATTTTTTTCCCCCATTTCAGCTGGCTTAGTTGGCAACCTGAAATCAAAAGTTGAGCCCATTTGGAAATACCTCGCCATGTGTTAAGACACAATTGGTCGAAAGTGTACACACTAAAATATGCACTTCTATGAACCATTACATGCAAGGTTGCTCAAGAATGAGGCCTCACAAAGCGGCTCATAGCTCTCTATGCATGGAGTTGCAAGGGACTATGAGTTTTGCTCTCAGCTAGAGCTACAAGAATGTGACCTTGCTAGTCAACCATGCAATGAGAGATTCAAGTGAAAACAAGGGCAAGAGTGCCAATGTCCCCAAGAATCTAAATGAAAAATGCAATGCCAATGCAACTAGTATGAATGTGCAAGACTAATCTATCAAATGAAGTGCAAACTAAGCTATGAAAAGAAGTACAATAGATTTCAAGCCCCTAATTAAGCTATGTGAGACCTATTCTATTGCATAAAAGGAAATCTATACTATGATGCCATGATCATGCAACTAAGAAAACAAATATCAATTAGATAATGAAAGAAACAAGTCTTCAATGTCTTCAAACTTCAAATGCACCTAAAACCTGCAGCATAACATTAGCATAAAACATGGATATATATGCAAATGAAGGAGAGAGCTCTCCTTTTATAAGAAATGCAAAGAAATGGACCATTGAGATTAAGAGGCAAAAAGTCTTAATCAGCGGTGGAGCTTGAAAGAGGAGCAATCCATGTGCACAAGTATCCTCCAATGAGAGTGAAGTGTTGACTTTTGAGCCTCATGTGAGACAAAAGTGCTTTTTCTCCTTTTTATAAAATATGAATAATGCTTTATTTGTGCAACTTAGGATAAGAGGAAAGTGGGGCTTTTTATTTAATTGAAAGGGGAGGAAATATTCCTTTTAATTAAATAAAGACTTAGGATAAATGGTTAGCCCAAGGATAAAAATCTAATATATGATCGAAATTAAGATTTGATCAAGAAATTGATATTGTTGAAAATATTGATTATTGATAAAATTGATTCAGGGTTGATAAATTGAATAAATGGGGCCCAAAGTCTAGGTGACCATTTTTGGGTGCATACATTTGCCCCTCTTTGACTAATGTGTGATCGATTTGGGAACACATGCAGTCAAAGAAGAATTGAAATGTGAGATCGATCTGGGATCACAAAACAACTCAGATGTGAGGTCGATTCGGGATCACATCCGGACAAAGCATAAACAAAGGCCTTTGAACATGAGGTTGATTCGGGATCACATTCAAAGTAAGAGATAAGAATCTCAAATTTGAGCAAAAGCTCACAAAAGATGTCTGAATCAAGAAAATCAAGGAATCGGGGATGAGAATCCCATAAATACTGCCCCCTCAGAATCGAAATCGAAATCAGGTAGAGAGGAGAACAACAAATTGATAAGGATTTGATCAAATCAGAAGGAAATCACAATTGAATGTAAAGGTCAATAGGTTAACCATTAGGCAATGAAACATGCCCCAGTGAGGAAGTAGAAGAATAGAAATAGAAGACTAGAAATAGAGTGGATGAAAGACTAGAAAATTTGAGAGACATGGAAGGAAGAAATTCCACCGAAAATTAAATTATGCCTCAAAAGGTCAGTCAACTGCTTAGAAGAAGGGAAAAAAATTTGAAATGCGACTTGGATTTCGATTTTGAGTTTGAAAATGGATAGAAAATGATGTGATATGAAAGATCAGAAATGAAAGATATGATCAAGAAGAATCAGAAAAATGAGCACAATTGACCAACTAGTCCATAGATGATAAAAAGGAGAGCTCTCTCCATATGCAAGATGCAAAAACTAAACTATGATGAACCTAAGAATGCAAGCTACTATGAAAGTGGTTGACTTGCAAGGTCACAACGCTTATAGACATCTAATTATCATCATCGAGCATTATTGGTAGCGTCGTAAGATCATATAATGCACACTAGTATAACTATGTGGATATGAATATGACCTTTATCAGATAGAAATGTAGAAATCCCACCTAGGCATCAAAGACATGGAGGTCAAGATGACTAATGCAGTGAGATCACCTAAATTTTTTATAGCGAGATTATGCTTGTATCAAGACACATGAAAGTCAGGATAGCTAGAAGCATGCACTCGCAAAATAGTCAAGGATAATACCTTGTCAATCCATAGTGTCAAGTAGGACTAGCATAAATGCTCATGACAGTTAGGATCAACAAAATATACCCACAAGTAGATAAAGAAAGAAAACATGTTCTCATTCCCTCAGTCTTCTAGCTATGCCTCATCGAAAACTTCGCAGGGAGAGACCACTCATCAAAGAAATCCTCATAGACAGCACACAAAGAAAAAGAAAGTCATCATATCGTCAGCGAGTTGATTATTTAAGTGCGTGTGTGTTGGTCATAGAGTCAGACTCTGAGTATCGCATTTGCACATGAGCATTATCACATCATACTTAGACTATAGGGAAGACATCTAATAAGTGTTAAGAAACACTCGACGCAAGGGTAGTGTTGAAAAACACTGTTTGGGGTGGTGTTGAAAAACACTTGTTGTGAAATGCCCCAAGAGACAAACGCACCTAAAAGACCTATGCGAACAGTTATGCCCCCTAGACAAAGACAAAGACCAATTCCAGACCAAGTCAAATAAGGTCAAGGCATAATGAAAAGTCGTTAAGTGTAGAGGATGCATACTAAGAAATAGGGGTGCAAAGGCCTCAAGTAGCGCCTGTTTCCAAGTTTTCACCACTTGGAATCTTTTTCCATTTTTTTCTTTTTTTGTATTTTTGCTACCAAGGCGCCTATTGCTAGGTTTTCACCAAGGCACTTTTTCTATTTTTTTGTATTTTTGAATTTTTTTGATTTTTTAATATTTTTTCAAGACTTTTTATGCTTTTTAGGATTTTTTCAGCATCATATATCAATTTTTTTGGAATATTTTCAGGATCATAAAATATGTACAAAAGATGCCCCCAGACAGAATGGGCATCAAACTCTTTAAGCAAGATCACATCGTGCAGTCCCAATGTCTAGTAAGGTGAAGGACAAGATGGATAAGCAAGCTGGTGGAAAAGATAGAAGACATGAGAATGAAGGAGAGTGAAGGGAAGAAATCCTCAAAGACAAACTCCTCAAGAGTACCCAAGCTAGGGAAAAATTGTCATGTAAAGCGCATTTGGACAAGCAATGAAAGGATAGCATAGGATAAGCCTCAAAAGTGTAATGAAAAAGAAGGAAAGGAATGCAGTCCAAAGGAGTAGACATGTCAAGAGGCTTCATAGCATCGTGTTTTACTCTTTTTTATTAGATCAAGACCAAAGGGGAAAAAGATAGCGAAATGCTAGAATGAATGAAGGAAAATGAAGATGAAGGCTAGACATGAATGGAATGAAAGCAAGACCATCATAATATAGCTCACAAGATAGCCAGATGTTCGAGTATAGGTCAACATTGTCAAGATCAAAGATGGAAGATGGAACATGTAGAAGAACTACGCATGATGCCTGATTACCAGGTTTTCATCATGGTACTTATCCAAGGTGCCACAAGGGAGTGGTTTTCACCATAGGATGAATTTATTTCTCTTTACTTTTGCTACCAAGGCGCCTGTTTCCAGGTTTTCACCATGGCACATTTTCAATTTTTTTTCAATTTTTTGCATTTTTTGAATTTTTTTATTTTTTTGATTGTATCTTTTTTTTGGAAGAAAGCAAGCTTTTTAGATAATGCTCCTTGAAAGGATAAACCATGATATGTCAAGGATTCAAAATGATATGCTCAAAGATGCTGAAGGGGAAAGGAAGACACACGAGGAATAGGCAAATGAGGAAAAATGATAGAAGGTAGAAGGATAATGAATGGAAGGAATGTGAAAAGGTAGATGGAAAGCAAGGTAAGATCAACAACAATACACACCTTGAAGGGTGATGGGAAAAATGGAGGAACCGTAAACCACATTCTAGTCCAAATGCGAACCATATTCTGGTTCATTATTGCTATGTGACTCTTCGAAAAGAGGATTGATGTACTTGTTATAATTCTCAAATGTGAATGGAGGAATACGAGAAGGAATATGGCAAATGTTTAGCAGAGGTTGTGGTTCAGGCGCATGAAATGAAAGAATATTTTTGGAAGAAGATGAAGTGGAAGTCTTTGGAAGCTTGAATGTCAATTTCACTTTTTGTTCAACATGAGACTCTTTCAAGAGAGATTTTGGAATCCATATGGCCTTAGGCTTTTCATTTCCTTTTGATAATTTAGAGAGAATATCTTCAATGATGGGTTTTGGAACCCATACTTGTCTTGTAGTTTTCTTCTTAGATATCTCTTTTGACTTTATGCTCCCATGTCGACTAGAGGAGACATGGTGATCTTCTTTTTTTGATGGATTCTTGTATTGCTTCTTTTTCTTGTTTTGACCATTCAAGTTACTTCCAAAAGACTTGGGACTTGTTGAAGAAGAAAGAGGATATGAATGGTTAAGATGGGTGGATGGATGAAAAGAATTCAAGGGTATGCATCTATGTTGATCTTGAGGAAAGATAGGAGATGGAGGGACGTAAGGACCCAAAATGGATGACGAATTAGGAGAGTTAGGAGGGGAAAGTGAAGGGACATAAGGACCCAAGATGGAAGGAAGACGTGAAGCCCTTAGTATTGGTGGAGGAGGTCCAAGGATGGAAGTGGAAGATGCAAAAGGATAATCAATAAGTTCATTAGCATCTATATGACAACCAAGGACATCAGGATCTTTAGAGTGAGCATTAGGATTTTCAACAGGATCATGCACATCTTGAATAGGAGCAGTTTCTTTGATAGGATCATTCGTAGCTTGCAAAGATTTAGGAAGAGCAGAAAGCGGAAGTGAACATGGAGTGGTAGAACAAGAAGATGGAAGACTTTGATCTTGACAATGATTGTTGGGTAGCATAAGCATATCAAATTTTTTTAGATTTTCAATAGGCTCAACATTGGAAGTAACAACACCATTTTTAATAACCTTAATGGAAGTATCATCTTTAGAAAGCGCAAGTGTAGTAAGGTTATTTTGATTGTCAATAAGCTCAATAGTGTAAGTAGTAGCTTGATCTTGCTTAGGAGATGGTGGAACGAATGCGAAAGAGCGTGGAGGATCAAAAGAACCATGAAGCGGATCAGAGACATCATGAAAAGGATTGGATGACATGGAGGGTTCTTGATCTTGATCTTTTTTTATGTTCTTTTCTTTATCATTTTTAGAGTCCTCTTGACATGGAGCCACTTCTAAGGACAAGGAAGCATGTTGGGATTGTATGGAAGACTTTGGAAGAGGTGGTGAAGGACTAGCTGAAATAGGCATTATAGCGGATGAAGGCTTAGGCTCTTTAGGTTTGACATTATTGAAAGTATTTGCAGCCAAGTGAAGGTTATCTTGAGTATCTTTAAGAGGTGGCCCTTGAGGATAACTATACGGAACTGCATGGAAAGCATTATGATCTTTGTTGGATGAAGGATTTGTGAAAGATTTGGATGACTCAGAAGCTTTAGGAAGTGTGTGGGTATTGCAAGAAGTGGCGGATGGAAGGGAACCATCACAAGACAAAGGTTCAACATTAATATGATTTTGCTTGAGAGTGAGATCTTTATTTTTAGCATGAGAGTTTTTAGAGGAGAGATGCTCATAGTATCTACGTTTATAATCAGCACGAAAAGCTTTCTCTTCCTCAATAGAAGTAGATGTATCATATTGTTCACAACAAATATCATAATTTCTCTCAAAGTCAAAATCATATGGATCACCATCATAATCTATCCAATAGGATGACCCTTTAGTAAGCCTAAGCACACGACGAGGAGGACTCTTAGGAATAGAGTTGCCATAAGTATTGCTATATTGTCCATCATCATAGTCATCAAAGGTAGGTGTGTCACTCTTTGTGGAAGAGACATCACAAGGACTATCATGTTGCTCTTCATGGTATGTCTTCTGAAGAGAAGTAAGACTCTTGGGAGAAGTAGAAGAAGAACGAGATCTTGAAGAAGAGGAAATTGAAGACTTAGTGTAGGAAGAGGACTTGGATAATGAAGAATTTGAATGATGTTTAGAAGAGTCATGATAAGATTTGGAAGATGAAGAATGTGAATAGTGTTTAGAAGAATCATGATAAGACTTAGAAGATGAAGAATGTGAATGATGTCTGGAAGAGTCATGATAAGACTTGGAAGATGAAGAATGTGAATAGTGTTTAGAAGAATCATGATAAGACTTAGAAGATGAAGAATGTGAATGATGTCTGGAAGAGTCATGATAAGACTTGGAAGGTGAAGAAGAATGAGAAGATTTAGATGATGATGAATGTTTGGAAGAAGAAGATTGTGATATGATCATGTTTATGATCCTAGCAAAGGCATCTGATTTAATCATCCTTTCTTTTATTTTTGCTATAAATTCATCACTCATGAGAATTTTGGAGGAACAACACTTTTCAAATATGTCAATGAGCTCAAGATCATCTATTCTTAAGAGAGGTTCCTTAACAAGATAGTCAAGATTCATGGTTATAGAAGAGGAGGAATCAAGCATGGAAGAAATGAATAGATGAATAGAAGAAGGTAGACTAGATAATAAGAGGAAAAGAATCAAGAAGAAGAAGAAGAAGAAGAATTTCCCATGGGAGTAGAAGACTTTAGAAGAACATGAGAAATGGAGAAGAAAGAAGAAGACTAAGAGCCATCTTGTGCAATTGATACCATAACGTTCATTGAGATGTTGAGCAACATGACAACACCTAGGATCTAAGATCTGGACTGACCAAGGAAGACTGGTAATAGGATGACCTCACATAATGTCAACACCAAACTAGGATAATCAAAGTTCTCTATTGTCCAAAAAGAAATGAAAAGATAGAAGCAGGGGCTTTACCAACACTATCAAAGAGGTGCTTCAAATCAAAGGGTGACTACCCTTGCACTTTTGAACCAGGAGGTTGGGCTAGGCCAAAATATAATTGAAATTGAGATTAAATGAAAATTATTTGGACAATAAGAGTACGAGAATTTTCCAAGAATGTAGCTCACAATTTTAGAGATAAACTTTCTCACCAAGAACAACCTTCTAATGCGATATTTCTCTTTGGCTAATGTGATACTGATGTTGATCTTGACCAATTTGTGCAAAATTTTGAGTTTTTAAGGTCTAATTTCAAGTTTTCGAATGTGAGGGTGAAAATGTCTGATTTCAATCACAAATTCAACAGCAATTGGATAGGTTTGCAAACAGTAGAGGATCAAACATGTCTTCAAACACTTGAAACAAGGGCAAAAGCAACCTTGCCAAGACAAACACTTATGATATCAAAAATAAAATTGCACCCTATGAATGCTATCGATTGTTTGTATGTTGAGAGCGTTTACACTGGTATCACACAATCGAAGACAATTCAAGCAAATCTATCTTAAAAAGTCAAGGCTCAATACTTACCAACTTAGCCCACAACTTGATGCCCCCTTGCCTCACACCAAGTGGTTACCCACAAGAGATGTTGGCTTTGTCATGGAAATGTCAAATGACACAACCAAAGGGACACATATGGTGAGTATCTTGAGGTGATCCGGGTTAGTCCACTTGGATCAATCCTTGCACTAAGAAGATAAGCGGCTAAATAAGGTGGCCTCTAACCTATGGTTCTTAGTAAGGATTTCTGTTCATAACACCCCTCTTGCTCCTCATAAAGGACTAGGACCTTGCGGCCTCAAGAGTACCTTAAGCATTCTTGTTCAATATTTTCCCCATGGTCGCAATCCCATGAGCTACTCACATCAAATGAAGACAAGTGTTATGTCTATCAAGGTTTTTGGTGTCCTTGATAGCCTTGAGATTATAGTGAGTTGGAATCACTTGCCACCAAGGAAAATGATGACAAGGTTGTCGCCACTTGAGTTGTTCCTCTTGATTGCTCAAGAGCAGGCCCGCTAAAGGATTCTTAAACTAAACAAAAATAGATCAACTCTTGAGGTTCAAGGTTTTTGATTCACCACAAGGGTGAAGAGCATACTCCCCTATCTCAAAAATCTCTCCCAAACACACCAAGCAAAGAGATTCAATTACTCCCTTGCTTCCAAAACCTTAAGATGGGTCAAGATTTTTTGATTCACCTAAAGGTGAAGAGCATACTTCTCCTACCACCTCAAGATCCCTTTCACAAGGTATTAAGATGCCTAATACAATTAGTGAATGCCACACTTGAAAGGAAAGTAAATAAATAAGCAAATTTTTTTTTTTTTTTGTTTTTATGCTTGGGCAGCCCTGCAAAAATTGTTAGTAGCCCTCTTTGACATGCGATTTTGACAAAATATTCAAGCAAGAGGCACCTACAACCACAACTTGTTAGACCAACAAGAGTTAGGAGAAGCAAAATCCAAAATCTAACAATGATGAGTACATGAAAAATTAGATAATCTGCAAAAATAACTGATCAAATGATAAAATCTGAAAATGAAACCATCATGGTTGGATTAGGCTCGGAAAGACCTTTCCAACGATATATCACACTTAAACTTTTGATACCATTTGCAAAATTTCAAAAAAAATGGGCACCCATTTTCCAGAGGCACGGATTTGAAAACGCTGGAAATTTCAGAGAATTTCAAAAAGATAGCTAAGAACCCAAAACTTGCAAAATAGATAAAATAGCTCAAAAATAGGTCACTGCCAAGTACAAACACAGTATCGCGCGATACTTCACCCGACACCAGGCGATACTTCTCAATCCACATGATATTTCGCCTTATGCCAGGTGATATACCTTAGTACTGGTGGGCGATATACTCCAGGTGGGTCGGGCGATAGTCCATCAGGGGCGAACTATTGCGCGATATTTCTCTTCAAAGCAGGCGATATTTCTAGCAAGCGCGAAGTATCGCACCGCTATACAAAGGTATATCGCGCGATATTTCTGAGAAGTATCGCACGATACTCTGAGATAGAAAACTAGAGACTGAAAATCAAGCCGAAAATTGACAAAAATTTTGACGAAAAATGCAAAATTAAAGGGACAAAGCTAATCTACTCAGCCCCACGGTGGGCGCCAGAAATGTACACACTAAAATATGCACTTCTATGAACCATTACATGCAAGGTTGCTCAAGAATGAGGCCTCACAAAGCGGCTCATAGCTCTCTATGCATGGAGTTGCAAGGGACTATGAGTTTTGCTCTCAGCTAGAGCTACAAGAATGTGACCTTGCTAGTCAACCATGCAATGAGAGATTCAAGTGAAAACAAGGGCAAGAGTGCCAATGTCCCCAAGAATCTAAATGAAAAATGCAATGCCAATGCAACTAGTATGAATGTGCAAGACTAATCTATCAAATGAAGTGCAAACTAAGCTATGAAAAGAAGTACAATAGATTTCAAGCCCCTAATTAAGCTATGTGAGACCTATTCTATTGCATAAAAGGAAATCTATACTATGATGCCATGATCATGCAACTAAGAAAACAAATATAAACTAGATAATGAAAGCAACAAGTCTTCAATGTTTTCAAACTTCAAATGCACCTAAAACCTGCAGCATAACATTAGCATAAAACATGGATATATATGCAAATGAAGGAGAGAGCTCTCCTTTTATAAGAAATGCAAAGAAATGGACCATTGAGATTAAGAGGCAAAAAGTCTTAATCAGCGGTGGAGCTTGAAAGAGGAGCAATCCATGTGCACAAGTATCCTCCAATGAGAGTGAAGTGTTGACTTTTGAGCCTCATGTGAGACAAAAGTGCTCTTTCTCCTTTTTATAAAATATGAATAATGCTTTATTTGTGCAACTTAGGATAAGAGGAAAGTGGGGCTTTTTATTTAATTGAAAGGGGAGGAAATATTCCTTTTAATTAAATAAAGACTTAGGATAAATGGTTAGCCCAAGGATAAAAATCCAATATATGATCGAAATTAAGATTTGATCAAGAAATTGATATTGTTGAAAATATTGATTATTGATAAAATTGATTCAGGGTTGATAAATTGAATAAATGGGGCCCAAAGTCTAGGCGACTATTTTTGGGTGCATACAGAAAGTAGGTAAAACTTGTCATTTCGGCGCGTCGACCGGAATGTACGCAGCGACTAAGGTAAATGTAAGAGTTTTGCCTTACATGTAGAGTAGGTGATCATATGGCATTTTGCCGTTACTCCACCCTATCCACCACCCTGGCCACCAATACTTCATGCAACATACAACAACATATACTACGCGTCAAGTCACCTTAATTTCTCTTAAGGGGATGCAATCTATCATCACAAATTCATTCAATATGCCTTCTTCTGCACGGATTGCGCGGATCGAGACACCTAACATTCCTTTCATTCCCACACATTATGGAGTTTTCCATCAGTTGAGAGCCGAAACGTGCTTGGCAGAGAACCTTGCAAACCCAGAATGCTACCATTATCTGCTCGCCCATGGACCATCTTCCGCTTCGACTTTGCAAGTAGTTACTTCTTTGAACTTCACTTTTTTACTTGTTTCCTATTTTTTCCTCATTTTTCACTTTGGTCTTTTGTGGTTGCAAGATAAATCATCGTCTTTTTGTGAGATGCTCAGGATTTTGAGGTGAAGAAGGTAGATGTTGATGACGAGTTGTGGGAGGAGATATGGGGGCGCATTTACCATTTGGTCTTTGGTGGAGGTAAGGGTATCTCTCCTTAGTAAGACAACCTCTCACCATTGGGCCCAATTAAATTTGTCATGTTTTTGTTTTGTTTGCTTGTTTCACTAACACAAACCTCCACTGCCTTTTTTTTTGCATGTCTTCTGTTTCAAGCGATTGTTGTTTGTTGCTTTGTGTTTTTGAACATGATTTAATATGCTCATTAACATTATCAACCTCAAGGGAATCGTACTCTTATGTTATAGTGTCAATGGCATGTTCACAGTGAAGGAAACTCGATCATTTTTGGTTGTCAAGCATTCATGTTCATATTTTGCCTCTTACTATGCATATCTATGTTTTTCTATTCACATTTTAGAAGTATTGTTGGTTTTCATTACAAAAATGATGGGGTTTAAGGGTTTAATAAGCTTTATGTGATGCAGAGGGATCAACATTGGATCCATCTCTAACATGTATTCATGAACAAATATCTTCCTTGGCCTTATCAACTCCCAAGAGATAGGTTCTCCCAAACAATTCCATGAGAACTCTTCAAAAACCTCGCTTGGTAGGTAAATAGACAAGCTTGGTGGCATCTTCCACCGAGTCGGTGCCTTTCACTGAATGACTGCCTTTCATTGAGTGACAACCTTTTTACCGAGCAACTTTGCCAAGTATGTGTTGGAAACAATTGTCTGAAGAAAATTGCTACTCAAATTATGTATTGTCTTTGATGTCACACAATGTCATAGTCCACAACATTCAGTACCTACCGAGCTCAGTCGGTCTGCCAGGCAGTAAGATCAGCATTTACCGAGTCCACTCGGCTATCAAAGAAAATCAGCATTTACCGAGTTCACTCGGTTATCAAAGAAAAATCAGCATTTACCGAGTTCAGTCGGTCGTCAAAGAAAATTCAGTGTTTACCGAGTTCAGTGGGTTGTCGAAGAAAAGTTAGCATTTACCGAGTTCAGTCGGTTATCGAAGGTAAAGGATTGTCAGTGTTTACCGAGTTCCCTCGGTCTCCGAAAGATTGTAAAAATTATGGTCACTGAGCACTGTCGGCCCTTGAAGGATTTTTGCAAATAAAGTTTGCTTAATTCAGCTGACTGTTGTACTAAGTAATGTCGATTTGACAAATCTAAAATCATATAAATAAAAGGTCAAATGTGAAAAATAAACAAGAAATACAGTAGAAGATATATAGAAGAGAGACAGGAAAGGTGTGTGCGAAATTGTGAAGGATGACCAGATATCCTTGAGGAGCAGCAGAGATATATTCGATCAGGAAGGATCACACTTATGCAAAACAGAGATCTATAATCAGCAAGGCAGTTGCATTATTATATAGGTCATTTTTATTGTTACCTTTGTATCATTGTAATAGTGAATTCTAAATCTCTTAACCGAGTTGGTTTAACAACCATATTGTAAATCCTCTAACAAGGTGACAATTCCATTGAATTGTTTTCAAGACCTCTTACCAGGCCACTCCTAGCAGGGTGATTAAATCCTCTAACAAGGTCACACCTAATAGTGTGTTTTGTAACCTTTTACCGGGTTGGCTTCTAACCGGGCATCACTTCAGAAAAGTGAAAATCAGTATCTAGATACATTGGTGGTTTTTCCCATATTGGGTTTCCACGTTAAATCTTGTGTCTCTTGTGTTCTTAATTGCTATCTTAATCATATACAAGTGCTGATGAATATCTAAAGAAAATTTTGCTAATACTTTCTGCATCTACAAAGTTCACTAATACATTTGGGGGCATTTTGCGACGACTATGTGTCACAATTGCGACGGCTATGTGTCGCAATAGTGACACCCATAGACGTCGTAGTTTTTTAGTCGCAAATTGCGATGTCTATGGGTAGCCGTCGCAATTGCGACGCCCTCCCATTGCAATGTTGCCCCTTTACCCATTCTGGGCCTCTACCACATTGCGACGGCAGGGCGTCGCATTACGACGGGCGCCCGTCGCAATTGCGACGCCCGTGGGTGGATTAAAAAAAATATTTATTTAATACATTGCTAATGAACCACATTAATGCTTTTTTCTTTCAACAAATGAGGACACTCATTGTAAAGACAACATGATAATGTACACTCACTGTAAGGACAGTCACAAATGAGGACATCTCACAGTGACTGTCCCTTGTGTAATTGCCACTTGAATGTATTGCTATTCAGCCACATTAATGCTTTTCTTCTTCAACAAATGAGGATAGTCACTCTAAAGACAACATGATAATGTACACTCATGTTGTCTTTAGAGTGACTATCCTCATTTGTTGAAGAAGAAAAGCATTAATGTGGCTGAATAGCAATACATTCAAGTGGCAATTACACAAGAGATAGTCACTGTGAGATGTCCTCATTTGTGACTGTCCTTACAGCGAGTGTACATTATCATGTTGTCTTTACAATGAGTGTACATTATCATGTTGTCTTTACAGTGTCAATAAATGCATTATTACTTAAACTGAAGAGTACTCTAAAAAATATGTCATTGTGGAGTTCTGATTGCTTCCAATTTGATATATGCTTGTTCTACTTATGTATCTAGCATCATGTAAGAAAAGTTGATGCTTTTAAAATAGATTCATTTAGCCATGAAATGCCTGTGCATGTTACATACAAGATTCCAAGGCCCAAAACTGATTACTCATTATAATTCATGTATAGAATGATAATCAACCACAACGAGGCATGCGTAGGCACTGCTTAGATTTTGAGGCATCAGAAGCTCACAGAAGAAACTTGACCAATGGCTTATGGAATGCAACAAACTTATTGCCTAAAATAGGAACATTGGTAACCACAGATGATGGTTCTGAAAAGAACACTTCACCATCAATGTCACGTGAGGGAACTGCAATTTTTGATGGCAAGAAACTTGTAGTATATAAGAGAGATGCAGGTACAGATGCTGGGAGAAGTTCCCAATCTTGATCTGTTGGACAGTTTTCATCTTGCTCTTATAAAACATCTGAGGGTAACTCAGACAAGTCTGATAGCTCACTTAGAAATGAGGGGCATTCTTCTATGTCAGTGGGTATGCCAACTGGGATTGGTTTGCATTTAAATAGCCTTGCCTCTTCAATGTCATTAAATTGTGGAACTGGGCTACTAACAACTTCAAAGGGAGCTACTGGCATGCAGGGAATGCTGACTTTGTCTGGAGTGAAGGAGGCTCCTGGTGACAGTCGAACAAGTTCTTTACTTCCTGTAAGCTCAGGTGGAAATATTTTAGTATCAACAAATACAAGCATGGCTCCTGGAATGCTTGTGTCAGTTGTGGAAAAGACTAGAATTGATCAACAGGAGGTGCAGTCTTCTAGAAACACACAGATTGGAGTCACAAAGTCCACTACATGTTTTCGATCCCTAACAGTTGGCATAAAGCCATTGCAATGTAGGCAACCTTTTAAAACTGAATATATGAACTCAAGTCCACTTGACAAGAAGAGGCCAGTGCTACAAGATATTTCTCGACAACCTGGATTTGGTATAGGGGAAGAGTATAATCAGAGCAGTCCTAAGAAGAAAAGGTAATTGTAGGATTTTATCAACTTTACAGAGATTTGTCTTCATTTGTAATGCTTTGTTGTCTGGATAATTTTGAATTCACTTTTGCATCCTTTTCTTTAGCTTTGACTTTTTCTTTGAATGCCCAGAAGAAAGTCTGCCACGACTGGGGATAAAGAAGGCTGCAAACGTTGCAATTGTAAAAAGTCAAAATGCCTTAAATTGTGAGTCTTTGTGCACTAGAGTGGGTTTATTATTTGGTTCCTATGTCTTTTCTATTTGTCTCAGAACTTGAACATTGCTATGAAGGTCTATGTGTTAGCACTTAAGAAAAGCAAATTGCAATCCAGAACATTCTACATACCTCTTAGATGCAGCAGATCAGATAATTAAATAAATAGATGTTTTTTGATTTTTGCATTTCAATTCATGTATTGACATGACTAGATTTATAGTTTTAATTTAAATGAAATTCTTACTAGTACTCTTGCAGGTATTGTGAGTGTTTTGCAGTAGGAGTATACTGTGTTGAGTCCTGCACATGTCAAGAGTGCTTTAACAAACCTGAGTATACAGATATGGTTGTTGGCACACGCCAGCAGATAGAATCACACAATCTGCTTGCTTTTGCTCCTAAAATTGTTCATGGTGCTGAATCTCCACCAACTAATGGGGTGAGAAAATACTGAGAGGTTTTCCTTTGTTCTAGTGTTTTCTCTTTATAGTATCACTATTACTTAACTATCTATGGAGAGTTCTTATCTTTCTCACTATCTTACTTCAGCAGAGAGAGTGCACCGAGACTCCAGCATCGGCAAGGCACAAAAGAGGCTACAATTGTAAGAAATCAATGTGTCTGAAGAAATACTGTGAATGCTATCAGGTAGATATCTTCAATTGATTGCTTAATTTAAGGTTAAAGGCTGGAGAGTAGTTTATGTGTATTTTGATTAGTGCTCGTATCTTTTATTTTAGGCAGGGGTTGGCTGCTCAGATGGCTGCAGATGTGAAGGTTGTAAAAACACGTTTGGCAAGAAAGAAGGTATCCGGTCACTTTTTTCAAATATCGATGATCAGAAAATAATGAAATAATATTATGTGAACTGTCGGATTATGGAAAGGTGTGATTAACAAAGGGACATGGAGGAAGAAACAAGACACGTCTCATTCATAGCATCTCTTCATTTGTTAAAGACAATATAAGAATGCATTCTCGTCAGTCACTCAAGGCATCATTAGAACTTTATTTACTTATCCATATTTGGATATACTCAATAGAGCATCTGCCTTTGGCAGTTTGGTTTCAAGTTTATCATTGCAGATCAGAGACAACACCATGATTGCACAGATAGAAAGGATAGTCATAAACAACATCAATATTTGAAGTTGCAAGCATATAATTCAGAATCTGAAATAGCAACATATCACTCATAGCGATATTACACATTTGCATAATTACATCATCATATCAGACACAGCAAATACATTGCTGTAAGCAATACTTATTGATTGTATATTGATATTGTTTATATCAGACATAGCATCATTATACTATCACTATAAGTGATAGGAAACATCATATTCATAGCATATTTCATATCATTATATCTGACAGTGCTATTAAACATATTGGTATCAATATCATCTTGCACACATATTGTGATTGAATCTGAAATAGCGGTTGATATCTTAAGTAACCTCCATTACTTAGTTTAATTGTAAGTATCTGATAGAGTAAGTCTGAGAAGTGGAGTAATTGTTCCTGTTTTCCAAGTTAGCCAAAAAGGGGACATTACAGACAATCACTGTGAGATGTCCTCATGTGTGACTGTCCTTGTCACAAATGAGGACATCTCACAATGACTGTCACTTGTGTAATTCAAGCGGCAATTACACAAGGGACAGTCACTGTGAGATGTCCTCATTTGTGACTGTCCTTATAGTGAGTGTACATTATCATGTTGTCTTTAGAGTGACTGTCCTCATTTGTTGAAGAAGAAAAGCATTAATGTGGTTCAATAGCAATACATTCAAGTGACAATTACACAAGGGACAATCACTGTGAGATGTCCTCATGTGTGACTATCCTTGTCACAAATGAGGACATCTCACAATGACTGTCCCTTATGTAATTCAAGCGGAAATTACACAAGGGACAGTCACTGTGAGATGTCCTCATTTGTGACTGTCCTTATAGTGAGTGTACATTATCATGTTGTCTTTAGAGTGACTGTGCTCATTTGTTGAAGAAGAAAAGCATTAATGTGGTTCAATAGCAATACATTCAAGTGGCAATTACACAAGGGACAATCACTGTGAGATGTCCTCATGTGTGACTGTCCTTGTCACAAATGAGGACATCTCACAATGACTGTCCCTTGTGTAATTCAAGCAGCAATTACACAAGGGACAGTCACTGTGAGATGTCCTCATTTGTGACTATCCTTACAGTGAGTGTACATTATCATGTTGTCTTTAGAGTGACTGTCCTCATTTGTTGAAGAAGAAAAGCATTAATGTGGTTCAATAGCAATACATTCAAGCGGCAATTACACAAGGGACAGTCACTGTGAGATGTCCTCATTTGTGACTGTCCTTACAGTGAGTGTACATTATCATGTTGTCTTTAGAGTGACTGTCCTCATTTGTTGAAGAAGAAAAGCATTAATGTGGTTCAATAGCAATACATTCAAGTGACAATTACACAAGGGACAATCACTGTGAGATGTCCTCATGTGTGACTATCCTTGTCACAAATGAGGACATCTCACAATGACTGTCCCTTATGTAATTCAAGCGGAAATTACACAAGGGACAGTCACTGTGAGATGTCCTCATTTGTGACTGTCCTTACAGTGAGTGTACATTATCATGTTGTCTTTAGAGTGACTGTCCTCATTTGTTGAAGAAGAAAAGCATTAATGTGGTTCAATAGCAATACATTCAAGTGGAAATTACACAAGGGACAATCACTGTGAGATGTCCTCATGTGTGACTGTCCTTGTCACAAATGAGGACATCTCACAATGACTGTCCCTTGTGTAATTCAAGTAGCAATTACACAAGGGACAGTCACTGTGAGATGTCCTCATTTGTGACTATCCTTACAGTGAGTGTACATTATCATGTTGTCTTTAGAGTGACTGTCCTCATTTGTTGAAGAAGAAAAGCATTAATGTGGTTCAATAGCAATACATTCAAGCGGCAATTACACAAGGGACAGTCACTGTGAGATGTCCTCATTTGTGACTGTCCTTACAGTGAGTGTACATTATCATGTTGTCTTTAGAGTGACTGTCCTCATTTGTTGAAGAAGAAAAGCATTAATGTGGTTCAATAGCAATACATTCAAGTGGCAATTACACAAGGGACAATCAATCACTGTGAGATGTCCTCATGTGTGACCTTTGTGAAGGCAAGTGCCAATTTTTACCCAAGTTACCAATATTGTGGCAAAAGTGGGAATGAAGCATTTAGGGGTCAAATTGGGGAAAGAAGTGTAGAAGTGGCCTATGTGAGGTCTAAATAGCCTAACTAAGTCATGGTTAGGGTCTTATGGTGTTTGAACAATAAGTTTTGAACCAAAATCCCAAAGGTTGTAACAAGTTGTCAATGTTGTCATTCACAACATTGACAACATTTGTGCAAGGGAGCATTTTCGAGTAAGATGGTTATGTAACTATATGAAACCATTGAATTAGGCATCAGATCAACTATAAGAGGCCTCCATCGATCTGTGCAAAAGGTTGGGGGGAAAAACATTTTGAATTAAGAAGATTTGTAGAGTAACACGGTTTTAGTGAATTCTTGAGTTTTTTTGTTTCTTTGTTTTCAGTTGATTAATGGATTAGATAGCTCACAGTGTCTATTGGAAAAGTTAGTACAAGTTGTTTTTTTATTCTGTGTTGTGTTTTTTTTGAGTTTTGAAGCATTCCAACTAGTTTGTTAATTCTTTTGTTAAGTACCCTATCATTGGTTTGAACCAGGTAGGTTGAACAAATGGAGTCTTAGCTCATCATTCCATTGTCAATTTTGTACGGGCTCTTGGAATGGGTGAGGAGACTCCATGTACTATATGTTTGGAAGGAGGGGCCCTGGGAAGCTCATTTTCTATGTTTGCAATGATGTCCTAGGTGAGTCAATTGAGCACAGTTAGGGATGACAAATCATTACAAGAAGATTACAACAAGTTGAATGCATTGGTTGCTTCAACTAAAATCTCATGGAGAGGTAGACACACATCTAAAGAAGCCCCAAGTCAAATTAGAAGATTGGGTGAGTTTCTTTGGTTGCTAAGAAAACAAACTCTTAGTCAGACTGTCCAAGTTGTGTCAAAATACTTGTTTTCAGGCATGGCTGTAGCAGTTGGTGTACAAAAAATCTAGGAGGAGAAGACCTTAGATATCTTGGAGTTCTCAATAAAGGGCATCTGAATCCTAAGCCCTTTAGGTGGCTTAATATAAACAAAAAGGCTTGACAAAGGCCTAATTGCTAGCAGCCTATTTTTGGGTGCAATTGGCATAGTTTGATGAACTGAATTGAACTACTAATGAAAAGTATAGGTGAAGGAGTAATATTGAAACCAATAGAGGTCCTAGTGGCTAGCCTCTCCATGGAGTAAAGTTCTAGTTGAATGTGTTTCAATTTGTGAAGACAAGACTAGGAGTGTCCTAGTAGCTAGATTGGTATTGAGCAGAGTTCGTTGTATTTCTTGTTGGTGTGCACTAGTTGAAGGAGTGGGATCTTGGGTAGAGATACCTAAAGAGTGTAGGGATAGTTAAGTACCCTATCAAGTCAAAACATTGGCCTAAAGAGACCCTAGTGAAGGATAGGGAGTGAGCAAGACAAAGTGTTACATCAATTAACAAGATCATTTTTTGGTAATTGTGTACATTATCATGTTGTCTTTACAGTGACTGTCCTCATTTGTTGAAGAAGAAAAGCATTAATGTGGTTCAATAGCAATACATTCAAGTGGAAATTACACAAGGGAATATCACTATGAGATGTCCTAAGTGTGACTGTCCTTGTCACAAATGAGGACATCTCACAGTGACTGTCCCTTGTGTAATTGCCACTTGAATGAGGACAGTCACTATAAAGACAACATGATAATGTACACAAGTACCGTGAAGGTAGTCGCAAGTTAGGGCTGTTTCATTGCATACCTGAAACAATGAAGACATTACAGTCCACAAAACGTTTGTGCTTGAAAGATGAACAAATAAAATTAAACTTCTAAATAACCAAAGCCTCTAACAATAAATTCAACACAGATATGTCCTCATTTCTAGGTATTTTAGCTCTCTAACAGCTGAATACCAGATTACATAATAATGACAAAAGAAAAATAAACCCAACATACTCAAAAATTGTAGCTGTGATTTCGCGGAGGGAATCTCTCTCGGCGCTGTTGAAAACACAAATGACAACGTTCTTGTTTTTTTTGCCCTTATATCCCGACGTGATTTCGCAGAGGGTTACGGTGCTGTTGAAAACACAAATGACAACGTTCCTTTTTTTTTTTGCCCTTATATCCCGACAACATCGCAATTGCAAGTTAGGGCTGTTTCACTGCATACCCAAAATAATGAAGACGTTACGGTCCACAAAATGTTTGTGCTTGAAAGATGAACAAATAAAATTAAACTTCTAAATAACCAAAGCCACTAACAATAAATTCAACATAGATATGTCCTCATTTCTAGGTATTTTAGCTCTCTAACAGCTGAATACCAGATTACATAATAATGACAAAAGAAAAATAAACCCAACGTACTCAGAAATTGTAGCTGTGATTTTGCGGAGGGTTACGACGCTGTTGAAAACACAAATGACAATGTTCTTGTTTTTTTTGCCCTTATATCCTGATGTGATTTTGCGGAGGGTTACGGCGTTGTTGAAAACACAAATGACAACATTCTTGTTTTTTTTGCCCTTATATCCTGATGTGATTTTACAGAGGGTTACGACGCTGTTGAAAACACAAATGACAATGTTCCTTTTTTTTTTGTCCTTATATCCCGACAACGTCGCAATGGCGACGTTGCCAAATGTATTGTCATCGCAATTGCAATGGTGTCGGGCTATATTTGAAAAAAAAAGCCAAAACTGCATGACATTTGCCTGTCGTCACAAATTGCCATTGCAATTTCACCCCAAATGTATTAGTGGTTATTGCAATCTATTTACCGAGTGTTAAACAGATAATATTCATTAAGATATCCTAAGGGATCTGGAAATAAATAATAGTGAAGTGTTTTATGGTTGACTGATTCACCCCCCCCTCTCAGTCACTTCATCCATATTCCATCAGTATGTTTACCGAGTATTGTTCTACTTGGTGATGTTCCTCACCAAGTGGTTTCGGTGTCTTAGGGGTTGTTTAGTGGCCCAGTTCACCAACGATAGTTAAACCTTGTTTTCCCAAAGGGACATCCTTTACCGACCACTATTATAGAATACTAAAGATCCATACACCAAGAGAACATCAAACCATTACCATAATATGAAGATACAACCTTTGATTCAATTAACTGACTTCAATCCCATTATCTTTTCAATAGAACCGATAGCACTAGAGCGTTCCATTATCTCTTCAACATTCTTGAAAACACTCCCATTAATAATCAAATACATAAAAGATAACATGGGGAATCGAATAGATAAGATACAAATCACTTTCTCTATCATTTGGAAAGGAAAAGTAAAACTTTATTTGTGGTTTTGAACTATAGTACGTAAAACATAAAAATTGAATTTTAATTCATCCTACATTCTACCAGATCTAGTTGACGATTGTGCAAAGAGACAGCCAGAGGTTTTCTCCATCAACTACATTGTTTCCTTTCTACCTCTCTTCTTTAATCATGTTCAACCCTTAATAATTATTTTAAATAACCATTTAAATAATTAAAACCCCTTCCTCTATTAATTTAAATAAATACCTTTATCTATTTAAATCAATTCATAAATCCTTTTCCTCTCACTTGTAATAACCCTCATCTAACCAAACTTCCAACCACCTAACCTTGAGTTCTAACTCAACCCAACCCATTCACACATACTAACCTTCCTTAATTAGTTAATTAATATTGATTAACTAATTATCCCCCCAACTCATTCTCTCTCCTCCCATCATATCCTATTAATTCTCCCACTTTCACGCTAATCAAATCCTAATCCACTTCTAACCCTATCCTAATAATTTTCACAATCCTAATCAAATGGATTAGAAAACCTAATTCAACTCTCTTGTCACATCTCACCAATCCTAATGATTCTACTGATTTCTACTGTCTATTTTTGAGATTGTTCGATTACGACTTCTTTAGAAATTAAATGCATACACCGCATTTGGTTCATGCATTTTCTTCCTTTCTACAGTCCCCCAAGTTAGTCCAAATTTTAATGGTAGAATCGTTTGCCACGATGAAAAGTACGTAAAATATTAGATTTTTGTGATATTCTTCATCTCTCTAAAAACAAATCTTGAATTATATTGAATGGTTGCAATGTTTGCGGTAACATGTGAACAAGATGGTGGGTGGAGAAAATTGAATTAAATCTGGTCATCCTTGTGAAATTTAGAGAAATATTTGTAATATGCTTCACTCAATCGGCAATGAAGGTCGGAGACTCGAATGGGTGTTTAGAGACTTGTGCATTTCATTATAGGCTCCTCTTCTCTTGTCATTTTTGTTTATTAATAACTTTCTTTATTATAGAATTTTATTTTATCCGATGTTTTTTTCTTAATTTTTTTAATTAGGGGACAAGAGCCAAAAATGTGCACACCCTAACATCGGGGTTTATGTGGCAACATACCTATTTTGTTCGCCACCTTAGCTAGTCTAGTTGGCAACTCAAAATCAAAAGTTGAACCCATTTAGAAATACCTCACCATGTGTTGAGACATGATTGGTCGAAAGTGGGGAAAACTTGTCATTTCGGTGCATCCACCGGAACATACACAATGATCCAAGGTAAATATAAAAGTTTTGCCTCACGTGTAGAGTAGGGTAGTCACATGGCATTTTGCTACTACGTCACCTTGGCCGCTAATACTTCCTGCGACCACCTTACACTACAACTTGCAACTACATATACTACGTGTCAAGTCACCTTAGTTTCTCTTAAGGGGATGCAGTTTATCATCACAAATCCATTCAATATGCCTTCTTCTACAAAGATCGAGAAATCTAACATCTATTTCATTCCCACTCGTTCTGGAGTCTTCCATCAGTTGGGAGCCAAAACATGCTTGACAAAGAACCCTAGAAATCCATAATGCTACCATTATCTGCTTGCCCATGGACCACCTTCTACTTCGATTTTGCAGGTAGTCACTTCTTTGTTTCATTTTTTAACTTGTTGTTTCCTATTTTTTTCTCATTTTCTCTCTTTGGTCTTTTGTGGTTACAGGACAAACCATCATCTTTCTATGAGATGCTCAGGATTTTGAGGTGAAGAAGGTAGATGCTGATGACGAGCTGTGGGAGGAGATATGGGAGTGTGTTTACTGTCTAGTCTTTGATGGAGGTGAGGATTTCTCTCCTCAGTAAGGCAACCTCTCACCATTGGGCTTAATTAAATATGTCGTGTTTTGTTTTCTTTTCTTGTTTTGCTAACAAAAACCTCCATTGCCTATTTTTTTGCATGTCTTTGGTGTCAAATGATTTTTGTTTGTTGCTTTGTGTTTCTGAACATGATTTAATATGTTCATTAACACTATCAACCTCAAGGGAATTGTATGCTTATGTTATAGTGTCACTGACATGTTCACAATGAAGGAAACTCGATTATTTTCAGTTGTCAAGCATCCATGTTCATATTCTGCCTCTTACTATGCATATCTACATTTTTTTATTCACATTTTACAAGTATTGTTAGTTTTCATTAAAAAAATGATGGGGTTTAAGGGTTTAATAAGCTTTATGCTTTATGGGTTGATAATTATTGTAAATGGGTTGCACAATGTTGAGATTTAAGGGTTTAATAAGTTATTTATGTGTCATTTATTGTGTATGGAAATGGCATTTTCAGTCTTACTAATTTCAAGATTTTTTGGCAAATTGAGTTTTGCAAGTTTTCAGCTTTTGCATTTTGTAGGTTTTCATGTTTTGCAATAAGTTGTTTATTTTTGGGCTTCTACTTTCCTGCTTTAGTTTCAAATTAAGTGTTAAGGGTTTTAAATTTCAATTCCAATGTTGGGGGTTAAGAGTTTAATAAGTTATTTGCTTGGTGATTTCAATGTCATTGTTAATGATTTCTGACTTCATTTCTTTTTATCAGATTTAGGTTCTGAAATCTAGTGTGAAGGGTTTGCAATTTCATTTCCACTTTTAGGGGTTAAGTCTTTCAAAAGTTATATATTTTTTTTTCACTTCTAAGGCATATACAAATCATTTCAATTATTTCATTGTAGGGTTATCTGTTTCAGTTCCAATATTGGGGATTAAGGGTTTAATAAGTTATTTGCTTAATGGTTTCAATGTCATTGTTAATGCTTTCTGAAGTCATTTCATTTTATCAATTTTAGGTTCTCTATTTTACTATGAAGGATTTTAAATTTCAATTCCACTTTTAGAAATGAAGGCTCAAAATAAATGTTAAGGGTTTTCAATTTCAATTTCAATTAATTGGTTGTAGGGTTTCAAATTTACTGTTAAGGGTTTTCAATTCCAATTCCACTATTGGGGATTAAAGGTTTAATAAGTTATCTGACTAACTATCAAGGGTTTTCATTTCAATTCCAATGTTAAAGATCAAGGGTTTAATAAGTTATATGCTCGTTGGTTTAAATGTGATTGTTAAAGTTTTTCTAGTTCATTTCAATTTATCTTTTAGTGTAGTATAGATAGACAATTTCAATTCCAATAATCACAATTAAGGGTTCAATTTGATTGTTAATGCTTTCCAAATTCGCTTCAATTTATCAATTTTAAGTTGTCAATTTTAGTGTAGTAGTTGTTTTCAATTTTATTTCCAATGTTGAGAATTAAGGGTTTAATATGTTATTTATTTTTTGAAATCAATTTCACTCCAATGGGATATAGAATTAATTTCAATCAATTCCAATATTCGTAATTAAGGTTAATGCTTTCCAAATTCGCTTCAGTTTATCATTTAAGTTGTCAATTTTAGTGTAGTAGTTGTTTTCAATTTTAATTCCAATGTTGGGAATTAAGGATTTAATAGGTTATCTATTTTTTAAAATCAATTTCACTCTAATGAGATATAAAATTAATTTCAATTTATTGGTTGGAGGATTTCAGATTTAGTGTTGAGTTTTTTTAATTTCATTTCCAATGTTAAAGATCAAGGCTTTAACACTTCCCCTATCCACCACCCTGGTTGCCAATACTTCCCACGACCACCTTTAACTGCACCATGCAACTCCATTTACTACATCAAGTCACCTTATTTCACTTTAGGGGATATCATTTAACATCACAAATCCATTGAATATACCTTCTTTTGTGCAGATTGAGACACCTAATATTCCTTTTGTTCCTGCCCATTCTAGAATCTTCCATCAGTTGGGAGTTGAAACGTGCTCGGTGATATATAATTCATTTCAATCTATTAGTTGTAGGGTTTCAAATTTAGTGTTAAGAGTTTTCAATTTCACTTCCAATGTTGGGTATTACGGGTTTAATAAGTTATCTGGTTAATGGTTTGAATGTGGCTGTTAATTCTTTTTGACTTCATTTCATTTAATCAGTTTTAGTTTCTCATTTCTACTATGAAGGGTTTGCAATTTCATTTTCACTTTTCATTAGATTGGGCTTTGATAAGTTATTTTTTGTTATCAATTTCCCACGACCACCTTTAACTGCACCATGCAACTCCATTTACTACATCAAGTCACCTTATTTCACTTTAGGGGATATCATGTAACATCACAAATCCATTGAATATACCTTCTTTTGTGCGGATTGAGACACCTAACATTCCTTTTGTTTCTGCCCATTCTAGAATCTTCCATCAGTTGGGAGTTGAAACGTGCTCGGTGATATATAATTCATTTCAATCTATTAGTTGTAGGGTTTCAAATTTAGTGTTAAGAGTTTTCAATTTCACTTCCAATGTTGGGGATTACGGGTTTAATAAGTTATCTGGTTAATGGTTTCAATGTGGCTGTTAATTCTTTTTAACTTCATTTCATTTAATCAGTTTTAGTTTCTCATTTTTACTGTGAAGGGTTTGCAATTTCATTTTCACTTTTCATTAGATTGGGCTTTGATAAGTTATTTTTTGTTATCAATTTTACTCGTAAGGGATATACAATTTATTTCATTTTATCGGTTGTAGGGTTTCAAATTTAGTGTTAAGGGTTTTCAATTTAAATTTTACTATTGGGGATTAAGGGTTTAATATGTTAACTGACTATCTTTTGGTTGAGGGTAGGGAAACCTTTCCATTTCAGTGTGACCCAGGTGTATGTAGGATTTTTTCCTTTTGTGGAACCTTGGGTTTCATTGTGATTGTTAATGCTTTCAAAATACATTTCAATTTATCAGTTTTAGGTTCTCACTTTTAGTATACTAGATGTTTTCAATTTCAATTCCAAATTTGGGAACTAGGGGTTTCATAAGTTATCTATGGGTAAGTGCACCAATATGGTGTGTAGAAAAGTGGCCACCTCCTAAAAAAACCAAAACTTTTCATATCCCACTCGGGTTATTCAAAATTTGAAAAACTAGGCTTGGGAAACCCGAGCCTTTGCCAAGCCATAAAAAATAAAAATAAAAACTTAAATTCTTCAAAATGCATATGCATTTTGACTGTCATAAACACTTTTTAAAAACCCGTGCTTTGATTATTTTTCTTCATGCCAAAACCGAGCTTGAAGGAGAGAGGAGGAAGATAAAATACCAAAACCTGAGCAGGTTCTTGTTGTTATTGAATTTTTTATCATATTGATCATTTTGCAAGCATGTCACGTCATCGAATAGGTAAGAATATTTTTAAAATTATTTTTGTTTCAATTTTAATTGAGTAGGGTTTGTTGAATTGATTTAAATTTTTTAATTATTTTGTTGTTAGATTCAGAAGATAATCCTGAACCATGAAAGAGACAACAAAGACCTTTTCAAATAAATGAAAATCTTGATAATGTTGGAAATGAGCAACAAGAGAACCCTCAAAATGTAGCCCCACAACAAGAAAAATCTAGGCAAAACCCAAATCCACTTCCAAACCAAAACCCACCGCCAAACTTGAATCCAAACCCCCCGCGTCCTCCAATAGGTCGCGTTGATGCTACACAAGAGGACCTTATCAATCATCTTCAACAAAATAGTGTCCAAGTATTCATATTGGTTAATAGGTTGAGGTCCTCTAGTTTTGATCACCAATCATCCCTTGTCACTTCCTTAGAAAGAATGATCAATAGTGTGAATGAGGTGTCTAAGGAGGTTACAACATGGGGTTCATGGAGAGATAAATATCGTGCATTTTATGTCGATGGGTTGTCATATGATCAAGTAAAAAAAAAGAGGATACTTAAAGAAGACATATGTGCTCTTTTCATTGATCCTATTAGTAGTAACTCCCTAAAAGTAACTATGAATTAGTTTCCCATACATTGGTGTGTTCATAATAGGATGAGAGTTGCATTTTGGGATAGGTGGTATATGGTTTTTGACCAAGTAGGTCCTGTAATAATTGGGAGGTGTCTTTATATTTTTTGAGAAAGCTATATTGTGAGTTTATCCTTGGCGAGAAGCCAAATTACTTTGACATCCAATAGTTCTAGGGTAGAGGGAGAGGTTTTGCGTAGGATAGAGTTAGGGCCCATAGGGCGGTAGAGCCGAAACATAGGAGGCATCTAGCTAAATAATCCATAGTTCATGTTGCGGTCTTGGTAGTAGTGAAAGAGTCTATGTATTTACAGACTCTTCAGACAACTACATCATTGATTGATGTCGTTATTGAGCATGGCACATAGTTAGTCAATGTAGAGGGTGGATCAATAGCTGCACCACCTTCATCATCATCAGATGCTCCATTTGGCTCAGACCATCCCATTTAGCATATGTGCCCCAGCCATTAGGGTATATGTGCCAGCCCATGGATACTGACACGAGTGAGGATGGTTGGGCATCCCATTTGTGTACACATTGTGGGAGTAGATGTTAGGCATTTGCTGCTAAGGATGTGACCCTCACAAATGACCTATTGATGATGGTGTTTTCTATGAGACAAGCGCATATATGTTTATTTGTGTTTTGACATGTTATTAATTTTAATCACCCAAATCTTATAAAAGTAAATAAATTTTTATTTAGAGAAAATATTAAATTTATATATGAATAATATGTATTGCAGGGTGCAACAGGTGATACTATGAGCACACCACAAAGTTCTTGTTCGACTAGACATGCATAGGTAGCTTCGACACCTGAGGTATAGTTTTTAAATATTCATAAAAATAGAATAATTTCTTGGAGTCCAGATATCTTTTCTTAATATGTATATTTATTTGATGTTTTATAGAGCTTGTCAGGGGTTCAGATGTCCAAAGTCGATGATGTGACACTTTCTACGATTGACTTTGGCCTAGAGAGCTTTTCGATATCATATTTTTCACACCTCTTGTTTCTAATTTCAATTGAACCTATGTGTTATCATATTCTCTCAAAAGTAAATGCCAGATTATTGCAAGGTAGGGATTGAGGGGATTGAATACATGTATTTCAATAATATATTTGCAAATTAGGCTCATTTCACCTTTTATATATAAAATTTGTCATCTAACATGCACATGGAAGCTCATTTCCCTTTTTTTACATAAACATTGGCATGTAATGTGCACATGTCAGCTCATTGCACCTTTTATCTACAAAAATTGGCATCTAACATGCACATGACAACTCATTACCCTTTTTTTACATAAAAATTAGCATCTAATATGCACATGGTAGCCATTTTTTTATACAAAATTTGGCATCTATTTGTGCACATTACATCTCATTGTCATTTTGAAGTACAAAACTTGGCCTCTAAATATGCACATAGAGAACCTCGAAGATATACACAAAATTGTCGAAATCATTCTACCATATTGTAGAATCATTCTTTTCCCAAAATTAGTCAAGAGAACCTTTTGGATCACCTCTAACCCTTATTGTGTCAAGTATTGCCTTGTGGTCAAATTCACAAACTTTCCACAAATTCTTGTTAAGAGGTCTTCCATGATACTTAATCAATTGAATATTTTTTGTAGCAATAAGGTTAGAATAATGAATAATACGTCTATTTGTCTCAAAGTCCTCAAAAAACCATGCATTAGAATTCTTGATATGATACCTACATTTTATAGAGTTTAATAACCAAATCAATGCAAAGTCTAATAAAAAGAGTTTAATAGGTATGCATACAACTAGACACAACAATGGTACCTTCTGAGCCATGCGCCTATCACAACAACAGATCCAATTGGGTATTGAATGCCCTCTCCATCAATTATTATAGTTGTCAATTTATTTTTGGCCTCAATGCAACAACACAAAAATTAATTTGTTCCTTCTTTGTTGTTATCATATGTAACTACTACATATACATGACCTACATTTAATAGAAGGATTAGTTAATACCAAATTAATATTTAAAGAACTAATAAATTGAGTTTAAAATTGATTTAACCTATGAAACCTAGAGAAATTACCTGGTTCAACTAGGTCTGATACATGGTCAAAATCTACTCATACTTCAAATTGGTTCATTCGTATTTCTCTGGGAAGTTGATATGAATCTAGGGCTTGCAAAGGTATACAAGACCATTGGTCAACCCACTCTTTTGATTCACATTCATCCCACACAAAATGCAGACACGAAGAGCAAAAGCATGGAGTTTGTCTGGTATAAATTGCTAATGATGTTGCATTTGAACTTCTAAATGAATGCATGTTGCTTGATCTTGTAAGTGTACAACAATCTAGATAGTTTTTAATGTTAGATTCACATATCAACCAAAAATATATAGAAACCATAGACTTACATGCATTACCTAGTCCTAGCGTAGAGTTACACCATTGCACAATTGTTTTTGCAACTATTAACACTGTGCACTACCTTCGTACTTCAATTCCTCTCTAGTAAGAGATATTTTCACACATGCTCCTACACCATCATTCTCTCTCTTTCCATGCCCTTCCATAGTAAAATTCCAAAAATGTTGTACACCACTTTTCACATGCATCCTACTCAACCAGTAGAACATCCTTGCATTCTTGAATTGTGTGGTGTAATTGTCCAACCATATTAAGTTTTGGTTGTATCTTATACCTCTTTCTCTTAAACTATCATAGAAGACTATAAAGCATCCTTGCACAAACTCCGAGGAATGAGTACAATCATCACTGATATAAAAGTGATACTATCTTATAACCTTTTTTCCTCCTCTATGCTATCATGTGCATGCATGAATGCTATGTGTACAAAAATAGTAACTTGTGTAGAGTAGTAATGCATAGGTGGGTAAGTGCACAAAGATGGGGGACCAAAAAGGGGGTATAAGATGCCACTTTTTTCCTAAAATCAGCAAACTCTGAACTTCAACAAAAAATTGAAGATAGTTAGACTCAAAATTTTGAGATGCAACAAAAACAAGAGTTGTAATACTTTGAATCTAGTTCCTAAACTACTAACTTATTTTGAAAATGGTGTAGATTAAGGCCCTCAAAAAGGGGGAGCACAAAAAAGTGGTCCTATTTTTTGTCCAAAAACATAACATAGCGTCTAGTGTGCTCCCCCCTAAAATGTTAACTTTTTTTTGAAATTTTTTAATCGCTCCAGTGAGAAGTTAGCTAACAACACGTAGTTTATCCCAAATTTTTTTGGTAATTTTTTGATGAACGTATAATTTTAATGAATTTACAAAGTGGACACATCCTAAAAACATGAAATTTCTATGTGCTCCCCCTAGAAATCATTTAAAACTAATCAAATTTTTTTAAAAAAAAAAAAAAAAGTGTGTAGAATGGAGTCTAGTTTCTAAAAATGTAACTTATTGCAAAATTTGATGAACGAGCCAAAATCTATGCCCAAAATACCGCATGTTGGTTTTTTATAAAAAATGGACATACACACAAAAGAAATTAGAGATGAAAAACTTAACATAATCAGAATTCAAAATAAATTATATGCTTAGATAGATAACAGAGAGATCTGCAATATCACGTCATCTAATTTTTATGTTCATGAGCCACGAGTAAACCTGATGAGGAGCACACAAAAAAATATGTCATTTTTTTATATGTTTGCTGGAAAACACGTCTCAGGCCTATTTCAATCGTCCAAGCCTTTGGGTTGGATCTCCAAGGCAAATCCAAGCCTTAGGATTGGTAAATTCAAATCCTTTACAAAGCATGCATGTCCCTAAAGCATGTGGGCCCTATGTAAGATATAGATTCACATAGTGATGAGAAATATTCAGAGAGAGAGAGAGAGAGAGAGAGAGAGTTCTCTCTTTTTATCTCTCTCCCTACCCCATATTCTCTCTCCCTCTCTCCCCCTTATCACACTCTCTCTCACCTTCTTAGTCTGACCATCAATATCTCTCTCCCTTCTCTACTCTTTGTCTCATCACCCTCTCTCTCTCTCTCTCTCTCTCTCTCTCTCTCTCTCTCTCTCTCTTCTCCCCTTATCCTTCTCTCTCTCCTACTCTCTCCTTTTCCCCTTCTCTATCTCTCCTTCCCCCCCCTCTCTCTCTCTCTCTCTCCTCTCTCTCTCTCTCTCTCTCTCTCTCTCTCCTCTCTCTCTCTCTCTCTCTCTCTCTCTCTCTCTCTCTCTCTCTCTCTCTCTCTCTCTCTCCTTCTTTCACCCTATCTCTCTTTATCTCTGTCTCTCTCTTTTTCTGTGTGTATGTGTGTGTGTGTGTGTGTGTGTGTGTGTGTGTGTCTCTATGTTTGTGTCTCTATCTTTGTCTATCTCTGTCTCTGTCTATCTCTGTCTCTCTATCTCTATCTATCTCTCTCTGTCTCTGTCTCTGTCCCTCTCTCCCTTTTCCCTTCTCTCTCTCTCTCTCTCTCTCTCTCTCTCTCTCTCTCTCTCTCTCTCTCTCTCTCTCTCTCTCTCTCCCTCTCTCTTTTCTCCCTTTTTCTTGTTTCACATAGGGCATACACCCTATAGGGTGCACACCCTATTTAGGACTATGCATAACATCTTTTTTTTTTTGTAAAGGGCGTACGCCCTATAGCGTGCTCGCGCTATGTAAAACTAGATGAAACGGTCTTATTTGCCAAGGATCTCATGAAAGAGGCCCACTTTTTCTTATGCTATTTGAATTCTATGTTTTCTTTGACAAGCTTTCACTTTTCATGGTGTTGATAGTGATAAATCAACATCGTTTTGCACCATAGTGACAAGTTTTCACTTTGGACCATCGTGAAAGTCAATTATTGGAATAAAAAAGACAAAAAGAGATTGAGGTAAGTTTTTTATTTTTTTACATGTCAAATGTGAATAAAGGGAGTTTTGGTTTATAATTGGTATGATATAGACTTGTTCTTGATACATAATTTGATATAAGTGTAATAAATTTATATTATAATTTGTCATATTGTAAAATGTTTATATTATAATTTGACTTATTGGTTTACATTTATATTATATTTTTAAAATTGTAATCAATTGATATGTAGAAATCATCATCATGCCAAGGAAACGAGCAAATAATTTAACACTAGAAGAGCATGAAGAGACAAAGAGAAGAAAAGGGAAAGAATGAGACAACTTCGTGAACAAAAAAAATTAGATACTATAGAAGAAGATTTTTCTTTGGATGAGGAACATGAAACATCAATACAAAGTAAGAGAGAATTGGAATTTGAATAAAATAGACAACAAATGAGAAACTTGCATGCAACGAGACAATTGAATTATGAAGATGCAGGGACATCATCTATGAGTTCCCAAGTTCAAGAGACATCATCATCCAATGTTCAAGGCACACAAATGTATCATGCTGAAGGCACACCATTGTCTACTTCTGAAGGTGTAGGCACACCATTGTATCATGTTGAAGGCACACCATTGTCTACTTTCGAAGGTGTGGGCACACTCTTATATCATGTTGAAGGCACACCATTATCTACATCCCAAGTGTAGGCACAACATCATCTCATGTTGAAGGCACTCAAGATGGTACGCAATTCACACATAATATTTTTGATGCTCCTAGAATTATTAAATATAGAAAACCAAAATATTTGATTGATATTGATACTAACATTTTGCAAGCAATGTCTGACAAGATTCCCAAGTGTACTTGTCAAAGAAATGTTAATCGTATTTGGAGATCATTTTTTGAGAATTTAAACATGATAGGAAGATGTCAACTATTTGTTGAAATGATGAGAAATCTGAAATTTAGGCCCATCATGAAGATTCTTGGGCTAAGAATGATGGACGAGTCAAGTGAAAAATCTATTGTAAAGAATCTAATGACTGCATATGAGAGTGTGGGTTCTACATCACGCATGAAAGATAGTAATATGTCACATGATGTGTACTTACATCAATGATAGTAAGCACTCAAATGAAGAAATCTTGACTCATTAGAAAGACAAGAAAAACATTGAAAATAAGTAGAAAGTCTCTAATGAGAACCCTGGGAAAGTGTCAAAGAGTGGAAGATCCTAATAGAAATGAGTTATGGGCATTTTTCGGTAGACTACCACAAAAAGATAAAGCAATTGTTGAAGCTTTGAAATCCTTGATTGAAGAATTTTTGGAAGAATAATACATGGGTATCTCCTAATCAAAGAGATGTTGTAATAAGGAGGATTAGTAGTTGAATTCATGTTCCACATCCAAAACATTTTTTGGATTCAACTCAGACACAATTCTTTGCAAAATTTATGCATACATATCCTCAAATTAAATTAATCTGAGATATTTTGAAATGTGTAAAACTTTTTATGTCAAGATAAATCACACATGCACAACTTGTGTTTTAGGGTACATATTGAATTTTCTAACCATTTTGAAGTTTATAGGAATATATGTGTAGGTTTGCACTCTAACAATGTTTTGAAGGATTGTAACATAAATGTCCCACCTAGATCTTCAAGGAATTAATATCTACCATTTTATGTGAAAGAGTGGATGGTCAACAATTTTACAAGCTCTCATGTTTGAATGGTACATGCATAGATTGCAGAGGTTTGTGACGTTTGCCAATTTGTCAACATATGGAGAGTACACATGAAATCGGTAATGAAATAGTGGAATTTGGAAAATATAAGACTGTGACATACAATCTAAAAGATGGAAAAGAGGCTAACAGATGTGAATTAGTAATTGAAAATTTCCAGTGTATCAGTTCATGGACATTTTTGTAAAAAAATTATTTATGAGTATGCAAGGCATACACATAGAGCACGATGGTTAGATATGCAATTCAAGTTGTGCAAGAACACATTCCACTTCATACCATTATTTTAGTTATGGACTTTGGCAGAGAACTACACACTACAACCACAAAATGAGGTGCAAGAAAAGTATTACAGCTCTCAACAGGTTGCTATATTTTTTCATAAAGAATTCATGCATGTGCTAGATAGTACCAGAGAAGAATAGGAAGATATTGAGGGAGTATCATTTTATATCAGCAATGATCACTCACATTCTACAGAGTTTGTACATAGTTTCTTTCAACTATTTTATGGTCATTTGGCAAACAGGGGCATAAAATATCATCGACATATCATTTGGTCAGATAATTGTGCATCCCAATTCAAGAATTCAAGGATGTTTTATTAGTTGTGCAGGATGCATAAGATTACTAGAATTTAATATATGTGGAATTTCACATAGGCCGGTCATGGAAAGGGAGAGCACGATGGCCCAGGTGCATGTATTAAAAGAGCCTTAGCACGTGAAGAATTAGAGTACAAAGAGAAAGCAACATTGTCAGATGCGGGATGTATTGTCCAGTGGTGTAATGCTACAATGGGTCCAGGTAATGAAGGTGAGTCTACGGTTCATAGATTTTTTTGGTTGATGGATGAAACTAACATTGCACCATATGAGGATTGTTGTACATTGACAAGATTGAGTGGGCTACACTCTTTTAGAAGTTGTAATGCAGGTTCATGGAGTATCCACACACAACATATGACGTGCTTTTGTTCGTCATGTGTAGATGAAGATTGAGATGGGTGTGAGTCAAAGGAATGGGTTTACAAATGGTATACACATATTTTGAGTCCACTTGCCTCCTATCATCTCCATGAATCACTACAACCGATAGAAATGGAATCATCCATTGACTTTGATCACTTATCTAATCTAGTACAACCAGGTTGATATTTTCCACATAAAAATAATCTCAAATTTAGTACTTTATCATAAATATTTAGTAAACTAATGTCCTCATTATGTTTATATCATTACAGGCCATGTTTTTGCTGTTATTGCACCTGAAGACAATGAAGAAGGGACATATTATTATTTGTGTCATTGTGTAGAGGCAGAAAAGAAATTGGATCACTCGGTTATCGATGGTGAAGAATTAGAATACCCTATAGGAGCAGTGGTTGTAACTGGTACATGGCTTAGATGATATGCTATGAAGAACCATAGGTTGTGGTTGTTCAAGGATTGGGAGACACACAGAAAGATTCTTCATTATTCAAACCTCATCGTTGCATCAAATGTCCACTTAATTAGATATGGGGGAAGATTGCAAAATAAAACTCTTTGGAAGGTTCGTGAGTCAAAGCACGAGGTATTACTTGAGACAATCAAGGGTAGGGAAAACCCAATTGCTTCATTAGACTAAATGGATATACAAAATATCATAACATGTCAAATTTATGTAGCACTGTAAATTGGGTGGACTATAAATTGCTCATGCATTACCCTATATGTATAACAGGAAGTTTGTAACATTTAATGATAACCTTTCTCTTCTATTTTTTGGGGTAATACCGGAAGGTTTTCTCTACTCATCTCTTTCCTTCAGTGCTCCTATTGAGCTGAGTTGTATAAATATTTCTCATTATTAATAAAAAAAATTATAATAGAAATCTTATAGTTCAGAGATTTTTCATAGCATACATAGCATAATTCATATATTCTTTACATACACTAAGGTCAATCATGAAGCTCTCCATGATATCCATGGCATCATTGGATATTCCCTTGGAGGGATGCACTTGTTTCAACACCTTGTATTCTCAGATTTCATTGCTTTGACTATTGAATCCTTTGTGGGCTTGAACATCACTTTCTTTTCTTTTCTCATCTTTGGAGAATCCTTTACTTCATTCTCTCCTTTCATATCATCTTCTTTAAGAATCCACAACTTAGGTTTCCTTCAACAACTCCATATCCACCATATCAAACAAGTTCTTGGTTCATGCTTGTTTAAGCTTGCCAGTTGGTTGGACCATCAACCAAATACTTGATGACTCTAATTAGAGGATTCTACCATCAATTTGAATATTTGACACTTCTAGATGTAAAAGCCCCAAATTGGTCCCAAAACCCCCTAGAAACTAGGGCTCACCCAATGTCTTGTCTCCCAGCACCATAGAAACTGAACTAAAGTTGATTCACCATCATTTGACCATCCTATGATGGATTCATGCATAAAATACCCCTTCCAAAGGCTAGAACATCTACTATTGTACCCTTGCACCAATTTGATGACCCTTATGCACCCTTCAAATTCATCAAACTCCTTCAATCACTCTCAACTTGAAAACTCTTCTTCTTTCTTGCATTTCCAATGTTAGAATACTAAGTTACAAGGTTTGGATCCATCCCCAAGTGATAGAAAATACATAAAGGGGATGGATCAATGAATTGCACTCCAATCACTTCTAGGTTCAAATAGTTATTGATTAACCTTTAAATGAGAAATATAAGATGATCCAAATCATCAGATATCCCTATCCTTAAGATCAATCTTCTGGTGCTATACCCTTGAGAAAACCCAAGCCAAAACCAACTTCCACACATAAACCAAAGCCAAAACCAACTTCTAAAAAAGCCTGCCATAAACACCACATACAAAAAACCTAAAATCTTCCAACAAAACCTAACCCAGAGCAGTAGGAAAATTGGTAAAAACCTTACTTCCTTCAGAAGCAACATGCCTAGCCAGCTCTCCAAGCAGAAAAAACTTGATAGCAATCTCATTTTCTCTAGAGGAAAGTGTCACGATCTTGTTATATTTCAGCAAAGAAGTAGCCTCAGGAGTAATCTTATCAAAAATATCAATCATGAAGCTCTCCATGATATCCATGGTAGTACTAGATATTCCCTTGGAGGGATGCACTTGTTTCAACACCTTTTATATTAACCTTTTGTAACTTCCTACACTTCTCTTCCTCTTCTTCTTCTTATTCTCTTCCTTTTGAACATCACTTTCTTTTCTTTTCTCAGCTTTGGAGAATCCTTTACTTCATTCTCTCCTTTCATACCATCTAATTTAAGACCCAAAACCCCCTAGAAACTAGGGCTCACCCAATGTCTCATCTCCCAGCACCATAGAAATTGAACCAAAGTTAATTCACCATCATTTGACCATCCTATGATGGATTCATGCATAAAATACCCCCTCCAATGGCTAGAATGTCTAATGTTGTACCCTTGCACCAATTTCATGATCCTTATGCACCCTTCAAACTCATCAAACTCCTTCTATCCTTAAAATATTTCATGATCCTTATGGACCCTTCAAATTGATGTCTACTCTAGGACGAACATTATAATTTCCATATTTCCACAAGCCTTGAAATATTTTCATCGTTATTGCTCTCCACCTCCACTCTCTCAATTTAGTCCTCTCCCTCTTCACTGCACTCAACTTAGCCATCCTTACCTACTCTTTAACAAAGATTCTCCAAAATTTGTATACAAAGGAATCCTACAAGAAAAAATGAAAAGTTTCCCAGAGAATATCCTACAACTTTTGACCAATTGAGGAAGCAAAAAATAAGTGAATAAGCAATTGGCTACCAGCCACAGAGAAATTACAAGACTTTGAAAAAAAAATATTCTTTCTTGATGCTAAACTCATTTGATGTGGTTGTATATGATATGTACGCTGTACTTTACAAAGTGTTTTATGATGATCTAATTTCAACTTATTATATGATGTAGCTGAGTGTCGACACAGTCATTATTTATGGTATGTTTTACTATTTTTTTTTTGAGAACTAATGCTTCTAGTGAATCCAAATTTAGTTTTTATAAAGATGAGATGTTAGTGAATGAATTCTTCCTAATACTACTATTCCACCAGATCCAGATTTCAACCCTTTTGTGGATCTATAGGTTCAATTGCAAGCCCACATGATTGGCCAAGAGAAAACTATGATTGTATATCAACTGATTACAAAATGTTCATTTGAGGAGAAAATATTGCAACGATCATGAAGAAAATTGGCTATGGAAAATCTAGTTATGAATTATGTTAAGAATGAAACTATTAAGGAATTGCATGATATATTACTCAACGGTGCAAGGAATATTCTTGATGAACATGGGATTGCAGAGACATCTATTCAATATACAGAGGAAGATATAGAAAATCTTCTTAATAAAGATATTAATGTGAGAGAAAAGGACATTTTAGAAGAAAATGGTTATCTTGGTGCCATCCAAGGTATGCCAATTACTTAGGACGAAGAGACAAAGCCCACAGTTAATGGGAAAGAGTGGGAAGAACTTCTTGGACCCATGATAGAAGTTACAGATAAGGAGGAAGAGGTAGGAAGGGGAAAGCAGCAAAGGAAAGAAGTAAGATATGTGTGTGAGCATATGTTAGATGATGATGATGATTACTCACCATCTGCTAGTAGCTCAAGTAGTGACAAAATCTCTTTAGTGCACATGTACACTAACAAAAAAATTTCAGATAGAGAAGTAACAAGTGTTGTGGAATTATCCACAGAGCAATGTGAAATGAAGCCTCAAATTGGTTCATTAGCAGGCAAAGAATTTGGTCATGCACTTCATTCTAGCACCACAAATATTTCTATTAGAAATGCCTATTCATCAATGGCCTTGCATTTATGAGACTTGGGCATTATCCTTGAAATGTAAGTTCATTGCCACCTTTGGCAAGGTAGTCTCACTCCTCATTTTACAACAAAGGGCAGCCATCTATGGTCCAAGGTTTTAATTCAGCTGACAAGTGGAGAGCTTCTCAAGGTACTGATCTCTTTCATAGAGAAGTTCCTGCTTCATCTCAAGGTTCTCTTTTAGGTGATCAACTCCTTCGAGGTCCACAAATAGACCCATTAATTTCCCAAATTGGTTTGTTAACAGGCAAATAATTTGGTCATGCACTTCATTAGCACCACAAATATTTCTATTAGAAATGCCTATTCATCAATGGCCTTGCATTTATGAGACTTGGGCATTATCCTTGAAATGTAAGTTCATTGCCACCTTTGGCAAGGTAGTCTCAGCCCTCATTTTACAACAAAGGGCAGCCATCTATTATCCAAGGTTTTAATTCAGCTGACAAGTGGAGAGCTTCTCAAGGTACTAATCTCTTCCATAGAGAAGTTCCTACTTCATCTCAAGGTTCTTGTTTAGGTGACCAACTCCTTCGAGGTCCACAAATAGACCCATTAATTTCCCAAATTGGTTCATTAGCAGACAAAGAATTTGGTCATGCACTTCATTCTAGCACCACAAATATTTCTATTAGAAATGACTATTCGTCAATGGCCTTGCATTTATGGGACTTGGGCATTATCCTTGAAATGTAAGTTCATTGCCACCTTTGGCAAGGCAGTCACACTCCTCATTTTACAAAAAAGGGAAGCCATCTATGGTCCAAGGTTTTAGTTTAGCTAACAAGTGGAGAGCTTCTCAAGGTACTGATCTCTTTCATAGAGAAGTTCTTGCTTCATCTCAAGGTTCTCATTTAGGTGATCAACTCCTTTGAGGTCCACAAATAGACCCATTAATTGGTAAAAGGGTAGATGCAATTTTGGAAAGAGTATCCGAATTGAAGAGTAATGGAAATTCCAGTGAGCATGAAGTTATTGCAGATCCAATGGGTGTATCTCCTCCATTGACAAATATAACTACTTCCAGAGACTTGAGTTTAAATGGAGACTGTCTGTTCCCAAACATGCCCCAGTCGAGCAGATGAACTAGATGTTGCTTGAGTAAAGAAGATAGTGGTTTATTAAAGCATTTGCATTATCCCACTTGCTATCAGTTAGTACTTTTTGAGCAGCTTGCCAACTGCTTCTATGCAAGATTTTTGTAATATATAATGTCCTCATGCAAGTACATGCCATGCATAGTCATTCGATCACCGCTGATGAATCCGTGCTGAAGTGTCCCTCAAGGTCCCTTAAGCATGAAATCAGTGATCTTTGTGGTGCCGTATCATGGAGCTCATGTGAAGTAGCATGGATCCATCAATTGATACAAGACCGTGTTGCTGGGGCCTACAAAAGCCTATCTGAGTTTTTGGAGATTCAACTTCATTTAAAATCAGCAACACATTCTCAGTTGGTGTCAAAACTCAAGGTGTTCCTCAACTAAAATGGCCAATGTTGCATATCTTTCCAACCATTGGTCATAGCATTGAACCGTCTATTCCAACAGCTCTGAATGGTTGGGTAAACACTAGTGGCAACCTCATTCACCACACATAGTCATTCGATCACCGCCAATGACTCCGTGCTGAAGTGTCCCTCAAGGTCCCTTAAGCATGAAATCAGTGATCTTTGTGGGGTTGTATCTCAGAGCTCATGCAAGGTAGCATGGATCCATCAATTGCTATGGGACTGTATTGCCGGGGCCTACAAAATCTTGTCTCAATTTTTGGAGATTCAACTTCATTTAAAATCGGCAACACATTCTTGGTCGGTGTCAAAACTCAAGGTGTTCCTCAGCTCAAATGACCAACATTGTGTATCTTTCCAACCATCGGTCGTAACATTGAACCATCTATTCCAATAGCTCCAAATGGATGGGTAAACACTAGTGGCAACCTTGTTCACCACACATAGTCATTCGATCTCCATCGATGACTCCTTGTTGAAGTGTCCCTCAAGGTCCCTTAAGCATGGAATCGACAATCTTTGTGGGGTCATATCTCACAGCTCATGCAAGGTAGAATCGATCCATCAGTTGCTATGAGACCATATTGCTAGGGCCTAAAAAAGCCTATCTCAATTTTCAAAAATTCAACTTCATTTAAATTTGGCAACACATTCTTAGTCAGTGTCAGAACTCATAATGTTCCTCAGTTTAAACGGCCAACGTTGCGTATCTTTCCAACTATCAGTCATAGCATCGAACCATCTATTCTAATAGCTCTGGATGGTCGAGTAAATGCTAGTGGAAACCTTGTTCACCATGCACATTCCTTCGATCCCCACCGATGACTCCGTGCTGAAGTGTCCCTCAAGGTCCCCTAAGCATGGAATCAACAATCTTTGTGGGGTAGTATCTTAGAGCTCATGTAAGGTAGAATCAATCCATCAGTTGCTACCAGACCATATTACCAGGGCCTACAAAATCCTATCTTGGTTTTTAGAGATTCAACTTTGTTTAAAATCGGCAACACATTCTCGGTCGGTGTCAGAACTCAAGGTGTTCCTCAGCTGAAACGACCAATGTTGCATATCTTTCCAACTGTCAGTCATAGCATTGAATCATCTATTCCAATAGCTTTGGATGGCCAAGTAAATGCTAGTGGAAACCTCATTCACCATGCATAGTCGTTCGATCCCCACCGACGACTCCGTGCTTAAGTGTCCCTCAAGGTCCCTTAAGCATGGAATCGGTGATCTTTGCAAGGTCATATCTCACAACTCGTGTGAGGTAGAATTGATCTATTAGTTGCTACAATACTGTGTTACTAGGGCCTATAAAAGCCTATCTTGATTTTTAGAGATTCAACTTCGTTTAAATTTGGCAAGACATTCTCGGTCGGTGTCAGAACTCAAGGTGTTCCTCAGCTGAAATGGCCAACGTTGCGTATCTTTCCAACTATCGGTCGTAGCATCAAACCATCTATTCCAAAAGCTCTGGATGGCTAGGTAAACACTATTGGCAACCTTGTTCACCATGCATAGTCCTTCAATCCCCGCCAATGACTCCGTGCTGAAGTGTCCCTCAAGGTACCTTAAGCATGGAATTGGTGATCTTTGCAGGGTTGTATCTCAAAGCTCATGTGAGGTAGAATTGATGTATTAGTTGCTACAAGACCATGTTGTTGAGGCCTACAAAAACCTATATCAGTTTTTGGAGATTCAACTTCATTTAAAATTGGCAACAAATTCTCGGTCGGTGTTAGAACTCAAGGTGTTCCTCAGCTGAAATGGCCAACGTTGCATATCTTTCCAACCATCGGTCATAGCATTGGACCATCTATTCCAATATCTCTAGATGGCTAGGTAAACACTAGTGGAAACCTCAATTGAACACATAGTCGTTCGATCCTTGCTGATGACTCCGTGCTGAAGTGTCCCTCAAGGTCCCTTAAGAATAGAATCGATGATCTTTGCGGGGTCATATCTCAGAGCTCATGCAAGGTAGAATTGATCTGTCAGTTGCTACAAGACCATGTTGCCATGGCCAACAAAAGCCTATCTCAGTTTTCAGAGATTCAACTTCGTTTAAATTTGACAACACATTCTCGGTCGGTGTCAGAACTTAAAGTGTTCCTTAGCTGAAACAGCCAATGTTGCGTATCTTTCCAACCGTCGGTCATAGAATCTAATTGTCTATTCCAATAGCTCTAAATGGATGGGTAAACGCTAGTAGCAACCTCATTCAGCACTCACAGTCATTTGAACCTCGCCAACGACTCTATGCTGAAGTGTCCCTCAAGGTCTCTTAAGCATGAAATTAGTAATCTTTGCGAGGTGATATCTCAGAGCTCGTGCAAGGTAGAATCAATCCATCAGGTGCTACAGGACCATGTTTTTGGGGCCTACAAAAACCTATCTCAGTTTTTGGAGATTCAACCTCATTTAAAATCAACAACACATTCTCAGTCAGTGTTAGAACTCAAGGTGTTCCTCAGTTGAAATGACCAACATTATGTATCTTTCAAACCATCGGTCGTAGCATCAGATCGTTAGTTCCAATAGCTCTAGATGGATGGGTAAACGCTAGTGGCAACCTCATTCACCACGTATAGTCATTTGATCCCTGCCGATGACTCTGTGCTGAAGTGTCCCTCAAGGTCCCTTAAGCATGGAATCAATGATCTTTGTGGGGTCATATCTCGGAGCTTGTGTGAGGTAGAATCAATCCGTTAGTTGCCATGGGACCGTGTTACTAGGCCCTACAAAAACCTATCTCAGTTTTTAGAGATTCAACCTTGTTTAAATTTGGCAACACATTCTCGGTTAGTGTCAGAACTCATAATGTTCCTTAGTTTAGACGGCCAACGTTGCGTATCTTTCAAACCGTCAGTCGTAGCATCGAATCATCAGTTCCAAAAGTTTTGAATGGTCAGGTAAACACTAGGGGAAACCTCGTTCACCATGCACAGTTGTTTGAACCCCACTGATGACTTTGGGCCGAAGTGTCCTTCAAGGTCTCTTAAGCATGAAATCAATGATCTTTGTGGGGTCATATCTCGGAGCTCGTGCGAGGTAGAATCGATCCATCAGGTGCTCAGGACCCTGTTGTTGGGGCCTATAAAATCATATCTCATTTTTTAGAGATTCAACTTCTTTTAAATTTGGCAACACATTCTCGGTTGGTGTTAGAACTCAAAGTGTTCCTTAGTTCAAATGGCCAACATTGCGTATCTTTCAAACTGTTGGTCGTAGCATCAAATCGTCAGTTCCAATAGCTCCGAATGGATGGTTAAATGCTAGGGGAAATCTCGTTCGACATGAATAGTCATTCAAACCCTACCGATGACTCCAACCTAAAGTGTCCCTTAAGGTTCGTTATGCATGAAATCAAAAATCTTTATGGGGTCATAGCTCGGAGCTTGTGCAAGGTAGAATTGATCCGTTAGGTGCTATGGGACCATGTTGCTGGGGCCTACAAAAGAATGTCTCAATTTTTAGAGATTCAAATTTGTTTAAATTTAGAACACATTCTCAGTCAGTGTCAGAACTAAAAGTGTTCCTCAGTTCAAACAGCCAACGTTGCGTATCTTTCAAGCCATCAGTCGTATCATCGAACTGTTTGTTCCAACAACTTTGAATGGTCAAATAAATACTACTGACAAACTTTTTTGGCACACATAGTCATTCGAATGACACCAACGACTCTGGGGTGAGTAGTAGGATGAGTGCAAATATGTATTCTAGTGTTTTTCATTGACAATCAGTCAATTAGGGGACAATTAGAAGTTAGTTTGTAAAAGCATAAGGTTGCACATCCACGTTTGCCATAGTAATCTTATTAATAAAAGAACTCTCGCCAACATTAGGGTACCCCAAGAATCCTTATATTATATTTATACATTTATGCATTCATTTCATTATTTTTGTTATTATTACAGTTAAGGAATTGACTGTTATTGAGGATAGTGACTGGCATTTGTAGCATAGTCAGCAAGTTAAACATACATCGATAAACATACAAGCATAACTATAAGGCATGGGAAATTTACAAAGCAAAGACATGAACATAAACATAATTTAGTATACATAAATACACCAAACACATGAATTGCATACCTAAAACATTAAAAATATATATTCGTAGGGCATGAAGTCAAATATATATGTCCAATAATGTCATACATTGAATATATTCAATATAGTAAAATTGGCTTCCTCAAAGCCAAATGGATGTACAATGTATCACTAATACAATATAGAAAAAATATATCCACTAATGCCATATAGGCATACAATCCATATCCCTAATCTAGTCCTTTCCCGCTAGGGGAAGAAAACAAATCCCAAGTTGTCTTCAACCATCGCATCGATGGAGATGTAGTAGATGCTATAGTCTTCTGAGTGCACTCACTCGTCCTCCTGTCTAGACTCTTATGTAGCTCGACCTGATAAAAAAAAATATTAGATAGAGATAACTAATATACATCAAAATTGAATTATACAATGACATAAAATTGAATATTGGCTTACTGCTAGCAAATAGTCACTATGTTCATCCACCGAAGGTGTATGTTGGAAATCTAGAGTCATAAGTCACTACAACAATGATCAAAATAATAATTAAAATGCATACATGGATATCATTATAAAATTCAATACAAACTATTAAAATAACAATTAAAGTTAAGTGATCTCTTTCATGCCTCAGTCAATGCTTTAGAACTAGCTACTGCTGCAGCTACTCCACGATCCAAAGTATCACGGATAGAAGGAGGAGTCTTTGATGTCAAAAGCTAAAAATGAAACAAAAAAAGTAAATTATGTAGTTATCAAGATTACATATATTTTTTACAACCCTACTAATGAGTAAATGATACCTCCATGAAGGTTCCACCGCATCCTCCGATGTGCGGTGTCGAAGTCGAAGCTCCAACATTCAACTAGTGCACATGTACATGGAAAATTATAAGATAACCATTCATATAAGAATGTACTACTGACATGTTAATTATAATGCATTATTACATGTATACCGGTGGACTCAATGGTGACCTCACAAACCCAGGTGAAAGAATGTAATCATCGTGCCTCTAGATTTTAATCATAATTTGTCTAGTAATTTAGTCATTCATTCATTAATTAACTATGATCAAGTAAATCCAATTAATATGAAAATAAAGATACCTCAAGGAAAGTTTCACAATGCCCTTCACTCTCTATTGTGAACATCGATGGTCCACCAGTGCACATCTAATGCACATGCACAATAAGCTAGGATACAATTATTCATATAATTACATAATAATCAAATATGTTAATTAAATGTTTTATTCGATACATACTTGTGGAATTGACGACGATGTGTAAAAGGAGACATTAGGATCATTTCCACTTCCACTACCACCACCACCACCACTGACACTCTTGCCCTAAATTTTCATCATTAACAATAGATACTAAATAAAATAGTTATTCTTTTATAAATGAAATATGATCAAAGAAATTTAATGAACTTGGAAATATTTACCTGTGTGTCAATGCCAAATGTCATATTTAGAAAGCTATTAGTCATCAATCTAGAATCCTCTTCCTCTCTCTCACCAGTACCAAATGTGCACAAGCATCCACATGATTGACAAATATGCCCCCTTGAGGATTGACCATAGTCACCCTCAACTAAAGGAGTGGCACATTGAATGAGAGTCTATGTCAGAGCACTAATCGTGCCTAGTGTGTTTGCCTCTACATGTTCCTTCACAACAAAAGGAATACTAACATTATCTAATTGTGGCTTGCCAATAGCAGCCTTAGGTGCGTTAGGGTCATGATGTGCCCCTGCTCGATCAAATGATGAACCCCCTCCTCTACCCTGAGAATCCAGAATGTCAAAATAATTTGGCACCTCCTTGAGTACAAAATCACAATAGAGTTTCCTCAAGAAATATATAGGAACCTCATGATTGTTACAATGAGGCGAATCAAAGACCATCCACCATCTCTCCCAAAAATTGTTTTTAATGTCTTCATTTACACACCAATGAATTGGGAACCTCCTTGTTGTAGTTCTAATAGTATTTGCATCCCCTGGTTTTTTAAATAGCTGGCAAATATCATCTTTTGTGATTTTTTTCTTTTTTATGTCTGCATAAGATAATTTATTTGCATAATATTATTTTTGTTCTTCTCTTTTATCCCACCATAAATTAATTTTCCCACTAACTACGCTCACTTGGGTCAAGATTGCTTCCAATGATTTTGCAAGTCTTTCCCTTCTGGGATTTGTACCACTAGAATCTTTTAACCTATTAATTAAAGATTCTAATTCTTTTTGCCCTCTTTCAATTTGGTTCATCAAATTTTTTTGTGTTCCAGGAGGAGGTTTCTCGATTGGTGGAGGCAATTGAGGTTCATTTTCTTCATTTGTTTCTTCATTCGACTCTTCATTTGGTTCTTCATGAGGAGATGAAGGGTTTGGTGGAGGGAGATTATTTCTTCTTGGCAATTAAAAAAACTACATTTTAAAATCTTCATTACACAACAAATTTAAACAAAAACAAATTTGAACAAAACAAATTTTTAAACAAAAACAAATTTTAACAAAACAAATTGCAACAAAACTGAAATTTTAAAACAAACAAGAGGTGTGATAAGCTATAAAAACACTTACCTCTTCTTCCAGATCAAACTTGACGACGCCGTGGAGCCATTTGATCAATGGATGAACAAAAATAATCGACTCACAAGAAAATATAATAGGGTGGGCATGCTTTAGAATCTCCTCTTAGCTGAAAATTTGGGTTTGAGAAAGCAAAATGAGCTTCCAAACCCACATGTAGCAAACTTTATAATATTTTTTAAAAGGGCGTGCACCCTATAGGGCATACGCCAAAGCGCGTGCACCCTATAGGGTGTACACGCTTTGGTTTGGATTTCCCAAGCCTAAGGCTTGGGCAACCCAAGCCATAGGGCATGCGCACTATGCACGATGGGGGGCCAAAAAGAAAAGTTGCATCTTTTTGGTCTCCCATCTTTGTGCACTTACCCAGGTTGCACTTCATTTTGAGGTTTAGTGTATAATTCTCACCAAAATCAATGACATACACAATAGTACCAAGGGGGAAAGTGTCCTTACACAACTTGAATTTCTCATCTAATCACCTAGCTCTATGTGTGTGACCTATGTACTCATAAACTAGTTTCTTTTGAAACATCTTCATAAAATCAACTACGCATATATTCCTTTTCACTAACTCACACCTCTTTAATTTTTTTCCATCTTTAACAACATATGTGATTGAATTGTATTTTCCAATAGAAACTAGTGTCTTACCAATTTCATGTATGCTATCTAGATATAGGCATCTCAGAAACTATGGCAAACCACCACATGTAGGAAAAATTCCTTTCAAACACATCATCTTATAGTAAATGCACCCATCATCTCTTCTACATAGTACACTTGAAATAAATTCTCTCGGTGACTTAGGAAGTTCTTGTAGACCACATTCTTGTAAAACATTGTTAGTGTGCAAAGCACAATATATATAATGATAAATATCATAATGTGTTGAATATTCAACATGGAACCTACAACAACACGTAGTATGTGCATGATTAATCTTAACATAAAATGGTTTTGTCATCTCAAAAAATCTTTGGCTAATTTTAATCTGTGGAAAGATTTGAAGAAACCTTTCATAAAATTGTATTTGAGTCATGTCTAAATAGTGTTTTGGATGTGGTTCACGGTTTCTAAGTCCAATTTTCCTTCTAACAACATCTCTTTGGTTGGGTGAAACCCTTGTGTTGTCATGCCAAAATTTATCAATTAACATTCTTAGTGCATCAACAACAACCTTGTCCTTGCATGGGAGTCTACTTGAGAATGCCCAAAGAGAATTATTTTTAGGATCCTCAATTTTCTCTCACCTCTCTAAGGCATTGCATAATGTTATTCTACTTATCATTAATGAATTTCTTGTTTTCTTATTAAATGATATTTTTTCATTTCCTTTCCCATTATGATTGATGTGAGGACACATCAAGTAACATTAGCATATTTTGTACATGCTTTCATACCAATGGCTTGGTATGCATCAAATAGATTTCTCACAATATTTCTTTCATTACTATTTTCAGTTGTTCTTAACCCCAAAATTCTCATTGTGTCTCTAAATTTCAGATTTTTAATCATTTCAACAACTAATTGAAATCTTCCTCTTTGGTTTAAATTTTAAACATAGTTATTCCAAATTATTTTAATTATTCTTGTACAAGTTCTTTCAAAAATTTTATCATGCATTGGCCTCACAATATTTTCATCAATGTCAATTAGAAACTTTGGTTTTCTACGAATTATTCTAGGAGGTGTTAAGATATGTGTATGCTATTGGTTCTCATTAGGTGCATTATGTGCATTAATCTCATCAAATTGAAATGGTGTATATTCTTCAAATTAATTAGGTGCATTCATCACATTGATTTTAAATGGAGTATGGTCATTGAATTCATTAGGTGCATTCGTCATGTGCATTTGAATTGGTGCATGTTGATCATTTTGATTTGGTGCATTAGGTACATTTATCATGTCAATTTGGATTGTTGCATGTTCATCATTATCATTAGGTGCATTAGATGGCATACATCCATTTAACCTCCTCATATGTTCCCTTTGTCTTATCTTTGTTGCCTCTCGTTGTTCATGTGTTCCTCTCTTGTTCTTTCCCATTATATTAATAATTATTATCCTATGTACATAACATCATGATGAAAATCCACAATTAAATAGAAAGAAAATAACAAGTGAGAATCATTTTATTATAATCTAAAGTAACAAACCACAAAATAAAACAAATCAATCAAGTCAAAGAAAAATTGGCAAAAAAATATGCAAACCTAACTGTTAATATCCCAAAAAATGATGCCAAATAGTGTAGTGGGACCTTCAAACAACTTGTAGTGCTAGTTTCTAGGCCGTTGGGAATATATTATATAGATTTTATAATAACGCGTAGGAGTTATGGAAACCTAATTTACCAGTGTTTACATTTTCCTCATAACCCGCACGGGTTATGAAAAATTAGAGGTTCAACTCTACTTTTCAATAACTTGTACGGGTTCTATAAAATAGGAACCAGAGAGAGAGAGAGAGAGAGGAAATGGAGAGAATAGGGGATAGGAAGAGAGGGAAAGAAGATGATAGGGATATGGGGAGGGAGAGAGAGAGAGGGGATAGGGATAGAGGGAGGGAGATAGAGAGAATAGGAGAGGGAGGGAGAGCGAGAGCAAGACAGAGAAGGGTATAGGAAAGGAGAGATAATAGGATAAAGAGAGAGATGGGAGAGAGAGAATATAATAAGGATATATATATATATATATATATATATATATATATATATATATATATATATATATATATATATATATATATATAGAGAGAGAGAGAGAGAGAGAGAGAGAGAGAGAGAGGCCCACATTTATACAGACATATATGCATATATCTATATAAATATATGTATACAAAACTATAGATATGCATATATACAAACATAGACATATATTGCATACATAAATTTAGTGTATTCTTAATTTAGGACCATGTGTTTTGATGTATTCATAAATCGTACATGTTCTATAAAACATAAATTGCATGTCTTTACGTCTCCAAAACACGTATCGATTTTCAAATTTTTGAAATGTACTTTTTTCTTTTTAAAACCTGAGCAGGTTATGATGGACACAAAAGCCCATACATGTTTTAGGCTTGGGAAAAGAGTTAATAAATGAACCTAAGGCTTTTAATCCCATTTTCCCTCCATTTTAGTCCATTTACACATTTTTTCATCTTCCAGCATGAATTGTCGATTTCATCATCATCAAGTTTACAAATGATTAAGTGGGTATCTCTGAAATTACCACCATAATTTTACACATCTTCTCATCTTTCTAACCATATAGATTTTTCAATTTTTGGACAACATTAACAAAGTAAAATTTAATTTTCTTTATGATGCAGGAGCATCCAAGGTTGAGGTAGGGGCATTCTGTGTGCTCAATGAAACTGCATGAAGTGTTTGTGTTTTGGCCAGTTTTACTCAGTTGCAGCCTTGACTGACAGCTCGGTCATTGAAGGAAGCTCGGTAGTCTCTGGCACTTGGTGATAGTGTTACTTGGTCATGCCTATGGTGCTCAGTGATTCATGGCTTGCTCAGTTAATTCATTGATGCTTAGTAGTTTTGACTTATCGACTGGAGTTCTATGTGATTTGTTGGGCTGAATTGGTGCATTTATTGTTGGTAGCCATTAATTTAGGCTGACATGTTGAATTAAATTTTTGTATATATTTTTAAGTCGATTTGTATGACATTTAATTATTTGTTTAGAGAGTTAAGGGTTTCATCTGGCTGACTTGTGGTTGATGATTAGTATTTAATGAGGGCTTGGGTAGATGTTTGAGAGGTAGACAAGGGGAGAAAGAACTTAGCAGATTTGGATATCAGAGAAGTGAAGTTGTGGAAAAGTTCTTGATGATCTTGCAGATCAGATTGTAATATGATATTTGTTTGTTTCAGAGATAGGGGTTTGCATACTTGGGAATAAGGAGATTGCTTGGAGGCTTGTGAGCTCAAGTTTAGATCTTCCTTAGGGTTTCCATTAGCTTCTGATTGTCTTCAGAGATGAGCTAGCTAGTGGTTGTATTGGATCTTGTTGTAGATCTTGCAAAATTGTTTTCTAATTGTAATTGGCCCTAACTCGAAAGGCCTTACAGTTGGGCATGTTAATGAAAATCAGAGTTAAATAATTATATTGTGTTGCATTGTTGAGTATTCTACTATGTAATTCTGTTGGCTACAAGGTTTGGACTATCCTTAATTGGATCCACCATCCTTGATTGCTTTAGGTGGTATCAGAGTGAAGTTGGTTCCTGTTGAGAAAAGTTTATTCCTATTGGAGCTAAGAGTTTGATCTTGTTGAAGTAGAAGGTTGACCTAGCAAGGATGATCTTGCAAAGTTGATCTTGTTGGCGAAGAGATTGTGCACAATCTAGATTGCAGATCTGTAGCATTGGACTTGTGAAATTGTGCCCTAGTTGTTTGCAAGACTGTACATTGTGATCTGACTTGCATCTAACTTGGAAATTGTCGCAAGGAGGTCAATGAGGGTTTGTTGCAGAGGGTTTGTTTTCTTATCTTTAAGGATTCCTCCAAGAAGATTGGACCTTAGAGTTATTTCTGATCTTTGTGATACTGTTGATGAAATTAGATATCAGATTTGAGATGGAATTGATGAAGAATGACAGGGTCATCAAGATCATAAGAGTTGTTATCGGTATACCTTGGAATGTTGATACTAAGGATGGCTATGAAGAAGCTGCTGAAGAATTTGAACAAGCTAGATCTAGTGGTGATGACCAAAGGGATAGATCTAGTGAAGATAGAACTACTTGGTTACCTAGATCTCCTACTCGGTTTAGTAATTACCGAATGGAAGTTTCTACTTTCTCTGGTACTTTGAAACTTGACAATCTGATTGATTGGGTTGGTGAACTTGAAGATTTATTTGAGCTGGAAGAAATTGAAGATCCTCTTTGGGTGAGATTAGCACAAATAAAGTTGAAAGGACATGCTGCTCTTTGGTGGAAAGAATTACAAAGAGACCAAGAAGATGAAGGTGAAATGAAGATCAATCAGTGGAGGTTGATGGTAACAAAATTGAAAGCTAAGTTCATATCGGCTGACTATGAGCTTGAATTGTTTAAGAAGTTGTAGAATTTGAAACATAAGGATTTATCTATTGAATATTATACCAAGGAGTCCCACAAACTTACTATTCAGTCTGGACATAGAGAAATTGGTAAGGAAAATGTAGCTCGATATGTGAATGGTCTGAGATTCAATATTTAGGATGAGCTTGGTATGCTGAAGATTGATTCTACAGAAGATGCTTATTAATATGCTCCAAGGGCAGAAGAGAAGTTGAAAAGGAAACAACCTAATAACTCCTGAGGGAAGGAGAAAGTTGATCATTCAGCAAAGGATAAATTGATTGATGTAGAAGATGAACAGAAACCTATGGAGCCCAAGAAGAAGATAGGTAGAGTTATCTTTAAAGGTACTTGCTATAACTTTGGAGAGGAAGGACACCGTTCTTTTGAGTGTACATAGAAGAAGGTTGACTGAAAGACTGCTGTGGTGAGTGAAAACATTTAGAATGAACTTGAATCTAAGAACTTGCTGCTTCGGTGAACATTGCTCAATACAAAGGATGAACCGTGTCAAAGGAGTAACTTGTTTAGAACCCGATGCAAGTCTGAAGGTAAAATTTGTGATGTTATTGTTGATAGTGGTAGTACTGATAACCTTGTTGTTGAGGACATGGTTAGGAAACTTGGCTCGAATAGAATAAAACATTCACGTCCTTATAGGATTGGTAGGTTACAATATGATCATGCTCTGGAAGTTAGAGAACAATGCTTCATTGATGTTCAGATTGGCTAGTATAAGGATCTTGCATTATGTGACATTGTCAAGATGAATAGTTGCGATATATTGCTTGGTAGACCTTCACAGTATGATTCCAGAGCTATTTATGATTGTGTGAAGAATGTATTTACTATGGAGAAGGATAACAAGAAGTTTTCACTGATGCCTTTGATGGATACAATGCTCAGTAGGAGAAGCCTGAGTATTGGTTCCCGAGTTGAGTTGGTGGATCCAGAGAAAATGAATGATCAGTTTGGAGAACAGACCTGTACATTTTCTAGAAAAGACTTGAAGATACAAAGGAAATAGAAATGGAAGAGTATGCAAGAAGAAAAGGTGGAGGACTTGTATGTGAAGAACCAGTTCAGAGTTCATGTGTTGAATCCTGGAAGATGTTCTTCTCACATATGAACATCTTTTGGAAGCTGGGGTGTCTGATGTAGGGGCATCCAAGGTTGAGGCAGGGGCATTCTGTGTGCTTGGTAAAACTGCATGAAGTGTTTGTGTTTTGGCCGGTTTTACTCGGTTGCAGCCTTGACTGACGGTCTCGGTCATTGAAGGAAGCTTGGTCACTAAAGGAACTTGGTAGTCTCTAGCACTCAGTGATAGTGTTACTCAGTCATGCTTGCGATGCTTGGTCAACACTGGTGCTCGGTGATGCTTGGCTTGCTCGGTTAATTCACTTATGCTCAGTAGTTCTGACTTACCGACTGAAGTTCTATGTGATTTGTTTAGCCGAATTGGTGCATTTATTGTTGGTAACCATTAATTTGGGCCGACATGCTGAATTAAATGTTTGTATACATTTGTAAGCTGACTTGTATGGCATTTAATTATTTGTTTAGAGAGTTAAGGGTTTCATCTGGCTGACTTTTGGCTGATGATTAGTATTTAATGAGGGCTTGGGTAGATGTTTGAGAGGTAGACAAGGGGAGAAAGAAGTTAGCAGATCTGGATCTCAGAGAAGTGAAGTTGTGGAAAAGTTCTTGATGATCTTGCAGATCATATTGTAATCTGATATTTGTTTGTAGCAAAGCTATGGGTTTGCATACTTGGGAACAAGGAGATTTCTTGGAGGCTTGCGAGCTCATGTTTAGATCTGCCTTAGGGTTTCCATTATCTTCTGATTGTCTTTAGAGCTAAACTAGCTAGTGGTTGTATTGGATCTAGCTGTAGATCTTGCAAAATTGTTTTTTGATTGTAATTGGCCCTAACCCGGAAGGCCTTACAGCTAGGCATGTTAATGAAAATTAGATTTAAATAATTATATTATGTTGCATTGTTGAGTATTCTACTATGTAATTCTGTTGGTTGCAAGGTTTGGACTGTCCTTAATTGGATCCACCATCCTTGACTACATTACTTTACCAGTGTCTTGATAGGTCTCACTGACATATATCTACCATTTTTTTAATAACTTTTGATCTAGTCAACCAATTGCAAAAAACATTACATATTATTGTTCTACACTTGAATCTTTACACTTTTAAAAAAAGAAGATTGCATTTTTTATTATTTTGATCAAGTTGTGTCTTGTGCACGAATAGGTACCAGATTTTTAGGATGCAGTGACATCATTAAAAAAAAGTACTTGATAGAAAATCATGAAAAAATACACAACTTCTAGATCTCTCTCTAACCTACCATTCTACCAAATGGTTTTTCAAAATATTAAAGCTTATTATACCTTTTATTGAGCACATAGAAACAACTATGTTATGTTTTTTTGAAAAAATTAGGAATAATTTTTTGTGTGTGGAGGGTTTGACCCTCTTAATATCATCCAATTTTTAAAAAAATTAGTATTTTAGAACTATATTCATAGTACTACAATTCCTATTCTTTACACATCTTCTAATTTTGAGTGCAAGACCATCCAATTTCTCTTTGAAGTTTAGGTTTATCCGATTTCAGAAAAAAAAAGTGGCCACTTATACCCCCCTTTTTGCACACCATCTTGGTGCACTTACCCTTATTTTATTTTATTTTCAACTTCACTCCTACCAGATATAGAATTCAATTCAATTTTTTGGTTGTAGGGTTTCAAATTTAGTGTTAACCTAGTTTTCAATTACAATTTCACTTCCAACTTTGGGGATCAAGGGTTAAATGACTTACTTTCTTGATGGTTTCGATGTGATTGTCAATGCTTTTTGAATTCATTCCAATTTATCAATTTTAGGTTCTCACTTTTAATGTACTTAATATTTTCAATTCAATTCCAAATTTGGGAATTAAGGGTTTTATAAGTTATTATTATTTTTATTATCTCAACTTCATTCCTAAGGGATATAAATTCAATTCAATTTATTGGTTTTAGGGTAATAGATTTAGTATTAAGAGTCTTCAATTACAATTTCATTTCCAACTTTGGGGATCAAGGGTTTAATAACTTATCTGCTTGATGGTTTTAATGTGATTGTGCTTTTCGAAATCACTTCAATTTATCAGTTTTAGGTTCTCAATTTTAGTGTTCCAAGATGTTTTCAATTCAATTCCAAATTTGGTAATTAAGGGTTTCATAAGTTATCTTTTTTTTTATAAAAAAATTCAACTTCAGTCTTAAGGGATATAGAATTCAATTCAATTTATTGGTTGTAGGGTTTCATATTTAATGTTAAGAGTTTTCAATTATAAATTCACTTCCAACTTTGGGGAGAAAGGGTTTAATAACTTATTTGCTTGATGGTTTCAATGTGATTGTCAATGCTTTCCAAATTTATTTTAGTTTTAGTGTTCCAAGATGTTTTCAATTCAATTCCAAATTTGGTAATTAAGGTTTTCATAAATTATCTTTTTTTTTAAATTTTAACTTCACTCCTAAGGGATATAGAATTCAATTCAATTTATTGGTTGCGGGTTTCAAATTTAGTGTTAAGAGTTTTCAATTACAATTTCACAATCCAACTTTGGGGGTCAAGGGTTTAATAACTTATTTTCTTGATGGTTTCAATGTGATTGTCAATGCCTTTCGAATTCATTTCAATTTATCATTCCTAGAACCATGTATTCCTCTCTCATTCAAAAAATCCAATTTTGGGTGGTGATGGATTACAAAATTTTGAGTAAGAATGAAGATTTCATATTGTTAATGTATATGACCATGTTTTGGCACTGGTCAAAAGGATCCTATGGAGAGAGATGAAGGAATGAATAGATCAACATAGGGACTAACCAATCATCATTGGCGGTGATTTCAATGCCACCATGGACAATTCTGAAAAGAGAGGGGGTATTCAACACATCTTGTGAGCTCAAGTAGATTTCTAGGATTGGATTCATAGGGCCAACTGTTAAACTAATAATCACAAAATAAAGAATTACAGGAAATTGTTTAATCCAATGAGCTAGGAGTAAGAAGATTTACCATGAATTAATAAAAAACTAGGAGTATTCACCAAAAATCCAAGCAACAAAGGAGACAAGATTTTGAAGGGGGGAAAGCATAGAAAAACCCTTGTGATATAATGAAAGTGGCAAAAAATGCCTAAGAATGAGAGAGAGAGAGAGAGAGAGAGAGAGAGAGAGAGAGAGAGAGAGAGAGAGAGAGAGAGGCCGATACAATGATAATCAAGAAGATGAAGTATCTCATGAGATGAGAGGAGAGACATCTCTTAATAGAGATGTGAGAAAGGAGTTACATTGTAACTCCCATTTCTATGTATGCCACATTTCACTAGTGTGTGAGACAAGTGTAGGATTCCTCATAAGGAGGAATATATATTTTCCTTAATAATGGAAATTACAAGAATGACATGTCCTCCCACTTGGACTAGAGCATGAATACAATAGGATACTTTGGTGTATCCTTACATAATTTACCAAGGAAAGATTAAATTATAACACCCCTTTTTAATCTTTACTTGGGGGTTTACAATCAAAGGGTTTTAAACCCAAATTTGTACAATGAATTTGGAATTTTTCTCTAGAAAGAGGTTTTGTCAAGATGTCTACAACTTGATCTTCTCCTCTGCAAAAGTTGAGGGACACTTTTCTATCTTGAATGTGTTCTCTAATAAAGTGATGATGGAGAGAAATATGCTTAGATCTTGCATGGTAAATTGGATTCTTTGTTAAGGCAATTGCACTTTGATTATCACGTTACAATGTTGTAGGTTCTTGTTGAGGTAGGCCCAAATCTTCAAGTATTCTTCTAAGCCATAGAGATTCTTTAGAGGTAGTAGTACATCCTTTATATTTAGCCTCAGTAGAACATAATGAAACTAATTGTTTCTTTTTACTTTTCCAAGAAATTGCACCTGAACCAAGAAAAAAATAGTAACCACTAGTGGATCTCCCATCATTGGGGTCATGTCCTAGATCTGAATTAGAATAACCTTTAAGAGTAAAATCAGCATTAGCATCATAAAATAAAGCATAATTTAGAGTACCTTTGATATACCTTAGGATTCTTTTAGCAAATTTTAAGTGAGATTGTTGAGGTTTAGACATGTATCTAGAAACTAAGCCTACACTATAAGATAAGTTAGGTCTAGTGAGGGTTAGATAAATTAAACTACCTACAAGTTCTTTATAAGAAGTAGCATCTATGAAAGGAGATTGCATATCTATCATTAACTTAGTTCCTAATTCACAAGGAATAGAGACATCATTAGCATTAGTCATATCAAATCTTTATAAGAGATCTTGAGCATACTTAGATTGAGAAACAAATATACCATTAGAAGTTTGCCAAATTTTCATGCCTAAGAAGTAGTGCAAGATGCCTAAATCTGTCATTTGAAGGTTTTGATTGAGTTGAAATTTAATTTCAGAAAGTAAAGGAGTAGAGCTAGAGGTAAGGATTAAATCATCAACATATAAGATAATAATAATAATGTTATTTTCAGTATGCTTAATATACAAGTTTGGATCATTTTTACTTCTATCAAAACCTTGAGAAATGAAAAAAAAATTAATTTTAGAGTACCATTCTCTAGGAGATTATTTTAAACCATAAATAGACTTCTTGAGTTTACAAACTAAATGCTCATTACCTTGGTGAATAAAACCAGGAGGTTGAGACACGTATATTTCTTCATGCAAATCACCATTCAAGAAAGCACTTTTAACATCCATTTGGTGAATAGGCCAATTCATTTTAGCAGCTAAAGCAAGAACAACTTTAATGGTAGGCATTTTAGCAATAGGAGCAAAGGTTTCATTATAGTCTATTCCTTCAATTTGAGAAAAACCACGTGCAACTAGTCTAGCCTTAAATTTACTAATTTCATTATTGGAGTTTAACTTAGTTTTATATAACCATTTACAAGAAACCAGATTTTTACCATGTAGTAAAGTAACTAAATCCCAAGTATTATTAGAAATTAAAGAGTCTTATTCTTCTTGCATAGAAGTTTTTCAATGAGGTTGATGTTTAGCTTGATCAAAGGTTTGAGGATCATTAGATTTAGAGAGAGAAGTCATAAGAGCATAATTGCAGTAGTTTATCCTTCTAGGTCTAAGTCCACCCATTCTATCAATGTAATCATCACCTTCATTAAGTAAATCTTTAAACCATTTAGGATTTCTCCTAGAATTAACATAAATATTACTAGGAGTAAACAGATTATTACCATCATCATCATCATCACTGCTACTACTGGAAGGAACAAAAGCATTAGGAGTATCATTACTATCTATTTGTTCATCATTATCCTATTGATTTTTATTATCTTTAGTGTTAGGAGCAGAAACAGAAGGAACAAGAACTTTAGGAGCATAAATTTGATGAGTAGGGTTGAGAGACGGAGGTTGGTCCTCCACCAGAACTATGTTGCTATGACTAAAATCAGAATCTAAAATTTGAGAACAGTCATGGACACCATTTTCAGCAATGCAAACATCTCTAGCTATTTGAACTTTATTAGGAAGAGGATCATAAACTCTATAACCTTTAGTGTTATCAGAATAACCAACAAATATATGAGGTGAGGATTTAGGATCTAAATTTTTCCTTTTCTATTTAGGTGTGTGAACATAAGCAGTAGAGCCAAAAATCCATAAATGAGACAAGTTGGGTTTTCTGCCTAACCAAACTTCTTTAGGAGTTTTATTTGGAACGGCTTTAGTAGGAGTTCTATTAAGAATATAGGTGGCACATGCCATGGCTTCATCCCAAAATTTATAATCTATATTTCTAGCATGTAAAAAACATCTAGCCATTTCTACTATTGTTCTATGCTTCCATTTTGCCACACCATTCTATTCTGGTGTATAAGGAATAGTAAACTCATGTTTGATACCAAAAGATCTTAAATAAGAATGGAAAGCATAGTTAACATATTTAGTACCATTATCAGTCCTAAGAATCTAAATTTTACAACCACTTTGTCTTTCTACAAAAACATGAAATTCAACAAAAATATCAAGGACTTGATCTTTACTATGTAAGAAATAAATCCAAGTTCTACGAGAATAATCATGAACAAAGGTTAAAGCATATTTAGAACCTGAAAGAGAATTATTTTCCATAGGGCCTAAAAGATCACTATGAATGAGAACTAGCTTATTATTAGCTCTCCAAGATGATTTATGGGGAAAAGATTCTCTATGCATTTTACCACTCATACACCCATTGCAATCAAACTTAGAAGTAGTAAACTTAGGTAGCCCATCTACCATATTTTCTTTTTGCATTAACGAGATATAATTAGAATTTAAATGTCCTAGCCTCTCATGCCAAATGTGAAAATCAACAGTAGTAAGTAAAGAGTATCTAGGAGAGGAAAATTGATAAAATTTAAAGAGATTATCATCATCTAATTTAGCATTAGCAACTATTTGATCAGTGTTAGGATCTATGATATGACAATTATTTTTATGAAACTCAACCTTATAATCTTGACATAATTGAGGAACAAAAATAAGGTTAGCTTTCAAATTAGGAACATATAGCACATCATGTAATTTACCATTTGGAACATAAACATTACTAGCTCCCTCAACTTGACAGCAATGATTATCAGCTAAAGAAACAAGAATATTCATAGAGTCAGGTCGCAGAGAATCAAAGACTTCCTAATGAGATGTAACATGCTGAGATGCACCACTATCAATAATCCATTCAAGTGGTTTAGAAGCATTAAAATAGATAGTAAAAGCAAAACGAGATTGTAATAATAAAAAAATAAAGAATTGCAGGAAATTATTTAATCCAATGAGCTAGGAGTAAGAAAATTTACTATGAATTAATAAAAAACTAGGAGCATTCACCAAAAATCCAAGCAACAAAGGAGACAAGATTTTGAAGGGGGAAAAACATAAAAAAAACCTTGTGATATAATGAAAGTGGCAAAAAATGCCTAAGAATGAGAGAGAGAGAGAGAGCAAGGCTCATACAATGATAATCAAGAAGAAGAAGTATCTCATGAGATGAGAGAAGGAGAGACATCTCTTAATATAGATGTGAGAAAGGAGTTACATTGTAACTCCCATTTCTATGTATGCCACATTTCACTAGTGTGTGAGACAAGTGTAGGATTCCTCATAAGGAGGAATATCTATTTTCCTTAATAAAGGAAATTACAAGAATGACATGTCCTCCCACTTGGACTAGAGGATGAATACAATAGGATATCTTGGTTTATCCTTACATAATTTACCAAGGAAAGATTAAATTCTAACACCAACCTTAAAGAGGTTGTAACCAAGAATAGTAAGTTCACTTGGACAAATAGGAGAAGTGGTTTCAGAAGAATTGTGGAAAATCTAGATCAATTCTTCATCAGTGAAGGATGGAAGGAGCAGATGTTAGGAATAGTCCCAAGAGATAACTGAGAAGGGGGGGGGGGGGGGTGAATCTTTTATCTACAAATTTCAATTCTTTATCCAATTAAGTATGTAATAACATTAAGCATAAACACAATGAAAGAACACTTAACACAACACCAAAATATTGGTTAAGGGGAAACCCAAATAGGTAAAAACCCCAGTGGGAATTGACAGCCACTAAGAACTTGCACTAGTGTATTATGATCCCTGTTAGAAGATCTTACAACCCTGTTAGGAATTGATCTTTAAAATTTAATAAGTACAGTGACCTGGTCAAGGATCAGACCTTGTTAGGATTATTTTCCAATTAACCCTATTAGGGGTGAGGACACACTGTCTGAGAGCACACTGCTCAAAGGGGTGAAGGCTACAACCTTTTGTTTAATAGATACACACTATATCTGGATCTTGGTGAACTGTGCATAGACCTTCTATCTTGATCAGTTCCAATGAATAGAATATTCTTTCTCTTATGTCACATAGACCTTCTACTGATGGCTCAACACTTCACACTCTCTGCTTTGCCCTTGTCTTTCAACTATTTGCCATGCTTGACAATCACAAATGACTGCCTATAAATATCTTTCTGCTAAATGATATAATCAAGTCAGCCTATTAGAACCATCTTGAAATCATATTAGATAAATAATGTAACTCTCCAATAACATCTCAGTTGGCTCTACTAAGCACGCAACATAAATTTGGACTTCATAATTCCATGTGAGTAGATGCCATGCTACACACAGTCAGCTTCACCAAATAATCTCCAACTTTCTTCTTATGCTGAATTACATCATGCGCTCTTAACCAAACATTGTTAACTCTCTTCTTAACATAAATCCAAATGCGCATACCATGATGATAGGCACAACTACTGCAATCTTATAAACACCGTTGACTCTCCCAAATAAACTCATGAAACTATAACTGTCAATTGGAGACTTCATAAATCAACCTGTACTGCATATCTAACTTTGTGTTCATGAACATAACATCATAAATATATCTAAAACTTAAATATGAAGGCGCGAGGCTCTACTGCAACTGTATAGCCAATCACATATAGAACTATTCCTGGGACCTGTTAGGAACACTCACTGATATACACAACTGTACTATTATCTTTACTCAGAGTCAACTTTTGTGTCTATGATATCATGCTAATAACATATCCATGCATCATATGCTAAATGCAGTCTCCATCATTCTTCCATGCATGCTTCTTACCATATGTTGTCATCAATGAAAAATGTACAGACAACAAATTGACTTGCTGGAAAATCTCCAACAGGAGATAGATTCCTTTGAGTCAAAATTATTACCGTACTCTAGGTCTGATCACTATTTGGTATAACTCACATTGATCCAAGATCGACCAATGGGTGGTTCTCTCTTCATGTTTGAGAATATGTGGCTTAGGGATAAATCTTTGCTTGATTTGGTAAAGAGATGGCAGGGCAAGGTCAGGTGTAGGAACAAACCAAAAATGACACAATTTAAGGCTAAAATTGCTCATCTTAAAGTATGTCTAAAGGAATGGAATACAAAAAATTTTAATTTCAAGGAAAAAAATAGGGTGGAAGAAGCTATGGCTGGTTTGAATGAAAAGGTAATCACAAGTGGAATGGAAGAAGCAAATTTCCTAGAGGAGAAGGAACTTGAAGTTGAACTTACAGAGACCTTGGCTAGGGAGGAAATCTTATGGAAGCATAAATACAAGAAAAATGGTTTAAGGAGGGAGACAAAAATCCAAAATAATTTCACAAAAATACCATAGAAAACATGAGGAGAAATCAGGTTCATGAGATTGCCAAGGAGGATGGAACCAAAGTGGCCATGTCAGAAGAGGTCAATTAGATGACCGTAGACTACTTCTAGGGAATTTTCAACTAGGAGACTTGGGAAGATGAAGAGGATAGGGATGGATTCCTTAGTGAAATTCTTGTTGTTATGAGAAATGAAGACAATAAGAACCTCATCAGACCAATTAGTATGGAGGAAACCCGAAAGACCATCTTTCAATTGGGTGCAGATAAGCCCCCGCGGCCAAATAGTTTCTTGACAAGATTTTTCTAGACATTTTGGGACATCATGGGGAAGGACCTACATGGAGCAGTAGAGGAGTATAGGAAAAATAAAGCCATTTTGGAATCCTTCAATCACACTTTCCTATCAAGTATTCCCAAAAAGAACATAGCTCAGACAATGGAGGATTTCAAACCCATAGCACTATGCAACACAATTTACAAAGTAATAACAAAAGTAATTGCAAATAGGCTCAAACTTGTCCTTAAGAAGATTATGTTAGATGAACAAAGTGGTTTTTCTCCTTGAAGGTCGATTGTTGAAGGGATCATCGTCGCACGTGAAGAAAATCATGTGCCTAGGAAAATAAGAGCCCCCAACATGATCATCAAACTTGATATTCTCAAGGCTTATGATCTGGTAGATAAACAATTTTTACTCAATATTCTTAGGAGATTTGGATTTGGAGAAGAATGGGTAGATTGAGTCAATTGTGGGAATATTGAGTAAAAATTGAGCCGAAGCCTTTGTGTGGCTTGCAATTTAGGGAAAGAATAAAACCTTCACATTATGGGATGATAACATAACCTTGAAGCCTTTGGAGGACTTACTCTACCAATGATAGAATGAATCACTGGTGAGCATTACAAAGTAAAGGTATGAGAAAGAATCAAATGGATGAAACCAGAACTTGGATGGGTCAAAGAGAACTTTGATGGTGCTTCATGAAGAAACCCTTGATTGTGTGGCATTGGCGTTATAATTAGGAATGACTTAGGATGCATACTCGTAGAACACTCTAAACATTTAGGAATGAGAATGAATAACCTAGCAGAATTTATGGTGACTGCCAAAAGTATTGAACTATGTTTCCACATTGGATTCAAGAAAGTTCACCTAGAAGGAGACTTAATGGTGGTGATCAATGCAATATGCTAGAACCATACATTGGATTGGAAGTTGAACAAATGGGTTGGTTGGGCCACTAAACTCTTATCATTACTGGATGACTTTAAAATCAGCCACATTCATCGGGAGGGTAATGAGGAGGCTAATAACCTCACCAAGAAGGGATCCATGGCAAATCATTAGAGAAGAATGAAGGAATAAAAATAGGCATTCATCTCAAGATATAGTTAGATTGAGCACCATGGGACAAGAGCTGGAATAGACATTGAAGAACCTAGAATATGTGAAGGTGGAGCAGCTTTATTTAAACACCTAGGCCCTTAGGATGAGTCATTTTAGTTTGTTAGTGGAGAGAATAGAATCTGAATCATGGATACGCCCATATATTTGGAGTTGATGAGGAACATGGTTTCTTTCATCAGTGAGGTGATGGACAAGCGCCTCCTAAGGATGCTCTCAGTGAGGTACCCTCTCATTCTATACATGGTGAAGGAGGTGTTGGGCCCAGAATGCATTTGGAACTATCATAGGTATCAGGACAACATAGATATTATGACCATGTTATTAGCACTGTCACTTACCAGAGGTGTCTCAAAGGTGAAATCAAAGAACATATGCTAGTTCCTTTTCAAAAAAAAATATTTGGGTGAAATTGATGTTGTGCTCGATAATGTGGACACACATAACATGATTCTGGTCGTGCAGTAGTATTATTTAGAGCCTAAGAAGAGCCATGAAGGGAAAGTTATGAAGTTTCCCCTCATCACTATAGTTGAGTTGGACACACTTATGAGCCATTTAGAGGGCATATAAAAGAACCTCATCTTTCTACAAATGGTTGCAGAAGCTCACCCCCACCTTCTGTGGAGTGGTTCATTTAGTATAGATGAGAAGAAGAATTATGGGTTCTGGAGGGGGTGAATTTGGAGTTGAAAGATCTATATTTCCCTCTACTCCCCAATTGTGGAGAGGATTGGTGCACCTTCAACTATCAAGATGTGGAAGATATTGCCAAGGGAGAGGCCCACAAGAGATGCCAGAAAGACTATCCAGTCATTGCATGAGCCACACATGCAAAGAAGCTTAAGGTTGTAGGAGGTTTTTTTCTAGAGGAAGCTACTAGTGTATGACTCTTCAACTAGCATGAGCAGTGCAAGGTGAGGGGAAAGAAGAGGGGAAGGTATGCATAGTGTTTGACGAGTGGATTCTCCTGTGTAACTTGATTAAGGATTCCATGTTAATGGTTTTTTGTCTTCTATTTTATATATCTATGAAGGAAGGGTTGTATGTCAATGTATGTAGGTATGTTTTAGTCTATGTATGGATTGTATAAAGTTGATAGTAATGGCATAGCTAGTTTCCTTTTTTGGGTTTGCATCTATGGCATAATAGCCAATTTTTGTCTCTGGTCTAGGTTTTGTAAGAATAGTTACAAATGGCTACATATGTAAGGAATTCTGATCTACTATTTTTTTATCATAATATAATGGAAGTTGGCCCTCTCCAACTTTATATTTAAAAAAAAATACTTAACTTTCAGAATTATGATAAATGTAACCTATCTTATGTACATCCTAATACTCTACGTATGTCCTTTGTCTATGTCTATAACTATGTGTAGATATACTTTTCTAGACTTGCTTGTTATACAATATATTTCACCGACATAGTTTCAAAGTTTTGAAGAGCTAGAAATTTCATTGAACACTTAATTTCCCATTGACGTTGACCAGAATTCCATACTTCTCCCTAAAGTTTTCTTACTTAACCAAGCAAAGGTTAACATATAGCCACACTTTTCTGAATGGTGAAAATTCTAGCAACATTTTTGAATAGGGAACATCGCCACTCTGCTATCAACTATGAGGTATTTTTGCACACAACTTGCTCTTCTATTTACTCTTTTATTCATTCTCTTGTTTCTCTCTCTTGCACTATCTCTCAATAGCACATAAGTTGAAGCCATAAACAATATCTTCCTTTCAATATCCCCAGATGTGTACATACAATTGTAATCCTAATTATGACCCATGCCTATGGTATCGTGTAAGTTGTAGTGAAAATGGGGGTGATGATGTCGTGGGACTCAACCTGTCCTATGTTTATATTCATAACATTTGTATCTTGCAGTGTGTGTATACTCAGCTACTAGCCCTTCAACTTCTTGATCTTAGCAACAGCCGGCTAGGAGCATACGACCCAATTCTTGATTGTGTTGGAAGCTTTGCCAATATGACAATTCTGCGTCTCTTTTCCAATATGAGCTACCTTTATAGGTTGGACCTGTCAAACAACAAATTAAATGGTGAAATTCCAGAGTCTTAAGGAAATATGAGCTACCTTTGCTGGTTGGACCTATCAAACAACAAATTAACAGGAAAAGTTCTAGAGTCTTTAGGGTTCCACTGCAATATAAACTACTTTCGTTGGCTGGACCTGTCAAAGAAAAAACTAACAGGGAAAATTCCAGAGTCTTTAAAACAAACCGTGCATAATTTGAACCTGTCAAACAATGAATTAGTAGAAAACATTCCAACGGGAAGAAGCCATTTCCTATTCAAAATATTGGGTGTAGTAGGTGCTGTTGTCATTTTCATAATTTATTGTCTGGTTTTGGTAGTTCTATGGATAAGGAACTTGCATAGTAGAACAAAATTTAAACAAATAATTGGTAAAATCATTGAAAAGGTGGAGCGTCCATAGATCTCACATGAGGAGCTTCTAGTAGCAACCAATAGATTTCACAACTCCAATCTACTATCAACAAACAACTTTGGATCAGTGTACAAAGGATTTTTGCCTGATGGTACCCGTGTTGCAGTAAAGGTTCTCAATTTAATGCATGAGCAATCAGAAAAGATTTTCAGAGGAGAATGTAGAGTGTTGTAGAAGGCTTGACACTAGAATATTTCTAGAGTCATAACCACATGTTCTACCCCTCACTTCAAAGCTATTGTCTTTGAATATTTTTCCAATGGAAGTTTAGAGAAGCATTTGTATCTACATATTTGTAGATTGGGACTAAGAAAATTATTGAGCATAGCCATAGATGTAGCCCATGTTGTGGAATATATTCATTATGATTGCTTCATGCAGATAGTGCACTATTATATTGATGCAGGAGCATCTTGGGTGTAAGAGAAATCTTGCATCACCCAAAAATATTTATGTTTTTGTATTCAATAAGGGCTATCTTGTGCAGAGTTGCTATTTATGGAAACTTGCTATTTTTAGTAAGTTTGTCATAAATCTTGGAATGTTCTGATTTTACATGTGGAGGTTCATCTCAATCATATCAGCTTGCCAATAAAGTCTCATGGTTAGATCAGGTCTAGTTTTGAAGATACTGAAGATTTTCGGTATTGGTAGCAGGGTACAAAAACTTTGAACTCATTTTTGGAGGCTTTAGAGGCCTCAGATTAGGTCAAATTTTGGGCTGAATGAAGCTTGCTTGATTCAAGCATTGTAGAGTTCCTCGCGCCCTTTCCAAAATGGGGTTATAATAGTCAATCGGGTCAACGGGAGATGACTTATGGTCTTCGGAAGTTGGGTCACCTGAAATGGCAGAAAATGATTTTCCTTCAAAATTTTTGTTTGGGTTTCAAAAGTTATTTTGAGCCGACTATGATGTAATAAAATAAAAAATAAAATAATTCTAAGTTTGGTTGGCCCTAAGGGCTAAAATTCTGGAACCTTCTCGGGTGGTGGAAAATGCCTATATAAAGAAGGCCCGTAGTGTTGTCTAGGGAAGTTCTGGGTAGTAGATCTAGGTATTGATTTGAGGCTTTGTCCTACAGAATATTGTAAGGGAATGCCCATGTGGCTTTGCATATTGTAATTCTAAAAGTTTGTAATTCCACATTTGTGGAGATAATAGGTAGCCAATTTTCTGTTCTTGCATATTGTTGTTGTTTCTTTGTTTCTGTTATGTGTTTATGTTATTAAGGGGAGCATCCTTCATCAGATATAAAACCAAGCAATGTTCTTTTAGATGAAAGCATGACAGCCCATCTTTCAGATTATGGCATATCTAGATTGATGGGAAGAATCACCACCAATTCAGTAACTTCAACAATGGATTTAAAAGGCTCAGTTGGTTACATTGCACCAGGTGTACTTTGTCAAATATCTTTCTTTTTTTATTTTTTAAATATGGAATCCTGTGTTATAATAGAGTAACCGACCATAATCAATGACTTGTCTATAGAATATGGATTGAATGGCATGATTTCTCCAAGGGGAGATGTTTATAGTTATGGCATTTTGTTATTGGAGATGTTGATAAGGAGGCGGCCAACTGATGATATGTTTGATGGTGATCTGAACCTGCATAATGTAGAATTAAAGAGTTTGAAATAAAAGACTAGAAATATAGAATAAAAGAGTAGATTACAAATAAACACAGAACACACTTATTTATCATGGTTCACCACAATAGTGGCTACATCTACACTAATATTAGAAGAACTATATTAATCTCAAAACTGAATGTTTACAATGAATTGGAGAGTCTTATAAATAGGCTCACAAATGAGTAGCTGAAAAGGAAAGGTAGCAACAGACAAAAGTCCGTTGGCCTTCCAAAACTCAACAAACTCCCACCGGAAGTCAATGGATATTTCAGATGATCAAGCATTCCCCTACTCTACATGCTGACCTACTTCAACTTAACAAGTCCAAGAGAAGTTCTTGCACATTCAAACTTCTCTTTGGTTACAAATTTCATGAATATATCTACCGAATTGATTTTGGTATCAATCTTTTTAACCTTCAACCTGCCCTCTTCAACCATGTGTTGTACAAAGTAAGCATGGATGTCAATGTGTTTTGAGTGTCATTGAGAGGTATGATTATGAGCCATAAAGATAGTGTTGCGGCTGTCACTAAATAGAACATAATAATTTTGTTGATACTTCATTTCACCAAGTAGTCGCTAGAACCAAATCATCTCCTAAGCACCTTCAGAAAGTACCAAATACTCAGCTTCAGTGGAAGAAAGAGCAAAATAATATTGCAGCCTTGATGCCCAACTAATAGTAGCTCCAGCGAACATGAATGTGTAACTAGTAGTAGATCTACACTCATCCAAATCTTTGGTAAGATCTAAATCCATGAATCCTCGTAACTGTTCATTATTGCTACAAAAACATAAGACCAAATCTAAAGTGCCTTTAAGGTATCTTAATATCCATTTGATAGCCTCCCAATGAGTCTTCGGGGGATTGCTCATGAATCTACTCACAACTCCTACTGCATGAGCAATGTTGGGACATGTTGAAACCATAACATACATAATGCTACCAACTACATATTTGTAAGGGATGCCCTTCATATATTCCTTGTCCTCTTATGTTTGTGGACACAAATTAGCTGATAACTAAAAATGTGAAGCAAGTGGAGTAGAAACGCTATACACATCAGCCATACCAAATATTTGAATTACTTTATCAAAGTATTCCTTTTGTGATAGTGTAATTTCCTTCTTCTTCCTATCCTGGGTGATAGTCATACCAAGAATCTTCTTGCTTGCCCCTAAATCCTTCATAGAGAATGTACTTGCCAATTTAGTTTTCAGCTCACTAACAATTTTAGATCTTGTTCCTGCTACTAACATGTCATCAACATATAGAAGAAGAATGACAAATTCACCATTCAGGAGTGTCTTGTAATAAATGCATAGATGAGATTCACATTTGATAAAACTATGTTCAAGCATGAAGGAATCAAACTTAACATACCACTACCTTGAGGCTTGCTTGAGCCCATACAAACTATGCTTTAGTCGGCAATAAAGATGTTGCTGTCCCTTTTTCACAAAACCCTCAGGTTGATGCATATACAACTCTTCATTAATGTCTCCATGTAGAAATGTTGTCTTAACATCTAGCTACTCCAATTTGAGATCCCAAATGGCTTCTAATCCTAATACTGTCGGGATGGATGTCATCTTCACAACTAGAGAGAATATCTCAATGAAATCAATCCCCTATTTATGAGCATATCCTTTTACCACCAACGAAGCTTTGAACCATTTTTGACCTCCTCCTTCATCTTTCAATTTATAAACCCACTTGTTCTTGAGTGGTTTTCGATTTGGTGGAAGAACAACCAAATCCCATGTTTGGTTAGCTTCTAAATAACTCATTTCTTCTCCCATAGAAACAAACCATTTGTTCTTATCACTGCTTGTACATGCCTCTTTATAATTTTTTGGTTCTATTTGCTCAGAAATTAACAGCTCTCACTTTGTCTCTTCAGCAAATAGTAGCTGATAATCAAAGAATTTTGCTGGAAGTCATCTTTCTCTCATAGACCTCCTCAACCCCTGAGTATTTTCTTCTAATGGAAAATGTCTATCAACATTTCCTTTATCCCTTTCCTATGTCTGGGAGTTTTTGATAGTGACTTCTCTATTTGAAGTTAATTTGTTGTATAATTCATGAGGACTACCCTTGGAGATGGGAATGGAGCATGTCCTTTGTATGCACAATCTATTTTGATGGGCATGTCCTGCTCCTCCTTGATGAATGTTATCCCTGGTGGTATGTTCATGTGGATTACCAAAAGAGGACTCTACCATTTTCCTGCATTGAAATTGTTATGCGCTACCATGTGCATCACTGATAGAATGAACATCATGAGCAAGGGGACTGTCACATGATCTTTCTGCCAGTGACATCTCATCATAGGAATGGAGGGGAGCAGTTTGCTAGTGAGAGCTTGCTAATGTATGAAGGGGAGAAGTCTACAGGTGAGGCACTATGGTGGAGTCCACCTCATCCATGTGGCAGTGTGTATAGGGAGTGTGTGGGTAGGGATTGAGATCAATACCTATGCCCTTGTCATAATTTGGAGCATGAATGTCATGTGAGAGAGGGGGAATTTCTTGCAGGTGAGATGTGTGTTGTATAATTCATGCTTGGTAATCAGTAGTTTCAAATTGGCTTTGAGAGGTAGGGGGTTTTTTAAAGAGAGAGCGATTGTTAATTTCCATACAATCATTTTAGATGGCTTGCTCTATTTCAAATTTAGACATAGAATCTCTATTGTGATTATCACTTTGACTCCACATGCTGGTAGAGGAAGAAAATACAGGAGCTGGAACTAAAATCGATGTAGGAGAAACAAGATTTTGTGAAAGATTATTCTATAAATCTCTATCAGAACTTTTATTGTTATCAAAAATAAAGAAGGGAACAAATTCACTCACTGATTTTTCTTCCATATTGGAAGCTGGAAATACTTTCTCATTAAATACTACATCTTTTCTTTGAATTATGTTCTTCTCAATTGGATCCCAAATTTTGTAACCAAACTGGTCTTCACCATAGCCAACGAATATGCCCTTTTGTGATTTGAAATCTAGCTTTGTCCTTCTTTCTTTTGGGCCATGTACATAAGCTTCACACCCAAAAACTCAGATGTGTGAGTATGAAATTCTCTTTCCCAGCCATTCCTTTTCCGAAATACCAAACTCTAGAGGAGATGAAGGAGACCTATTGATTAAATAGACTATTGTATTGCAAGCTTCCACTCAAAATTCTTTTCCCAAACAAGCATTGGAAAGAATACATCATGCTTTCTCAAGAATGGTTCTATTTAACAATTTTTCTACCCCATTTTCTTGAGGCGAATAAGGGACAACCTTAATTCTTCTTATGCCATGATCTGCACAAAATTTATCAAACTCCAATGAACAAAATTCACCTCCATTATCCATTTTCAAACACTTAATTTTATGACCACTTTTATTTTCCACGAGAGCTTTAAACTTTAAATTTAGAGAATACATCACGATTTTCTAGAAAGCATATAAACCCATACCTTTCAGGTGCTATCATCAAGAAAAGTAACAAAATATTATGCACCTCCATAAGAGGTTACCTCCGTAGGTCCGAAGACATCTGGATGTACTAACTCCAAGGGTGTTCTCTTTTTGTCATGTCCATCCTTCAAGAAACTGACCCACTTTTGTTTTCCATGAAGACAATGCTCACAAAACTCCAAATTTGCAGATTGGAGACCCAGTAATTGATCACGATTCAGCATTACCTCATGGCCTTTCTTGCTCATATGGCCTAGCCTTTGATGCCAAAGTGAAACATCGCTGCCCATAAGTGTCAAAGAAGCTCCCACCTCATCAATGGATTTCATAATATAGAGACTACCTGTTTTGTCTCCTTTTGCAATAGTCAAGGAACCTTTGAATATTTTCCATGTGTCTATGAGTTTAGTTTTAAATCCCTGGGTATATAATTGGCTGACTGAAATCAGATTCCTCTTTAATTGAGGAACATGTCTAACATCTTTGAGCAGTAATTTTGCTCCACCTTCTAGATGCAAGACAACATCTCCTTTCCCAATAATTTTACATGCTTTGTTGTCACCCAAATATACCTCTCTGAATTCACCTTCTTGATAATTTGTAAATGCATCCGTGAGAGAGGAAGCATGGAAGGAATCTCCTGAATCAATTACCCACAAATCAGATTTTGTATCACTTGTTGATAGAATTAGGATCCCCGGATCCTTTTCACAAATTGTGTTTTCTTGACTATCCAATACTTGTTCTTGTGCCTTCTTATATTTTCTACAATCTTTCTTAACATGCCCAACCTTCCCACAAAACTAGCAATCATTTTGTCTCCCTCTTGACTACAATCTTCTTGTAGATTGGGACCTCTGATTGTTATTATATCTACCTCTATATTTGCTTCTTCCTCTATTTTCGGTGCTCACCATTGTGAGACCATTACCGAATGAGGACTCATCATTCTTTCTCCTCAAATCTTTAGAGAGAAGGGTGCCTAAAACTTCATCAAAGATCAACTTCTTGGTTCTTGATGCTGAAGTGCTTATGGCTATCATAAGACCAGCTATTAGGAAGAGAACATAACAGTAGGACAACCTTATTCTCATCATCTTGTGTCATGCCAACTGAATTTTCTTGGCTGATCAAGGTGTTAAACTCATTGAGATGATTTGTCATGGCTTCACCTTCCCTCATATTAAGCTTGTATAACCTCTTCATGATGAAGACGTTGTTCACAATGGATGCTTGTGCATATGTTGAAGCCAGTTTATCCCATATGTCTTTTGCTATTGTTTTGTCTGAAACATTATGTAATACATTATCGCCTAATGCAAGAAAGATTGTCACTATGGCTTTTTCATCAAGCTTCTCCCAATCTTCATCTTTCATGGAGGCTAGTTTCTTTGCTTTTCCTTCAAGTGCAAGAGAAAGTTCTTGCTTGACTAATAGAGACTTCATTTGAAACTTCCATATCCCGTATTTCTTCCCAGAAATTTTTTGAACCCTTAAATCTTCCATGATTCTGAAATTTATATTACCAAAATCTCAACTAGTGATTAACCTCACTCTAATACCAATTGTAGAATTAAAGAGTTCAAAATAAAAGACCAGAAATATAGAATAAAAGAGTAGATTACAAATAAACACAAAACACACTTATTTATCATAGATCACCACAATAGTGGCTATGTCCACACTAAGAGAAGAAGAACTATATTAATCTCAAAACCTAATGTTTACAATGAATTGGAGAGTCTTATAAATAGGCTCACAACTGAGTAGCTGAAAAGGCAAGGTGGCAATAGAAAAAAGTCCGTTGACCTTCCAAAACTCAACACATAATTGGGTGAAAAGTGCATTTCCAGACAGGGCATTCGAGGTAATTGATGAGAGCTTGTTAATGGAAAGGGCTGGAAAAGGAACAAAAGACTATTTCATTTCATTGATTTGTCTTGGTTTTCTGTGGTCAAATGATTCACCTGAAGCTCGGCCCACCACGAGAGATGTGTCCAATCTGTTGAAGGTCATTCAAGAGGATTTCACCATAGACACTTCTTCAATCAAATTAAAACCCACAATATCCAATTTAGTTTGTGACAGAGGTGCAATAACTAATTGTGAAGAGGTATCTGATACCCAAAGCTCTACATTTTAATATACTATGAATAATCAGGGGTTACATCCATCGAAGTCTTGAAAATTAGAAACAGTAATCATGCTATTGTGAATTATAGGCAATGGCTTAAAATTTATTGTTAATGTTTAGTCTTCATCATGTTAAGACTATTTTTTTGGAGAGACTTGAATTCCCTTCAGTTCCTTTTATCTCTGGGAAGCAATCTTTTTGGATGAAGTGAAGAACAAAAAGAAAAGTTTGTAACAGGCCCAAAATAATACAAATAAAAATGCACACACAAATAGAATTGAAAAACTGGAAAATATATTACAATCCGAACTATTGAGATAGTTGGAAGAAAACTACCAAAACGTTATAAAAAATAAACTACTAAAGATAACTAATAAATAAAATATCCTGTAGGATTAGTTGATTAGTTATCATTCCCCCCTTAATCTAAAGGGATATCTATCATGCCAAGGAGCATTCTGAATCACTCAAATTTGACACGACCAAGTGCTTTGGTGAAGATATTAGCAATTTGGGCTTTGGTAGAACAATGTTGTAGCTGTATGCTTTTGGCTTCAACATGATGTCAAATCAAGTGATATTTGGTGTTTATATGCTTGGTTATGTCATGAAATCTAGGATTCTTGGCCAATTCTATTGCAGAATTGTTACCAACAAATAAAGGTGTTGAAATCATCTGTTTATCCCCCAAATCATCAAGGATTTTCTTGAGCCATACAACTTCTTTTTTGGCTTGAGCTACTACTACATATTCTGCTTCGGTGGTAGAGTCAGTAGTAATTGTTTGTTTCTTTGATCACCATGTGAAAGCAGTTGATCCCATAATCATCAAATAACCTAAAGTAGATACTCCATTCTCTTTGTCACCATCAAAATCTGAATCTGAATAGCCAGTAAGATGGAAATCAGAAACCTTTGAATATTTTATACCAAGAGTCTGAGTTCCTTTTAAATATTTCAAAACTCATTGTGCTGCAACCCAATGTCCTCCACATGGTTTATGCATAAATCTAGACAAATTCCCATTGCAAAGGTAATGTCTGGATGAGTAGTGGTGACATAAATCAAACTTCCAACAAGCTACTTTTACTTGGTTAGATCTTCAAAAGCATTTCCTTCATTGGAAGAAATCTTCAAATTTTGCTCCATTAGAGTGGAAACAGAATTACAATCTTCCATGTCAAATTTGCATAATAACTCTCTAATATATTTCTTCTGAGAAATAAAAATAAACTTAGGATTTTGATTGACTTCAATACCTAAGTAATAATGCAATAACCCTAAGTCGGTCATATCAAAAACCTTCTTCAACTCTCTTTTAATAGATGGAATATAATCATCATTATTTCTTGTGATGAGAAGATCATCAACATATACAACTAGATATACAATTGACCTACCAATTTTCTTGACAAAGAGAGTTGCATCATCTAGATGAAAGTGCTTGTAGTTTAGTTTCAAGAGGTTCTCAGTTAATTTTTCATACCAAGCACGTGGTGCTTGCTTCAAACCATACAAAGATTTTATCAATGTACATACCTTTTGTTCCTGACTTTTGATAAAAAAACCTTCAAGTTGCAACATATAAACATCTTCTTTCAAATCTCCATTAAAAAAGGCTGTCTTAACATTGATATGATGTATATTCCATCCTTTTTGTGCTGCTAAAGAAAACAAAGCTTGAATAGTGCCCCATTTTGTTGTAGGAGAAAATGTTTTAGTGTAATCAACACCTTCTTTCTGAGCATATCCCTTTTCTAAAAGTCTTTCTTTGTGTTTGTCAAGGGGTAAGTGCACAAAGATGGGGGACCAAAAAGGAGGTATAAGATGCCACTTTTTTCTTGAAATCAACAAACTCTGAACTTCAACAAGAAATTGAAGATAGTTAGACTCAAAATTTTAAGATGCGACAAAAACAAGAGTTGTAATATTCTGAATCTAGTTCCTAAACTACTAACTTATTTTGAAAATGGTGCAGATTAAGGCCCTAAAAAAGGGGGAGCACAAAAGGTGGTCCTATTTTTTGTCCAAAAACATAACATAGCATCTGGTGTGCTCCCCCTAAAATGTTAACTTTTTTTTTGAATTTTTTTAATCACTCCAATGAGAAGTTAGCTAACACCACGTAGTTTATCCAAAATTTTTTTGGTAATTTTTTGATGAACGTATAATTTTTGATGAATTTACGAAGTGCACACATCCTGAAAACCTAAAATTTCTGTGTGCTCCCCCTAGAAATCATTTAAAACTAATCAAAAATTAAATTTTCTTTTTTTTAAAAGTATGTAGAATGGAGTCTAGTTTCTAAAAATGTAACTTATTGCAAAATTTGATGAACAGGCCAAAATCTATGCCCAAAATACTACATGTTGGTTTTTTACAAAAAATAGACATACACACAAAAGAAATTAGAGTTGAAAAACTTAACATAATTAGAATTCAAAATAAATTATATGCTTAGATAGCTAATAGAGAGATCTACAATATCACGTCGTCTGATTTTTACGTTCTTGAGCCATGAGTAAACTTGACGAGGAGCACACAAAAAAAGATGTCATTTTTTTGTATGTCTACTAGAAAACACGTCTCAGGCCTATTTCAATTGTTCAAGCCTTTGGGTTGGATCTCCAAGGAAAATCCAAGCCTTAGGATTGGTAAATTGAAATCCTTTACAAAGTGCACACGCCGTAAAGCATGCACGCCCTATAGGGCATGCACACTATGTAAATTTATGATTTTCATAGCACGCTCGCACTATGAAAATCATAAATTTACATAGGGCGTGCGCCCTATGTAAGATATATATATATATATATATATATATATATATATATATATATATATAGAGAGAGAGAGAGAGAGAGAGAGAGAGAGGGGGTAATTTATACAAATATAACATTTAAGTATAAGTTTGATAATTTTAATTTCTTATACTTTAAGTTATATTTGTATAAATTATAAAATATAATGCTTTCAGGATGTTTGGGATAGGTTCCAGCTTCATAGGAGTTAACATGCATATTATAGATTTGAAAAATTCCAGACTTAGCCAAATTTCAAGATTCAGCAAGCCTTCAACAGGGTTACCTCCCACAATACATCATGGATTTCTAAGGTCAAATTGAAGTTGGAAAAAGGATTCATAAAGGGTTTTAACTCATTTTTATCACAAATCACTTGGTTTTGACTCCATCTCTATGACAAACTTAGCTTAGCTCTCCCCCAAATCTCTCTCTCTCTCTCTCTCTCTCTCACACACACACACACACACACACACACACATCACCCTCTCTCTCCCCCTTATCCACTCTCTCTCTTTCATTACCTCTCTCTTTCTCTCTCCCCCCTTATCTACTCTCTCTCTTTCATTACCCTCTCTCTCTCTCTCTCTCTCCCCCTTATCTCCCTCTCTCTCCCTTCTCTCTCACTCTCTCACTCTAGAGAGAGAGAGAGAGAGAGAGACGGTGATATATATATATATATATATATATATATATATATATATATATATATATATATATATATATGTAGACACCTAAAAATCCTTTAGAAAATAAAGTATTTTTATTTTCTGAAAAATCTCTGATGACATCATCATTTATTAATTAATTATTTATTTAATTAATTAATTTATTTTTATGTCATTAAATCCCTTTATCTTAATAAAAACATTTAATTAAGGAATCCCTCCCAAAAATGTTTAAATCTTATTTAAACATTATCTCCTTATTTATTAATTATTTTAATTAATAAATTGACCAAAAATCCCAAAATAAATAATTAATTTATTTTTTGCCCAAAACTTGGCCAATTTCCTTTAGACCACTAACCTCTTCCAAAATCTTCTAATCCCTTCTTAATTTTGATTAAAAGGCTAATCCCATCTTTTCTAACCCTAATCCCAAGGCTAAATATTTAATTAAGATTAAATATTTAAATTTCATATTTATTGAAAATATTTCAATAAATATTCCCAAAACTTAAGCTTTTGGAATGAATAAGCTTTTATTCCATGAAACCAAGGAGAATTCTAGACTCTTATAGAATCTTCTCAAATCCAACCTCTTCACCCATCCTAATCCTAAAATCCCCTAATCCTAATCCTAATTCCTCCCTTAACCTTGTCACATTCCCTAAACAAGGTTAGCCAACTCTTAAGCTTACCCCAAAGTCAACAAAGAGGGCTTCCCTTTTTGAAATGCATTGAAGGCATTTAAGGCCTCCTTATCCCTCTTACATGCACTTATGGTGCATTTAAGAAGCCCCTCACCCCTTTCTTACACCCTTTGACCTTAGGCACATTTCCCAAATTGTGCACATTCCTCCCATCTTTCAATCCAATGCCCTTGTGACACTTGTCACAAGGAGGTGATCCCTAAACTAGCACAATCCATGTGCTCCCCTTTGAATGAATCTTGGCCTCTCTTAAGGATTTCAATCCTGGCCACTCATTCTTTCTTCCCAAATTCTATAAATACCCCTCCTTTCAAGAGCAAAATCAATTAGCTTACTTTCATTCTCATGTACTGTTATGATGCCATTTTCATGTTAGATCTTAGCAAATCATTCTAATTTAGTTTACTTTCAAGCATTTTTAGCTCATCATAGCTTAGTAATAATGGATTAATCTAGCTTTTCATTATTGTTTTGCATAGCATAGCATCATATCACATCTAATTTGGTCTAAAATCAATCCTAGATTACTCATCATGTAGCTTAAATCTCCATTAAAGCATAGCTTGAGTTCTTGAGGCCTTAGGGGCAAATCAGGTGTTCCATACCTGTTTTGTGCCAATTTTGGGGTTTTCATGAGCTTCAAATCATCCTAAACGCATTAGAGCATGCTCCAAATGCTTAGAGAGCACATCCACATCCCTCTAATCTGAGCAAATCAAACAGTGCATGGGTGCAAACTGTTTCTAGCTCAATCTGAGGTGGCTTTGCTTAGAGCTCTTTGTTTTTTTGTTTTGATTGTATGCTAGACTAAACTCTTAACGTTTGATTGATTTGAGCCTTTCAAAACAAATAACAGGTACCCTCGAAAGCCTTGCACACATTCTGGCACGCCCGGTGGGACTCAAACCACAATCAGCTTGATCAAATCACACTTTTTCACTCTCGGTGTCACAGAAAATGAAAGAAATGTCACCTACAAGCAGTCAAATCATGCCTATGAACTCTGAAACGACGCCTACAAACTGACAATTTTTCGCCATCAACAATTTCTTTTCTATCTTATTTCTTATTCTGTCACCTTCGCATAAATAAATTACGCCTCTGTATAAAGAAATCACGCTTTGCATAAACAAATCACGCCTTTGTAGAAAGAAATCATGCCTTTGCAGAAAGAAATCATGCCTATGCAGAAAGAAATCATGCCTTTGCAGAAAGAAATCATGCCTTTGCAGAAAGAAATCACGCGTTTGTAAAAAGAAATCATGCTTATGAAAAAATAAATCACGCGTATGAAAAAATAAATCACGCGTATGAAAAAAGAAATCACGCATATGTAAAAAGGAATCACGCGTATGCAGAAAGAAATTATGCGTTTGTAAAAAGAAATCACGCATATGCATAAAAAGATGACGCGTATGCATATTTTGGTCACGCTTAGGCGTATTTAAAATGCCGCCTATCACTTTTTGGTGTCGCTTTTGCATTTTCCAGTGTCGTGTATAAGCTGGACAGTGTTGCCTTTTGGTGTTTTTCTGTCTGGGACTGGATTTATTTTTTATTTTGCAAAAGGTCAAACTCAATCTTGAATGAAACTAAAGGAAAGAACTTAGGTCCTAAAGTGTCATTTTCATTTTGAAAATCAAACCCAATCTCGAATGCACTAAAGGGAATGAACACTCTATTCCCTCTCTTGTTTCAGTTTTCAAAGCAAGCAAACGAACACAATCTTGAATGATCTAAGGATAAAACAAAGCACATTTTCAAAGTTCCTAAATCAACTCGCAAATATCAATCTTGAATGCCCAAAAGGAAAGAACTTGCAAACGCTCAAATCATTTACATTTTGAGGAAAAGAACAAATCAAAATCTAAACACGTGTGTCTTCATTTTCAAAAGTTCAGACAAACTTAATCAATTTGGAAAAATGAACAAACTTGCTTGATGTGCATCTAGGAGCTTTCATTTTCTGTAAATCCTTGTTAAAGTAAGCAACGTAGAACATTTGGACTCAGACAAGTTCACTTGTTCTACTTTTAGCAAGGCCTGTCCGGGGAGAAAAGCGCTTCCTCCTCAGAGAACGACCTCAAACCGGTATCCCCCCCGGCCGGTATATAAATAAAGTGAAGGCAAAAAGTACTCACTTACATCTCCTAATCACCGGGCATCTTGTGCCAAATACAAATGTCTGGGGAAAGGTAAATATTCCTCCCCCAGTGTTGTTGGCTAGGCTCTTAAGTGAGTCATAGGCAGTCAGCATAACCGGGTATGGAGACTCCACAGAACTATTAGAAACTTGATAAAATAGAGGCTACCCTATCTACATCTGAAAGTATCAAAATCCTTGTGCAAGGACCGATCCAAGGGGTTTACCGGATCACCTCAAGATTACTCACCATTTGTATTCCCTTTTAGGGGGTACCAAGCTGTGGGCAAGTGATTTTGATACTCACCTTCCGTAGGTAGATCTGTTTGAAGTGCTTGACAGTCAATACTCCGTGAAAACACTTGTTGGAACATACACTTTTCAAAGCTTTATCAGAGTCAGTTATCCTGTTTGTATCCCACAAGGTTGCTTTGTCCCTTGTGGAGATTGCTTTTCCAAAAATCTTTGTTGAAATCTATCCTTTGCCATTGGAAAACATCAAACTAATCTACAACTTGGTTCAAGATACTCAGAATAGCCATGTCAATCCAAATCCTCCCAAAATCCAAAAAATGTCCAAGGCTTTCAGAAACTCAAATCATGGTCTTCCAGTCATATTCAATCCAGTCTTGTCATCCTTTCCTCCTATCTTAGGTTAGTAGAGTCATCTTGGTCATCCCCCATCCCCTTGTCTGTCTTCCTTTAGAGTCAGTTTTCTTCCAATCTTAAGCCAAATCCAATCCTAGTATAATCCTATCAGTCATCCCAATCTGAGTCTTAGTCTTCCAATCCATCTTCATCCTTCATTCCTATCCGACTCATCCACAAGTCAGCATGTCTCAAAACTATTATGATGAGTTTGGTTATTATGTCTCTCCCCTCAATCCATCCTATCCCAAAGATGATGAAAGCCTTGTAGATCATGATGCATATTTTGAAAATCTTAGCAAGTTTGCTCCAAACATCCCCCAGCATCCAATCATTCCTCCAAAATATCCTATCATGCCTTCACGCTTATCCACTAGCACTCCCTTTCATGTCCTTGGCAAGGCAAATCCATTATCTTATACATCCACACCTTATCCCTATCTTAAACCTACACATCCTCCATATGCATCCATCATACCTCCATCTCCTACTATAGTCATATCCCAATCACCACCATTCCCTCGAAACACTTCACGCTACTTCCCTTATCTAAAACCTCCATCCAGTCATCCTCCAAATCACCCCCAAATCCAAAATCCTAGTCTGCCCATCCTTTATCCGAACCCTCCATCCACTCATCCTCCAAATCACCCCCAAATCCAAAATCCTAGTCTGCCCATCCTTTATCCGAACCCTCCATCCACTCATCCTCCAAATCACCCCCAAATCCAAAATCCTAGTCTTCCCATCCTTTATCCGAACCCTCCATCTACTTATCCTCCAAATCATTCTCAAAACCAAAAACCAAGTCTTCCAATCCTTTCTCCCAACCCACCATCCTCCAACTCCTCGTCTACACCGTCATCCCCTCAAGAAAGTTCACAATCTTCCACCCCATCTTCATATGAGAACTATCCTAGCTCTCCATCTCCTCCACATTCCAATCCTTCTTCACCACGAAAGTCTCCAAGGAGTTTCACAAGGAAGCCAAAAACAAATCCCACTCCTAAAGTTGAAGAGCCAAGCCATCTCAACACTTCATGTGAAGCCATCATTTCTGAGGCCCATCCATCACTCCCATCTGTTATCTATCTCCCATACATCCCACTCATTGATCCTCTTCCATCTCCTAGCATCATTGAGTCCCTTCCATCTGAGGGCTCCATCCCATCCCCGCCAACATCACCTCCTCCTAGCATTATCCAAATCATGTCTAATGAGCCTCATGAGTTCACCCCTCTTCCTACCATCATAGCTACAAAATCTTCCATCCGTTCATCCATACCATTTGAAGTGTTCTTCCTTCTTCCAGACATCATAGCTACAGAATCTCCCATCCTTCCATCCACCCCCTTTGATGAGTCCATCCATACATCCCCCATCACTCTATCCACACAAATCCTATCATGTCAAGATCTTGTCCAAAAGCATGTTGAAATACTCACAGAAGAAAATCAAGATCCAATCCCTTCACTTCCCCCATCACATGTTCTATTGCTTCCATCACCCCCAATCCAAAATCCTACAATCCTAATTCCTCCAATCCAAGATCCTATCATCCTAGTTTCTCCATCTGAAGATTCATTACTATCCCCCAATCCCAGTCAAAATCCCACCATCCTATCCTCTCCTCTTGAGGATCTTCCAAACCAAACTATCCCACAACCATCACTCTATCCTCTTGGATCACTTACATTTGTCAAAGGCGGTCCACATGAAGCAAAAGAAATTAGTTTCATATCTTCCATCAGGGAACCAGAAACTGGATGTTTATCATATTCCCCAAGTCAGAAATATCCTTGTTTGGATAAAATGCTCAAGAAATGGAATTATCAAGGCAAAGGCCTAGGCATCCATGAACAAGGAAATTTGGAGCCTATCCAAGACAAGAAATATCCAAAGTTATGTGGAATTGGTCACACATCAGAAGAAGACACTTCCTCCAGAAAGGTTGGTACAACTAAAGCTAACTTCAAGCATCCTTCCAAACCCACCATCACATCTTCCAAAGCATACAACACCATTCCTCCTCCTCCATCGTTACAACCAAAGACAACCTATCACATTCCTCCTTCATCCTCCAAATCCATTTTGGTTCCCTATGTCCCGAAATCTTCCAGCACATATCCTCTACATACCTAATCCATTTTGGGACCTTACATCCCAAAATATCATCCCCCATCTTATCCTACTCAGTCTTTCATCCAAAATCCAAACATCCCTAGTCAGGATCAACAAAGGCACATGTCCATATCTCCTATCTACCAAATGCCATTCATCTCTCCATCTATATTTCCTCCATCCCGCACATCTCCTCATATTCACTCCAATGCTCCCCGCAATTTGGATGCCATATCCAATATGAATAAAGGGAAATATCCACACAAATTCAAAGATTGCCATGTACAGTCTAAACGACATGGTCAACCAAAGAAAAATCCAATCAAGCAATACAAAGCATCCCAATGGCCGCAAAGGCCCAGCAAAGCACAAGCAAAATCCACTACATGGCCGCAAAGGCCCAGCAAAGCAAAAGCAAAATCTGATGCATACCAATGGCCATAAAGGCCCACCAAAGCTAAAGCAAAAATGATGTGGATCCCAAAGCAAAAAGATGTAATGCATCTAAAAGAAACATCTACAATGGCATCCAAAGTTGCTAATCCCCCAGCTATTCAGTCTTCTCCTCCATCTCCTAAATCTATTTTGGGTCCCAAAGATTCAAAATCTCTTAGTGTAAATCCTCCATCACATTCACCTATATCTTCCACGTCCTATCGGCTTCATCCACCTTCCTCACAACATGTGCCAATGTTGGTCCTGACAGCATCTCCCTATCATGATCACTTTCCATCTTTCCATCCAAACAATTTCTACCACCATATATCCCATCTACCCCATCCAATCTGTGCTTTTGCATAAATTCCTCCATCCTAACAAAGTTGTACCAACATCCAAGCACATCAGAAAGATCAGTGAAGAAAGTCAGTGACAAATCAGAGAAATCAGCAGGTCAGTAAAATCAGAAAATGTCAACAACAACTCAGAAGATCAGTGAAGAAAGATAGCAACACATCAAAAATATTAGAAGGTCAGCATCTAATTAGCGAAAAATCAGAAAATCCATAAAAATTGGAAAAAATCAAGAGAAAAGTATCAAAAATAAAAAAAGAGAAAAACATTCATCCTATGGTGAAAACTTGGCAATTCAAGCACCTTGGACAAGTACCATGGTGAAAACCTGGCAAACAAGCATCATGTGTAGGCCCCCCCCCAATTCCTTTCTGTAGTTGGGGGCCATTCCCTTCTTCCCTCTTATCCAACATCTCCTCCATCCCATTTGTCTCTCGCTTCCTTCATCCTCCTTTTTGGATCTTGATGACAAAATAAAGACTACCAGGTATACATGCTTTTGGGCACCTTCTTGGCATCCATCACACCTTTCAGCTACGTATCCTCTATCCAATCCATTCATCCTATCTTCCATCTACTTTCCTCATCCTCTTGTTAGCATATCTTCCATCCAATTGTACCCCATCCTACTGCCTCTGAATAAATGAACTATCCTAAGCAGGGGGCATCTAATTCCTTGGTGACATATTTCCTTGGAGACTATCTTTTATCCAAAATCTTCCATCTCCCAAATCCTTAAGCAAATCCACCATCCAATCCTTGAGCATTCCTCTATCCATATCCCTCAGTAGTTCCTCCAGCATTCCATCTTCCAATCCTCAAGCAAATCCACCATCTGATCTCCCAGCAGTTTCTTCCATCCAACATCCAAGATCAAGCCAATCCATCCAATCCAAATCCTTAGTCTTGTAGCAAGCCTTGATCTCAATCCAATCATCATTGTTGGGATATGTCCTTCCCAAATCTATGTCATTTCAGGACACATCTTCCGTCAGTCCATCTTGTCTTTCCAACCCAACTGGGGCATCGTCTTGCATATCTTTGGAGTTTTTAGCTTCATCCCCAGGTTCTTTGTACATCCTAATCCTGAGTCTTGTACCATAGCGTCAGTCGTGTCTCCACCTAAACTCATTTGTACATATGTGTCTTTAGTTCCCATCCTTTGTGTCTGGCATCCCTTGTCATTGTCTTGTTGTACATATCCTTGTTCATCCTGCAACAGCATTTGATCAAAAATCTTGTCCTATCCAACCTCGCATTTCAGCAACATCAATTGCTGACTATCCTTGATTATCATGACCATCTTTGAACTTCATCATTTGCCAATCAGCAACACAACATTCTCCCCATCAACATCAGGTCCACATAGATGTATGCTTCTATTTTGTCTGACCTAAGCCTAATCACGGGTCCCCTCAGTTGTATCCTCCCTGTCTGACTTAATCTTCCACCAAGCACACCAGGTCTGTGTCGATGTATCCTTCCACACATTCAGACCAATCTTCCCGCCATCAATCAAATCAAATCTCTCTCCTTAGCAAAGGTTATCTTTTGGAGTTATCATTTTGGCCTTGGATTTTGTCCTTTGGGTCTTGTTAATCTTTTACAGCTTCTCGTTGTTCTCTACTCAAAGTCACCACGATCCTTTATATCATGGTGCGCTACGAATGAGGATAATCTGGGGCAAGGTCTTTTGATCTTTTACTTCTGCCTATGAGTCAGTTGTGTGTTTGTGGTTTCTTCAGCATCATTTCCACCATGCCTCCTTCAGGTTTCATGTGTGATGCTGGGGCAACCCTGCGTGTCTTTTTCGCGTCAGTCCTATGCAACACTGGTGACAAGGCCTCGTGATCCTAGTATCCTTGGTAGGTCTCTAGCATTGCTATATTAAACTAGGTTGTGTTCTCTAAAAGATCTAAAGCTTGGAGCTTCCCCATCTCCCCTGCATCCTGCATCATATAGATTACTCTTGCATCCTCATATAGCTGCATCTTGCATTTTTCATTCCCTCTCATCTTTCATTCGCCCATCTTTGCTCTTGGAAGCTTGGTTATTTATCTCCCCTTCTTCCTAGGCCCTTCCTTCTTTGTTTCCTTTCAAGAAAATTCCACAACGTTTACTCCTTGCGTTATTTTCTCGAGGGGGCACAATCCCTTATTCCTCCAAATTCTAGCCTTGGGCATCTTATTTTCTTGTCTTTGACGCCATGCCACTTGCGGCATCACATCAAAGAGGGGCAAAATGTAGACACCTAAAAATCCTTTAGAAAATAAAGTATTTTTATTTTTTGAAAAATCTCTAATGACATCATCATTTATTAATTAATTATTTATTTAATTAATTAATTTATTTTTATGTCATTAAATCCCTTTATCTTAATTAAAAACATTTAATTAAGGAATCCCTCCCAAAAATGTTTAAATCTTATTTAAACATTATCTCCTTATTTATTAATTATTTTAATTAATAAATTGATCAAAAATCCCAAAATAAATAATTAATTTATTTTTTGCCCAAAACTTGGCCAATTTCCTTTAGACCACTAACCTCTTCCAAAATCTTCTAATCCCTTCTTAATTTTGATTAAAAGGCTAATCCCATCTTTTTTAACCCTAATCCCAAGGCTAAATATTTAATTAAGATTAAATATTTAAATTTCATATTTATTGAAAATATTTCAATAAATATTCCCAAAACTTAAGCTTTTGGAATGAATAAGCTTTTATTCCATGAAACCAAGGAGAATTCTAGACTCTTCTAGAATCTTCTCAAATCCAACCTCTTCACCCATCCTAATCCTAAAATCCCCTAATCCTAATCCTAATTCCTCCCTTAACCTTGTCACATTCCCTAAACAAGGTTAGCCAACTCTTAAGCTTACCCCAAAGTCAACAAAGAGGGCTTCCCTTTTTGAAATGCATTGAAGGCATTTAAGGCCTCCTTATCCCTCTTACATGCACTTATGGTGCATTTAAGAAGCCCCTCACCCCTTTCTTACACCCTTTGACCTTAGGCACATTTCCCAAATTGTGCACATTCCTCCCATCTTTCAATCCAATGCCCTTGTGACACTTGTCACAAGGAGGTGATCCCTAAACTAGCACAATCCATGTGCTCCCCTTTGAATGAATCTTGGCCTCTCTTAAGGATTTCAATCTTGGCCACTCATTCTTCCTTCCCAAATTCTATAAATACCCCTCCTTTCAAGAGCAAAATCAATTAGCTTACTTTCATTCTCATGCACTGTTATGATGCCATTTTCATGTTAGATCTTAGTAAATCATTCTAATTTAGTTTACTTTCAAGCATTTTTAGCTCATCATAGCTTAGTAATAATGGATTAATCTAGCTTTTCATTATTGTTTTGCATAGCATAGCATCATATCACATCTAATTTGGTCTAAAATCAATCCTAGATTACTCATCATGTAGCTTAAATCTCCATTAAAGCATAGCTTGAGTTCTTGAGGCCTTAGGGGCAAATCAGGTGTTCCATACCTGTTTTGTGCCAATTTTGGGGTTTTCATGAGCTTCAAATCATCCTAAACGCATTAGAGCATGCTCCAAATGCTTAGAGAGCACATCCACATCCCTCTAATTTGAGCAAATCAAACAGTGCATGGGTACAAACTATTTCTAGCTCAATCTGAGGTGGCTTTGCTTAGAGCTCTTTGTTTTTTTGTTTTGATTGTATGCTAGACTAAACTCTTAACGTTTGATTGATTTGAGCCTTTCAAAATAGATAATAGGTACCCTCGAAAGCCTTGCTCACAATATATATATATATATATATATATATATATATATATATATATATATATATATATATATATATATATATATATATATATATAGAGAGAGAGAGAGAGAGAGAGAGAGAGAGAGAGAGAGAGAGAGAGAGAGAGAGAGAGAGAGAGATTTGGGTGAGAGCTAAGCTAAGTCTGTCGTAGAGATGGGGTCGAAACCGAGTGATTTGTGATAAAATGAGTTAAAACCCTTTGGGAATCCTTTTGCCAGCTTCAATTTGACCTTAGAAATCCATGATGGATTGTGAGATGTAACCCTACTAAAGGCTTGTTGAATCCTGAAATTTGGCTAAGTCTGGAATTTTTCAAATCTAGAATCTTCATGTTAACTCCTATGAAGCTAGAACCTATCCCAAACATCCTGAAAGCATTATATTTTATAATTTATACAAATATAACTTAAATTATAAAAAATTAAAATTATCAAACTTATACTTAAATGTTATATTTGTATAAATTACCCCTCTCTCTCTCTCTCTCTCTCTCTCCCCCTTTATCATCCTCTCTCTATCCCTTATCTCTCTCTCTCTCTCTCTCTCTCTCTCTCTCTCTCTCTCTCTCTCTCTTTCTAGTTTTTCATAGTGCACACACGCTATGTAAAAATATGGATTACACTTTTGTGGTTTTTCATAGTGCGCACGAGGGGTGAAAATTTTGGGATTTTACAAACCATGTGCACCCTATTTGGCACACACGCTTTGTTTTGGATTGCCCAAGCCTAAGGCTTGGGCAACTCAAGCCATAGGGTGTGCGCCCTATAGTGCGTACGCACTGTGCGTGATTTGGGACCAAAAAGAAAAGTGGCATCTTTTTGGTCCTCCATCTTTGTGCATATACCCCATGAGATCCATCAAATTTATATTTGTTTTTAAATACCTACTTGTAGCCAATAGGTTTGGTTCCAATTGGAGGATCCACCAACCTCCAAGTTCCATTTTTTATGAGAGCATCATACTCTCTTTGCATTGCACTTTTCCATGCATCACTAGTTGTTCCTTCTTGAAATGAAGAAGGTTCATCAATGATAGAAAAAATTAATTCAAAATCATCATACCTTTTTGGAATTGTCTTGGGCCGCAGTGATCTACAGACTTGTTGTTTTGATGTTTTCTCAATTTCAGGAGCCTTTAAATCAAAATCTTCACAAGTTGGTTCACATTCTTTTGCAACAAGTTCTTTAGAAACTAGTTCACATTCATTTGTAACATGTTCTTCACAAGAAATTTTAGATTCATTAGACTCTTTCACATTCTCTATCACTTCTAGAGATTGATCTAGAAGAGGAATCCCCCTTGCCAGAGTTGGAAGTGCATTATCCCATTCATGATAGAATTTTTTTGAATGAAATCGATCAAGATGAACAAGTTGTTTATTAATAGTGGAGGCATCTTTTCCAAATTCCAAAAATATATCATCTCGAGAAATAACAAACTTTTTATTTTCCTCATCATATAGATGATAAGCTTTAGAAGTAGTAGAATATCCCCAAAAAATGCATTTTCTATTCCTAGCTTCCAATTTATTTCTTGGTTGTTCAGGAATTAAAGCATAGCAGGGGGAACCAAAAACCCTAAAATGCTTCACATGGGGAAGATGTCCATGCCACATTTCATAAGGAGATTTATTTTCTAGTGTAGCAGATAGACTTCTATTTTTTATGTACATAGCACAAAGAACCGCTTCTCCCCAAAATATTAATTTAACATTTTGAAAAAATATCATAGATCTAACCATATTCAATAGGGTTCTATTCATACGTTCTGCCACACTGTTATACTGTGGATTATAAGGAACAATGGTTTTATGCTTTATACCATTATCCTGTAGATATTTTTAAAAATCTTTAGAAGTGTACTCTCCACCATTATGACTTCTAAGAGTTCCAATATTGAGTTGAGTTTCATTTTTTATCCACAAATGAAAATTTTTGAAGGTATCAAAAGCTTGAGATTTTTCCTTCAATAAAGAAACCCAACACATCCTGGTATAGTCATTAATAAAAGTCATTATATAATTATTTCCATTTTCTCATGGAATAGGCATAGGCCCACACAAATATGAGTGAATGAGAGTGAGCTTTCTAGAAGCTCAAAACATAGAATCATGAAAAGGTTGTTTATTATGTTTGCCTAAAATGTAAGCATCACATTGAGAAATTTGTTTCGAAATAGTGGGAAGCCCTTGAAATCCTTTTTGTTTCATGATCCTGAGACTATCATAGCTAATGTGACCGAATCTTGCATGCCATAACAAACTAGAAGACAAGTTACCACTATGTTGAGAGAAATTTGTAGTATCCTGGGAATGTGATGAAGTACCTTTCAAATGTAAAAGTGTTCCAACTTCTACCCCGGTCATAAAAATCACAGAATCAATAGATCGTCTAATTTCAATGATGCCATCAAACATATGCATTGAATGACCTTGTTGTCTAATATTCACAAGGGATATCAAATTTCTCTTCAATTGTGGAAGATAAAGAACATTAGAAAGTATGTAATCAGCAAGACTTGGTAATTTAAGTCTAACAGAACCAATCCCTGAAGTTTGTAATTCAAATTTGTCAGTAAAATATACTACTCCATCCACTTGATCATTGAATGTCTCAAAAAAAAATCTTCTAAATGTTATATGGCATGTGGCTTCATTATCTAACAACCAAGTATCATTCAAAGAAAAATATGAAGTACTAAAAACTTCTTCAATCCCAACATTACAATGTGCTACAACATAGTGTGCAGAATTAGGAGGGTTACCTTTGTCTGGTGGCTTTTCCTTCTTATCACAGATCTTCTCCCAAGGAGTTCGACAAAGGTTAGAACTATGAACCATTTTTCCACATCTATAGCATTGCATAGATTGCTTGTCTCTCGATTGGATGTCTCTGTGTTGATAATCTCTATGCTGGTGTTGTGACTGAGAATGTTGGCTGCCACCTCTTCCACTAGATTGTCTTCTTCCATGACCTCTATTGCTAGTGTCTTGTCTAGAAAAATTATCTTTAGATGTCTGCCCCTGCTATGCAAGACATAAAGTCTCAGCATTTGAAACTGATGCCTTCTTCCCAAAGGCTTTTTCTCTCTCTACTATTTTTTCCACAAGTTTATCAAATGTTATATCCTTCATTTTCTCACTAGCTTGAAGAGACTCAAGATAGTGTGAATAGGTAGGATAAAGAGCTTTAATAAAAGCAATGAGTTAAAGATCAACTTTTACATCCGTAGCTTCAATATCATGAAATAATGCTCTAATTTTAGAAGCCAACTTCATTTGATCATTATCTTTCAACTCTAAATTGAATAACTTCATTAACAACTGAATGATTTCAAGTTCTGAATGTGAATCATACAGATCTTTGAGTTTCTTTAATGCTGCAAATGCATTTTTATAAGAGATTATATGTCTACTTACATCTTTACTAATTGAGGCGACAATCAACACATAACCCTTTTTATCTTCACTCTTTCAGATGATAAGTTCTTTTTGATCTGTAGGTTGTTGTGACTCTTCTACACTATCATCTTTTCTTTCACAAATATCATCCCACAAATCATTAAAAATAAGAGTATTTTTAACTTTTCGAAACCATTCATGATAATTCTCTTTCCTACAAAGAACTATTCCAAAAATTGAAATTAAAGAATGCATTGGAATATAGTGTTCAATCTATAATCTATTTTGTATTCTATACTATATGGAATAAAACCATTTACTTCACAATCAAAATCAAAACTCCTAGTTTTTTTTTTTTCTACAGGTTCTACAACTTGGCTCTGATACCACTGTAACAAGCCCAAAATAATACAAATAAAAATGCACACACAAATAGAATTGAAAAATTGGAAAATATATTACAATCCAAACTGTTGAGACAGTTGAAAGAAAACTACCAAAACGTTATAAAAAATAAACTACTAAAATAACTAATAAATGAAATATCATGTAGGATTAGTTGATTAATTATCAAAGTCTACTGTGATCATAGCTTGGAACAGTTGAGAGAAAACTGTTTTGTTTCTAGGAGCATAATTGAGTTGTAGCTCTATCTAACTTCTTCATCTATGAACGAATGAGCAGAAGTTCTGTGTTTGTTAAAAAAATTGTATGAATGTGAAACCATAAATATTTAGAGTTTACTCTCTATTGTTCATTTTTCTTCGTTATTTTTTTGCTCTATTTTTCTTTCCTCTGCCTCTCACCTTCATCTTCTAACACAGTTTTCATCTACTAAAGCAGGTCTTTCAAAAAATGATTTACGCTTTTCCACATGCTATACGAATAAATGGAACTGGTAGTGTTAATATCTCATTTTAAATTATGGTAACTTAGGAAATGAATGTTATTGGTTTGTTAATTAATTGCATCTTAGATAAATATTTTTAAATAAGATAAGCAATTGGTTAACTGAAATATGTAGAGTAATGAAATTTATTTAGTTCTTTGAATATATTTAATTGATGTATTATGTTGTAAGTTTTAAACTAGAATTTATTTATATGTTTTAAGATTTTTGAAATGATATATTTTTTAACTCTTTAAATTTGTTTGATAACGTTATTATTTGACCTTTTCTTTTAAAATTGTAATTGAATAATCTTATGTTTTGAAAGAGCTCTTTAATTATTCTTAATTTTCTTAAATGAATAGTAAGAATTCTTCTTGTGATTTTGTATGTACTGTGAGATCATAGATTAAGTCATAAGTGTGCCATTATAATTCAAAACTAGTACATTCAACTAACCAACAACAATGACTCTGATGCAAGAAAGCTCCTCTTACTTTCAAAACTTCTGATCCTCTCTAGTCTTAATTGAATTTACACTCACTAGTTCCCATAGCCAATTTACATTCAATGGTTCCCATCGTGGGTCCCATAGCCAAGGCCAAGTAACAGTGGTGAAGGTTTATGGGGTGTTGCATGTTCGCATAAGCCATTTTCAAACTATGCAATCATGCGACAACCATTAAGGGAATGTTGGCATTGCGGAGTTAAAGTTGCCAAGCCCGCGAAACATGATGATCTAATGGTGGTGATATAAAGTAGATCTTAGTTCAAATGTTGACCGTTAATATATTGTTGGCACCCTGAGGATGACCATTGCATTTAAGTTCAAATTTGCAAAGGATTTTCCCGACAGGAAGTACCAAAATTGATGGCTTTAGCAGCGGTTTTCAATTGGTTTGGTGGCGCAGTTATTGCCGACTGATCCGAGGGGCTAAGTGACCATTTGCAGTGATGTTTTGTACCTGGTGGAGTAGGTTTTTGAGCTCGAGAAGTTTTTTGCAGGCGGTGATTTGTACTAGTTTTCATGGCTATCCCTGGTGTTCTGTACTGAAGAAATTAGAAGTAAATATCAGTATCAGCCGATTATTGTTGTTGAAATTTGAAATGATTTCATTCTGAACATTAGGCCCTGCAACAGTGGGCTTGAACTGATGATAGATACTTTGTTAATTTATGTTTATATTTATATATATAAAAATCCCAGCTTCGGCCCTTCATCAATAAAAAAAAAATTAAAATTTCAATGATAGAATTGTGATAATAATCATGTCCAAGGAAGGAGCCTACATCAGACTCTTTTGAATCAAATTGACTTAAAGAATATGAAATTGAGTATTGATTAAGTTAGTCAAAACTGCATAAGCAAATATTTGCAGTGATAAAATTGTTATAATAGTTATGTTCAAGGTTGAGGACGCCATATGATTAGAATTATATTAAGGCTATTGGAGATATTTGGACTAGAGAAAAGAATTAAGGCTAATTTTAGCCAATAACTTTGTCATGGAAAAGTGATTGTAAAATGAAAGCAGTAAAATACTAAGTATACACTTTATTCTTTTATATATATATATTTTAAAGAAGATCTATTTTAATCTATGAAATTGAATCCAAGATATAACAACAAATGAATTTATAGATTTTGTAAAAAGAAATGGAGGTGTATAAACAATCAAATTTGGAAGATTAAAGAGGAACAAGTGCACAAATTTTGACTTAGAAAATCTTGCATCATAAACTCCTTATAAGGGCTAAAATAAAATATTTGAAGTTACAAATAGCTAAGTGTCTTTATTCTTAGTTTAGTGAAAGATTCAATCATTTATTGGGAATGATATAGAGAAAAAAAGAAATATTATATTTAGTCATTTTCCGAATTTTTGATATTAGAATTTAGATATTCAAAAGTTATATATATTGATGTCATGCTTTCATTCATCTTTTTATGTTCTCAACTAAAGAAAGGGCTCAAGGAGTGTGTTAAGTACATGAAGCACTTGGAAGAAATAAAACATCAATTTTTGTAACTCCAAGAATGAGTATAATGGCAAACTACATACATATGATGGGATTTGATTAAGTTGTAATGGAATCTATCACTAATAACAAAAGATTTATTTGTAAAATAAAAGAAATATTTTTATTACAATTCATTTAGGATAAAGAATAAAATGATAATGAGCTATAAAATTTTAGGATTAAGTTTTCTAATATAAAAATACAAATAAGAAATTGAGTAAAATAAATAATTTTAATTTTATATTTTGTTTAAAGAATTGATTGAGATATGTGTTAGAAGTCTGTTGGTTATAATATTAGAACATTAAAGTATGTTAGATGACTACTCTAGAATTAGAAAAATGACTTTTGATCATCTAGTTCATTTTTATGAATGCATGACTAGTGCATACCTATATATTTTACAAAATATATGTAATATATACTAAAAGATATCAAATTTTAAAAATATATATTTTTAAGATAAAATTAGACTAGAGAAGGTAGTGGTTATCTATTGCACTAATTTTATTTCTCTTAAAAATTAGGATAAATATCATGTGCACAACAAATCCTATTAAAATGAAATAAATAATATGACTTTCAAATAATTAAAAAAATAATAAAAATAAAAATAAATAACATGACTTTCAAGTAATTAAAAAATAATAAAAATGGAAAAATAAATTAACCATTTTAAAAATAATACTTTTGCACTACATGTTATTTTTTTAAAATGCTTTCAAATGTTCAAATATGTAGAATGTGTTTACATCAAACTTGATGTTTGTTTTTCTAACACACATAAGAATGTTCCTTGTCATTGTAGAGTTACACCTACCAACAAATTTAAATACAATTTATTAATTTGATTTGATTAAATACTAATAACTAGAATTTAATCACATTACCTTGTTTTATCTAGGGCTTTCCTCATAAAGATGTTTGAGGGCTTTTTAGGTAAGGAATTATTTTCCTTCGGCAAGCCCTTGTGTAGACCAATCTAATAACAATGAAAAGCTATCAAACACAACAAGGAAGAATGCAATATGTCCATGATGATTTAAGTCAGTGATGTGATGTTTATCTTCTAGTTACATGCTCTATATGGATATACAATGAATAGCATTGGGTCTATCTCTCTTTAAAAATAACAATAAATTAGAGTATGTTGGTAAATACACATATCTCATGCAAAATTAGAGATTATTTATCATTTAGTGGACTCATTAAAATTTGTAATAAAGGTAACATGAACCTAATTTAAAATTTATCTTTTGTGTTGGTGGTTGAAATCCATGCACACTCACAAACACAAAGCAATATGATGTATATTAGAGGTTATAGATCAAGTCCATATCCTAGGGATTTTTGGAAATGGAATGATACTAGGATAAAGTTATTTGTTGGCCTCCATATCTGTCAAACTTGTAGACAAGTTAATTGGCATAGTTGGTGATATATTCAACCTAGACCAAAAATATTAGAGAAAAGGACATGAATATGTATATTTTCATATTAAATTTTGCATTCAGTATACGTAATTTGATGAAGAAAAATAAAAGACATGCAAAAAAATGTAGTCATATGTCAATAATCTTCATGACAACAGAGCTCTCCCCGATAATCTCCATGATGACGATGGTTGGATTCTAATATTTTCATGCAAACATCGACACCGGGTCAGAAATGAAGTTCCCTTCACTTTGTAGACAAACAAAAATGGTCAGACAATGCACTAATTATTGTACTATTAATTTGTGGTTCTTTAATCATTAATTTATCATCTCATTTCTTCTAAGATTTGAATATTTTAATCATTTAATCATTTCCTCCAAATTAATTAGATAATTAAGTTTATTTAATTAACGACCTTTAAATAATTAGTTTTCACTAGTTAATTAAAATACATTTCTAAAGTTCCATAATTTAAATAATTATTATTAATTATTTAAATTAGCTAATTTAAATTCCTCTTAATTAAATTAATTCTCAAAATTAATTTAAATTTCATCTCAATTTCCCTCAATTTTAATTTCCATTTAATTCCATTTAATTTCAACTAATTTCATCTTTCTAATTCAATTTACCTAATCTAAATTCCTCTTAATTAAATTAATTCTCAAAATTAATTTTAATTTCATCTCAATTTCCCTTAGTTTCAATTTCCTATTGATTCCATTTAATTTGATTTCAACTAATTCCATCTTTCTAATTCAATTTAGCTAATTTAAATTCCTCTTATTAAAATTAATTTAAATTTCATCTCAATTTCCCTCAATTTCATTTTCCTATTAAGTTCATTTAATTTCAACTAATTCCATCTTTCTAATTGAATTTTTTATCCAATTAAATCTTCAAAAATCAGAAAAAAAATAAAATTTATGAGAAATTGTCAATTTTGAAAATTAAAAATCCTCACAATCTCAAAAATCACGTTTTCTAAAAATCCTCTTCGCAATCAAGAAAGAAATCAAAATCTTTCATTTCTTTTGAATTTCATTTTTGGAAGTTTTATCTTCTAAAAATGAGGATTTTTATCTAGTTTTAATTTCCTTTTTCAACACCCTTCTTTTCGAGTTAAATTATAAATTTTCCCAAAATCTCTTTAGTCTCATCTTTTCTCGTCCATCGATTGTGATTTTCTCTAAACAATCTTGACCATTCATTTTGACCCTGTTTTCTATATAATCAACCTTCAGTCTTCACATTTTCATCATAGAATTTTGCATCAAACCTCGACCACTTTCATCCTACAAACATTTTCTATCATATCTTTTGATCATTTTCTTGGACATTGGAGTCTAAGTGTCATTAGATTCACAGCTGAGTGCACACTTCATATCAAACAAAGAGAAGCAACAGAAGCTTGACACATCAATTAGTTTGCTTGTATTTGTTATTATTTGTTTAATAATTATTTGATTTCTTTCAATCAATCATGTATTCATTTCCCTTTCTTGTAGGGTTAAATAGATTAGTTAGTTTAATGTTTCTAAATTAAAACATTGCTACTAACTCATATGTTTGAAACTTATAGATTTCCCTATGACACTCTTGCCCTCTAGCTTTTGCAAGCAGTGAAAATCAAATTCCCCTTGGTCAGAAGAAAGGCTCAATTTTTCTACATTATATAAAATCTAGGGCATCTTGGTGATTTTCTAGCCCAACTCCTAAGTTTTTTAGAGGGGTTAATCGAATCCCATTTGGGGTAGAGAAAGAGTCTAAAAGAAAGGAAATTCCCAATTCATCTGCTCCAAGGCATGATTTGGTACTCAGACAATATCCCTCGACCCATTCCAAGGTCAGAATCAAAGATAAATATTCTCTATATAAGAAAAAAGGAGCAACTTCCTCATTTCCATATACTTGGAGCGAGGTCTTCTAGGCATGACATAGTGATGCTAAAACCCCTAATGGAAGAATTAGGAAATGAATTCCTTTGTGATTCATTCCAAATCTTTAAGGAATTTTTTTAGCAATATGAAAGTAAGGGTATCCTAGCGCGATAGTGCAATTTCAATAAATCCACCATCATGTGCCATAGTCTATCACTAGTTAGGATATACTCAAAAATAGGTTTGAAGAGTGATTCAAACTAGATTAAGATGCACATGCCTTGTTAGAATAGCTGACACAAATGTAGAAGTACATGTGTGAGGCAATGCAAAAATTTGTTGATAAGTTTAATAAACTGGAAAACATAATTCCTATCATTATTCAGTCTACAATAGAAAACTTAAAGAGTTTCTTCATTGATTCAAAAATTCCAAAGGTGAATTTCTTATTAAGAAGAGAAAATCCTACTGATCTTGCGAATGCACAAACTCTAGAAGTGAAGATTAAGGATGATTTTGTTGGGTTGATGAGAAAACAACCCACAGTTCCCAAGAACACCTCCATCCAAACACCTATCACAGAAAGAGAGAGAAGAAAGAAGGTATAGAGGCCTGAACACATTGATCCACGACAGAGGAGATATTCTTGATGTGCAAAAACAAAAGTTGTAGCAATTCAATAATAATAGAATGTTATGTTTATAAGAGAGATCAATCCTTATAAAAGGACATCAAAACCATAAAAGGAAACCTAGGTGGCATTATAATAATTAATAAGGAAATTAATTATTATATGCCTATAGTTTATCTTAAGCATCTAAAGAGATAATAAGGGACTTAGTAATTAAATAAATATAATTTAATTAATAAGTAAACACTTTATTACTCTAACACCCCCCCCTTAAGATAAACTTTGGCAGAAGCTAAAATCCTAAAAAGAACTACTGAGAGAAAATGGGTCCCGACAATAAAGGCCTGATCAGGTACTCATGTACAAAAGAGAGTCTCTATAAAGCAAAGAAATAGAGAAAATGACATGGGAAAAAATCTACTCCAAAAAGAGATGAAGACTAGTCTAAAGTACTGAAGAAGCCTCCAAAACTAGGAATGTTCTAGAAAATAGGAAAAAGGATGAAGGTGTAGAATATCACTGAAGTGTGACACCGTAAAATCTTTCAAGAAGTAACTAATGATCTGAAGATCCTCCACTAAAATATGACCAGGTAGAGAAGACTATAATCTGCATGAGTTCCCTCAAATGATACTACTCAAATTAGGAGGAAAACAAAGGAAAACAACTAAAGTCAAAGATACATAATACTATAATTTGCATTAGTGCCCTCAAATGACACTACTCAAATTAGGAGGAAAACACCTAAACTCAAAGATACAGATGGCATAAAAATGCAAAATTCTAAAGAGTTGATCAATCAAAGCTGGAAGAGTGCTTCCAAAAATAGGAAAGAATAGTGTCCATATGGTAAATGATCCATCTCATAGGAATGCATAGGTACCTAGCCACTGCATCCCCTAGTACATATGAACAAATACTAAATACATATCTCACACTATCAAACCAAGAAAGAAGAAAAAACAATAGTAGAACCCCCCATAATGATGACAAGGGACTAATGATAGGAACACTGTAAAGAACATCCAATATTAACTAAATGATGAAGAAGAACTAGGAACACCAAAGGTGCAAAGAGAGTACAAACAAAAATAGAGATACCTGAGGCTAATGTCTATGGAGGAACACTCACTTGAAAACCATAGATGGAAAGAAAAGGAAAACATCAAACCCGCTCACACTTTATAATGGAGTTTAAGTACAAAGAGCATGAACATGTGCAAGATCCTATACATGCAATAGAATGGCATGTTATCTCAGTGCGTGTGCATAAAAGAATGCTACAAAAGTGAAGTATACACTGCTCAAATAAGAGAGAAGAATACATAAACAAAAGAAAAGCCAAAGATGAGCCATCCCTCAAATGGAAGAGATCCCAATACCTGAAACAACCAAGATATCCACCAGATTGCAAACTTGCAAAAAATAAAATTAAATATACCTAGAGAATAATCTAGAGAAATTACTCATAGAACTGGAAATCTCACAGAATAAGCTTTCCAACAATATATCATTTTCCCAAAATGGATTTCAGATGTGCAAGATAGAGCTCCCAGAGTGCAAAAATGAACATATGGATTTGACAGTAAAAAGCACTATCAAAAAATAAAAATCAGAAATTCAAACCTTTAGATCTGGATAGATCTTAGAAAGAGATTGTTGATGATATCTCGTTTGCCCTATTTTGACACCATATGCTCAAGATATGAGAAACAAACTATAAGTTGCACTGGAGGGAAGACAAAAAGAAGCTTTGCCTTTGAACTATTGGTGCAAAAAATGGAGGAAAAAAATCTAAAATCCAAAGTTCCATAAAAATTTGCCTCTAATCAAGCTTTCCAACAGTATCTCATTTGTCAAAAAATGATACCAATAGCTCCAGTTACTTGCAAAAAACCACAAGGTGCTTCAAAAGGCCCAAAAATAGTGTCAAAAGATGTTGATGTCAGTAGTCGGAGAGCCTAAATTTTTGAACAAACCTAGGTTACATTATAATAATTAATAAAGCAATTAATTATTATATGCCTAAATTTTAGCTTAAGAAGAAAGAGATAATAAGTGACTTAGTAATTAAATAAATATGATTTAATTAATAAGTAAACACTTTATTACTCTAACAAATTTTATTGTAACCAGAATGATATAAAAAGATTCAAATTGAACTAGGGGGTGTTCTTTAGAACTTTCTACTTTTGGCATCATTGATCCAATGGTGCAAAAGTTGAAAAATGGGATTCTTTATTTGAAGAAGAAAAACTCACAAGGTGTATATTCTACACCAAACAAGGACATACCCCAAAGAACCTATCCTAATGCTGCTCATAATTATGCTATGAATAATCAACCTAAGATTCCTCCTACATAAAAAAGGGTTTCCCTTGAAGCTCCTTTGTAAAATGTAGCAGTTGGGTATTATGAAACCAACCAAGGTGATCCTCCATCATCAAAGCATCAGGGAAAGGATATTGCTTCTCTTTACCAAGAAGAAGGAGACACAACTAGAGACTCTACTATTAGGTATATATATTATGAAAATTTTGTAGAAGCAGAGGAAACTCATGGTGAATATTTTTTTGTGTTTACCTATTCTAAAATCCAAATTTATCATCCAAAAGATGATGGAGTTAAGAAAAGGACACTCCTCAAAGGAAAATAACCATTACAAAAAGAGGGACTCAATTGCCAATGCTTCTAAGGACAACACAGTGAACAAATAAGTAAGTCCACGTAGATTCCTCCTATTTATTAGAGTTTTCCAAGACATAGTGCATTAAATCCAATGTCCCAAACCAAAAAAGAAATCTTCTTTAGTTAGCTCATTTCAAGTCTTTGATATTATTGGCCATGCCAAGAAAACCAAAATCCAAATGTATAAGGTAAAATACTTGCAAGATGATCTAGACAAATCAGATATACTTTCTAATTATGTGAAGGAAACTCAACCCACTCAAAGCGCATCACTTTTTCCTTAGTTGAAAACCTTGTTGAAGTGCATCAACTTGTTAATGTATATGTAGGTACAGGAATAAGATCTGCACACTTGGGAGAGAAGTTTCATAGTTGGTACTCAAGTTGTGTAATTGGGAGAAAAGTTATGTAGTTGGGACTCAAGTTGTGGAGTTGGGAGAAAAGTTGAATAGTGGGGAGTTGTGTAGTTGGGACTCAAGTTGCACAATTGATTTCAAAGTTTTGCACTTGGGAATGAATTTTCATAGTTGAATATTCCTGATTTTATGTTTTGACTTTTGAGAATGGAGGTACAACAACACATCTTGTCACGAATTGCATATCTCTAGGTTACTAATCTAAAAGAGCTTCAACAGTTTCTTGGTCTTGTCATTTATATTTTAGGATTTTATTCCAATGTTGCATAAGACAAAATTGAATTAAATAAGTTACTAAAAAAAAATTCTCTATCTTGGATGGAAAAGCATAGTGCAACAATTGAACAAATCAAAAGAAAATGTGTTTCTCTCCTAATGCTCCGATTACCAGGTAATGGATTCAAGATCATTGAAACAGATGCTAGTGGCGTAATCCTATCATTATATTTCACTAGCATAATCCTATCATATTTGTATTATTATATTTCTTTTACCCTCATTATATTTATGCTAGTGACGTAAGCTAAGATTATATTTCATTGATGTAATCCTATAATCACTCATTTTTATCTATATATTTTAGTCTTCCATTGAAGGTCATGAATAGTTGTAAATCATTTTGTAACAACCAAAATGTATGGTTGTAGTAGTACATTTTGCACCATTTTTTGATGAACTATTGATCGAAGTTTCTACCCAACTCAGTCAAATAGTCAACCAACTAGTTCATCTCTATTATCGGCATCGAAATATCAACCCATTACTGCAACCATAGAATGATCGACACCAATATTGGTCAAAAATGAGGGCAATCTTGGTTAGAAATAACGTTGGCAAGTGTTGGTGTATTGGTCGATCATTCGACCAATATAGATTAATATTGGTCAAAATATTTGGTCTCTCCGACCAAGATGCGACCAAATATTGGTCAAAATATTTGGTGGCTCTGACTAGGATGCCAAACCCATGACGCCACATTTCAACATAGAATGGTCAATTTTTAGACCAAACTAGGCCAAACTTTCGATGAAGGTTAGCCGAAACATCGACCATGGTGAGTCAAAATTTTTACAAAGTACAAAGTGTTTAAAAAAAATTTGAAGATAAATATCCAGACTAATCACCAACGACATCATCATCAGTGATTAGTCTAGATATTTATCTTCAAGTGTCCACACTCATTTTGCTGCTTGTTGCCAGCGGGTCCTTGCTCATTCTATTTTCTAGACTGCTTTGGGCTCTAGCAATCAATCTACTCTGCTCTACGTGAAACTGTGGATTTTTTCATTTTGTTTGAACTATTTGAGAGATAGGCTCTAACTGGTGATCTGTGAATTAGTAGAGTTTCCTCTTAGATGCCCAAAACTCTTGAAATCTATTGATGTGAAGCCCCCAAAGGGTATTCTTCTCTATGGGCCTCTTGGTTTTGGGAAAACTTTAATTGCTAGGGCAGTGGTAAATGAAATCGGTGCCTTCTTTTTGTGTATCAATGGACCTGAGATCATGTCAAATTTGGCTAGAGAAAGTGAAAGCAATCTCTGGAAGGCTTTTGAGGAGGCTAAGAAGAATGCCCCGTCCATTATATTTATTGATGAGATATTACAGAGATTTGTCAATGGGCTTGCAAGTATGCTATTTGTTGGCCCACTTTTCACCCCATAACCATGCTGTTAATAGTGGAAGTATTTGATGTCAGGTCAGATTTAGTCATGTCTGAGTCTAAGTCTAGGTTTCCTTCAGGATAGGTTGTCCTTGCCTAGTTTCCCTACCATTGCCTTCTTTTTTTCAAGCTGGGTGGGTTATTTGGAAGTCTTGTCATAATGGGTAGGTGATAGACCCCAACCTGGCAAGGATATCATGCTCCCATTGATGATCTCTTTTAGATGGAATGGTGATTGAAGTCATGATCTCAAGACACTCATAAGAAATCAAAAATCAAAAGATTCTTCATATGGATGATGCAGTGACAGAGCTGACATTGTACTATTCAGAGAATTCCACTCCATATAATAGGCTGTATAAAGCATTGAATTCAAGTTCCTTTTATGGGTCTTAGAAAGGCTGTATAAAACTTTGCCAAATGGATATTTTCATGTTGAGTCATGAAGCCACGAAGGTTGAAATAAGTATAAAAATATAATAAAACTATAGTAAAAGTGGTAGTGTGGTTGTTGGCAGGTCGCATGATTGCAAGATCAAAATAACTGCCTTGAGTTTATGCGACAAAGGCTAAAATGAACTATTGAGCAAGTTAACTAGTCGCATAATCACATGAATGGAATAACCTCCATGCGATCATGCGATAGTGGAGGTTCGGGTGGAAAGAAAAGTCAAAGATAGGAAAGATTAAATAAATGTGCCAAGAGTGCAACCCACGTACGTCAATAGTGGAGTCCATGTGTACCAATGATGAAGCGGTCGCATGATCGCAAGAATTAAACAAATACTATGCGATCATGTGAAAAGTAAAAAGCATGGATTAGTGGGCCCTATACCTGAGTCATGACATAGCGGGAATCCATGTGCACCAATCATGCGACAATGGAAGACCAGGTGGGACCCACGTATGCTAATAGCACAGGTGCGATGGTGAAAAGTTATAAGTCTGAGCTCGATGAAGATAATATTAAATATTATTTCATGTGCCAATGATAAAGTGGTCGCATGATCACATAGATTAAAATATTGCTATGCGATCATGCGACAATGTAAGTCACCGAAGATGCTTGGCAGTAAAATGGGATCCTTCCATGTGTCCATGGTAGAGGCCACACTTCATCAACAACGCATCTGATGGCCCTCGCATAATCGCTATTCCTGTCAAATGTTTTTGCAATCATGCGAGATGCGTACACGTGTCTCTCAGTGGGGCCAAAAGAGTTTGTATGCGATACCAAATCAATGGTAGTCACTTTGTCACTAAGCCGTGGGAGATTCATTGCAAACTTGCGAGATGAATCCATGTGTCCCTGTGGGTCTGAGGAAAGTTTCTTGCGATGGTAATCTTTTGAGATACAGAATCTACGGTTCCCATTTTGTCTTTATTACATCACCTTTGCTTAGCAAGTTAACGGGATCTAGCCCCGTATTCAGGTGAGCCTCTCTAATGTTAAGCGTAGCCATTTAGGTGTGTGGTCGCATGATCGCATGACTGAGAGAACACCCATGCGATCATGTGAAATGGAAGCTCAAGAAGGTGAGAAAGGTCAAAGATAGGAAAGGTTAAATAAAATATGCCTTGCTGGACCCATGTGAACCAATGATAGAAGGGTCGCATGATTGCAAGAAATAAAATAATATCATGCGATCATGCGACAATGAAGCCTAGTGGGTCTGGAAAGGGTTTTCTTGCGATGCCGAATCAATGGTAGTCACTTTTCCTTAGATGCATACACGTGGAGTCGGGATAATAGCTAACAAATAAAAATGATTGATGGTTTCTTGGCCTTTCCAAAAGAAATTGTTACATCAGAAATGGTGAATTTGTGTAACGTGGTATGCTAAGGAAATTGTACGTTGATGAATCTTGAATTGAATCATGAGCAGAGGTTATGATGGACAAATACATCTGAAACAAAGGAGTAATAGTTCGGGAAAGTATCAAATGCAGTGCTTCTATTATGTGTGTTCACAAAGATGAATCATGGCATATTATTAACTCAAATTGTAACCGGAATTATATACCACAAGAAGACTAAAGGCTTGATGTAGTGTGAAGTTTGAACCTTTATGAATAGGGGATATGTTACTCTGATCGAAAGAATTGAATTATTTTAGATTCATTTCAAAAATACAGAGAGCGAATATTGGTAATATCAATTCTTTCATGATTATGAGTTGGTGACTGTTCGAAGGATATCATCTGGTGTTATGAGGGATATTTTAAATTAAATCACAGTGATTCAAATACCTATTCAAGTCCTCCTATTGAGAAAAGGAAGATGAAAGGGCAGAGTAAATTTCTTTCCTCTTCCTTATGTGTTGAAACCATTCGATTCTGTGCCTTTTGGTATTCATGAAAACTGAAAGATCATGAGTTCTTATGAACTCTATGTATTGTAAAACTCTATATATACTACTAAGAAAATCAATGCAAAGGTCAGAAAACTAGTGAATATAGTAAAGTAATTCTATTTACTGAGCCTTCTTCTTGTTTGTTGTTCCATAGATAGTTTCTTTTGTATCATGAATGGAATGAACAATTGCATGCAGAGCTGCATTTTCTTACTGGATTCTACTTCATGTTAGGAAGTGTAGTGGGAGTGATTCTATTCACTTTTTTTGTATAACTCTTTGTCCATTCATTCATCATTTTAGTTGCATTTTTGAATGGAAAGCACATTTATATTCTGATACTGTGATGTCTTCCTGAATTCTATTTCTTGCTAAGTAATTGTAGTACCGGTGATTCTATTTACCACTCATGATATAAGTCTATTTCTATTCACCAAGTAGAACCTGTTTTCATATAGAATAGGATAGAATTAGTTAGATGTCAAAATCATGTGATGATCTATGGTCAACATTCTATTGGGGGTTGTAGATTATCTTCATATATCCTTGCCTGAATTACTTGTGCCTACAAGTAGTTTGGTTACAATTTCATTGCTCAGAGTATCTGATGATTAATAAAAACATATTCATTACATATCATACACAATCAAGGAGTTGTACCTATCAATTTAGAGGGCAGTGACAGAAGATTTACACTAACCCATTTGTTGGTGGACATCCTTTTGTTCTCTCACCTTGGGTGTATAGAGAGTCAAAGATTGAAAATCTTAAGAGAGGACAAACTGTTAACCAACACTATTAGAGAAAATATTAAGAAGGTGAGTTTCAATTGTGGCAGCTTTTGCAAACTAGATTTGGTTATGAATTTCTTAATGGTTTTTTTTTAACTAGTTTGTTAGAATTTTACATTTTTTGATTCAATTTTCCTCTGCACTTTTATAGGATATTGAATGTGAAAGAAAAAGAAGTGAGAACCCGGAGGCAATGGATGAGGATGATAGGAATGAGGTAGCTGAAATAAAGGCTGCTCATTTTGAGGAGTCAATGAAATATGCCTGAAGAAGTGTTAGTGATGCTGATATTCGGAAGTATCAAGCCTTTGCACAAACACTACAACAATCTTGAGGCTTTGGTTCTAAATTTTGATTTATAGATAGACTTGTTGCTGCTTCAGATATATTTGCTACAATAGATAATAAAGATGATGATGACTTATACAGTTAGGAAACTTAGTACACAATTGTCATCTTAATGAAGTGATAAATGTGTCTGTTCTAGCAGGGACCTTCTGCTAACAAATAGCCAATGCTATTTAATTTGGCTCTGGCTATGGAAAATTTTGTTGAAGTGGTAGATAATGCTATGAAAACCTTGCTATTTAAAAAAAAAATCCTGCTGGCAAATATTCTATACTAAATCAATTCTACAACAAAGAAAGTCTAGTTCAACTGATAGCTACAAAAAAGAAGTGAGAACCCCAAGGAAATGGATGAGGATGATAGTGATGAGGTACCTGAAATAAAGGCTTCTCATTTTGAGGAGTCAATGAAATATGTCTAAAAAGTGTCAGTGATGTTGATATTCAGAACTATCAAGCCTTGGCACAAACACTACAACAATCTCGAGGCTTTGGTTTTGAATTTTGATTTCTAGATAGAGTTGTTGCTGCTTCTACTGCAGCTTTGGATGTATTTGCTACAACAAATAATAAAGATGACGATGACTTATATAGTTAGGAAACTTAGTACACAATTGTCATCTAAATGAAGTGACAAATGTGTCTGTTCGAGCAGGGACCTTCCATTGACAAATAGCCAAAGCTATTCAATTTGGTTCTAGCTATGGAAAATTTTTCTCAAGTGGTAGATAATGCTACAAAAACCTTTCTTTTAAAAAAAAAAATCCTGCTGGAAAATATTCTATACTAAATCAATTCTACAACAAAGAAAGTCTAGTTCAACTGATAGGTACGGTGTGCATCCATTTTATGGAGATTTTCCAAGACGATTTCCCCTGCCAAGATGATGTGCAACTGCTAAATGTTTTATATGATAAAGATCACTACAAGTTACCTCTTGGCTAGATCAATATTGCTCCTAATCTCATTGCCAAAGTGGCCAAAGAATATGTTAGGCTGATAAAATATGGGGATTCTCTTTACCTCTGCAAATCTTTGAAGGTTGCTGCATTTGGACGGATATGTACCATTGTTAAGAGAATTGGACCGAGTTTGGCTTACCTCAAACAAGTGAGGTAGCATATGGTTATGTTCTTTTTTCTATCTATCCGATTTTCACTACCTGTCGTTCCTTGGGATATCTTGTAAGGGTTATGTAAATTGATGGTCTATATTTTGGTGGGTGTCTTGTATGATCCTATGAACTTTTTTATCTTGTCCTTTTTTTAATCGTACAACTAGATTTTGATATGTGGATTGCTTGTAAGGAACTTTGATACCACCATTTTAGTAGTTCTTCATATGATAGTTTTCTATGCAGTCCCCAGTCTAGGTTTTATTTGTAGATTTTTTTATCTCAAAGGGTGACCCCACAATAGTGGGTTACACTTTTTTAGACATGTTTTTTGTTGAAATGACACATTTTTAATAAAATATGATTATTTAAGCTTTGAGAGGTTATATTTGAAGGAACTAATTACAAATGCCTAGCTCAAAGCCTCTTAGATTAAAAAAACATTGATATAACATTTATACTCCTCATTCATACTTGTAATGGAGTCTCCTTCGCACCTATTAAAATGCTGACGAAAAATCACTTTGACTTTATCTTTTGGGATATCAAATGAATCCATTTAACAAACCTATCTATTTAGTAAGGTACGACTAAGAAAATTCTTTCCAATGATTATAATGTTAATATATATTAAGTTTATTATGACTTTGTATTTTTAGTTTTACTAAACGTAGATATTTCACCATATGTCTACTTCTATGTTTGATGCTTATGGAAAAATAGTAAATGAGAGAAAAAAAAATTCTAAAAAATATCTATGCCCTAGGTATTTAATTTCTCTTTCTATCAAAAAAATAAAAATGAAGTTGGATAAATATACAAGTTATAAGCTATGTAGTCAAGGTATGTCAAAATTACGGTTTAGTCAACTTCAAACATTAATAAAATATGAAATAATCATGATAATGTCATAAAACCAATTGCATGCCCTTTGTATGGATGTTAAAAAACTAATTTTGAAATAATAACATTGATATCTATTTTAGGACAAAAGTTATGCTCTATGAAAATAATGTAACTATTTGAAAATGACGTTTTTAGCAACATACCAATTTTCGTGGGAGAAAGAAAAAAATATTCAAATGAATTAAAAAATAAAAATAAAAATATATTTAGAACCTAGACAGAAATTCCTAAAAGACTCTAATTTACTCCATCTTCTGATTTCAAATGGTTTAACGACAATATGTATCCGAATCTGAAAGTTTTTTTCAAAATTTAGAGTTCAGTGTCCGTTCAAGCAAAAAAGTGTAACCCACTATTGTGGGTTCACCCCAATATTAAAAGAATTAATTTAGTTCAATAAAGCTTTATGTCCCAAATACAATGACAACTAGGATGTGAATTTAATCTTTCTGACAACTAAAGAGTAAAAAAAGATAACAAATGGTTCAATATAACCTACAACTTTGTCCATGTAAGAGTTGAACTCTAAAATTTATGGTATGAAGACCTGCAACTTGCAGCTAAGAATATGATACTGAATAATTATGACTTATTTTAAAAATTCAGGAAAACTTAACCAATTATGTAGAGATTACTTAAAAAAAAGTATACCTGATTGATGACTCAATATTTGTAACCTCTCAGAAAATTTTCCTTTCCACTTCAATATCTTTCCTTGATAATTCTTGATCTCCTCAAAACCACTAGAAAATAAACAATGACAATAGAACTTGCTACTTTAGAAAATTGCATCAATACTTAAACATTACAGTCATGAAGGGTGTAACAAAATCTGATATGCTAATAGACAAACTCATTTTGTAAAAAATGGCATTAAGCATGGATTTTGGTTTACATGTGGTACATCAATTCCTTCATTCAAGACATTATATATTACATTTATAATTGTTTATTTAGGTTCCATAGCACTAGCATATACACAAAAAGAATCTGTATTAAAAAAAAACATGGGCACTACATATATAAAAATAACATGTTAAAAAAAAAGAGGCCACTGAGGACAATTACATAGGTCTCTAGAAACAACATTACCCAACTCTTTCTCTCAAGCCAAAGACTCCATGTGTTCAATTACCCAGACTAGAAGTCAATTCTATGTTGAGTATATCTGTCAAGCCCTCTTGCAGTTTGAATGAATTAAGAATAGAAGATAGGAACTGATTTAACACTTCACCTACTCAACAAAAAAAACCAATGAAATAATCCACATTAGGCCAAGAGAGGTTGATGCATTCAATATGAGAATACTTACACAAAATGAAGCTGAATCATGCCAGACAATGACAATGAGAAGTTGACTATTGGGTCTTCTAGTTTTTTATTTAATAGTTTCTTGACAATGACACATTCAAAATTCACTTATGGGAAAAGACCTATAACAAATGAAATTAATTAAATAATGAAGGTATGTTAGTTTGAGCTTCACTTGGTTTCAAGAATATTTTAATATTCTCTACTTAACAAGGCCAGCCACATGAAGGTGGAAGCTCATCTGGCCTCAACCCCCCTCCCCCTAACATCAATCTAAATTCCCCATTAACATCTAATTACACACTTCATTCATCGATTTATGAACTATAACATTCAATCAATACAATCACATAACATCCATTAATATGATATAACATTCATTAATATGCAACACTAATCAATAATTCATTAACACATAACAATATTCATTAACATGACATATAATTCAATATTAATACATAAAATTCATAGATAATTACTTAAAACAATGTTCATGGAGTTATAATGATAGTTTTACTGATATTTTTGTCACAATTTGATGTTCAGGACAAGGGAAAAGCACTACAACAATAGAGGCAATAGCTGTAGATACAAATGAGGATATCCCAGAAATCCCTAATATAATAAATACAGTGAAGAAAAAACTAAAAAGATTCAATGCAAAAACTATTACTATTTTTCATGATGCTACTACTGGCCTCATCGCGATGTCCATGACCAGGTAATTGAGAAAGCAAAAAATCATGTAACAAGAACACATACATATTTTAGTTCACGACATAAAAGAGTATAAAATATAAACCTTTATTGAACTTTTGTTATAACTAAAGATTCATTACTACTTACTTCAAAACAACGTGCTTGTGCCATCAATTCATCTGTCCTCTTCAGCATCTCCTCAGTTGGATTTCCATCTTCCAAAATAGTAATAATTTTTGCATTACTCTTTTTAGTTTTTTCTTCACCGTATTTATTATATTAGGGATTTCTGGGATATCCTCATTTGTATCTACAACTATTGCCTCTATTGTTGCAGGTGATTTTCCCCTATCTGACATTTATCTTTAGGTGTCCACACTCGTTCTGTTGCTTGTTGCTAGTGGGTCACAGTCAGTGATTGGGAGAGCCCTATTTTGGCACCAAACATGTAGTACAAGCACTAGAATTGAGTTTTTTGGCACGGGCTGGGAAATTTTTTAATATCAACTTGCGATAGAGTTTGGGGATTTTTTAGTATCTAAATACATCTTTGGGATGTATTTCAGAGTTTGGATATATGTGAAGAATGGCTGCGAAAAAAATATTTCTATTTTTCATTCTAAGAAGATCAAGAGTAATTTTGAGTCATAGAGGAAATGCCCTAATCCTTCAAAAAGTGCTATTTCGATGAGTTCTGATCACTTGAGGGACAAAAAATTATCTATTGAGTTGAAAAGAAGATCAACAGAAGACGCTTTAAATGAAGTGAAAAATATCTCTATTATAGTACAGTCTCCTATACTCTACAAGTCTGTTTGACAAGAGTTTAAGAAGCCAATCTATTATTGTCTAAAGGATATTTTGGGTTTCTATGTTTTGTTATGTATTTTTTAATAACAGTGTTTAGATGGTTCTTAGGGTAATGTTTCTTATTTTATGTGAAAATTTGTTTTGTAGACAACACCAAACACATTTGTAGATAAACTCAAATTACCAAGAGAAAGAAAAATGGTGACTCTTGTGGATTCTAATAGAAGGGAATGGCCTATATGATTCCTCAGAGATCTTCCTGAAGCTTCCTTAATTCATGGATGGAGATATTTTCCAATTGCCAATAATCTTGAGGATGGAGATGCCTACATTTTTGAGCTGGTAGATGGTGACATTTTTTGTGTACCTTTTATGGATTTTGGTCCTATGTTGTTGCATTGGGAGGGATGACATTTAATGCAAGAGAATTTTTGGCCAGATAGTTTTGTTTGTGAGATATCAAATCTGTAATTTTTTGAGATTTGAAATGGCTACGTTCTTCAACACTCCCTTAATTAGTAATCTTTCTCCATCATCTATACAAAAATGTCATCATCTACCCGCTCAAAAAATCCAGGCATCTCCATCCTCAAGATTATTGGCAATTGAAAAATATCTCCATCCATGAATCAAGGAAGCTTTAGGGAGATCTCCAAGGAATTGTATAGGCCATTCCCTTCTGTTAGGATCCATAAGAGTCACCATTGTTCTTTCTCTTGGTAATTTGAGCTTATCTACAAATATGTTCAGTGTTGTCTACAGAACAAATTTTCACATAAAATAAGCAACATTACCTTAAGAACCATCTAAACATTGTTATTAAAAAACATGTAACAAAACACATAAACCCAAAATATCCTTTAGAAAATAATAGATGGGCTTCTTGAACCCCTGTCAAACATACTTGCAGAGTATAGGAGACTGTAATATAATAGAGATAATTTTCACTTCATTTTCAACGTCTTCTGTTGATTTTATTTTCAAATCAACAGATAATTTTTTGTCCCTCAAGTCATCATAACTCAACGAAATAGCATCTTTTGAAGGATTAGGGCATTTCCTCTGTGACTCAAAATCACTCTGGATCTTCTCAGAATGAAAAAAAGAAATATCTTTTTCACAGCCATTCTTCCCATATATTCAAACTATGAAATACATCCCACAAATGTATTTAAATACTACAAAATCCCCAAACTCTATCGCATGTTGATATACAAAAATTTCCCATCCCGTGCCAAAAAACTCAATTCTAGTGCTTGTACTACATGATTGGTGCCAAAACAGGGCTCTCCCAATCATTGATTGTGACCCCAAATCTACAAACTCTTATGTTAAACAACTACAAAATAAAGTCAACATAGTTTTGTTAACAAAACCAAAGTTAATCGTAGAATGTTTGATGCCAATCATAATGGGTTAGAATCTTTCCCGAACTAGGGATAGCTACATTCTTTTCTCTGCCCTTTGGTCTCAGCACCCAACAGGTCTTTTCTTTTGTCTATCCTCTAGTGTGGGTGCTACCTTTCTAGCACTATGCCCATCATCCAAACCATCCACTCCCTTTGTAACGTTGGTCACTTTACATGCATTTCTAATTTCCTGATTTGATGTCTCAGCATGCACTGCTTGAGAAAAACCCTTTTGTTGCTTCAACTTCTTCTCCACCATATAATGATGGTGTGAGACATCTTTCAACTAGGATGCCTTGTCTAAATACACCTTCCGCACCAGAATGGAATCCCTTCATAATCCAAAGGCTGTTCCCAGCACCCTTTACTAGTTTTAAGTAATTTTATACGATTACTAGCACATTTTGTGCATGGATGAGAAATAGTAGCCACATCTAGAAAATCTCCACAAAAATCCCTTACGGCCTCCATTGCATATACGTCTTCCCAAAATCTAAAAACTAGCCATCATTGATTCTCATCAATGTACCAATTTGGATAGTAAGTCTAATTTAATTTGTCTATGGACCGAGACCTTAAATTATTGAGCTTCTCTTTGTTTCAAGAATAGTTTAACATTCTCTACTTAATAGGGCCAACCACGTGAAGGTGGAAGCTCATCTAACGCTCCTATGAGTCTCATATGACCCTTTACGATATTTTAAGACCTCTAAGATGTATTCTTAGGGATCGTAAATGGTCGTAAAGGGTCACAAGGGGTCTTGGGACACAACAACTAAGAAACATAATTGTATGCATCATGGTCACATTTTTCTAGAGACAATGTAATTGAGTGGTATACCCAAATGATGGAGAGAAATTTTTGCACCTTTGGTTCCAAGTTGTTCTCCATCCTACAGTGTCAAATTTGAATCTAAGGTGCAGAAGTTGCGCTCCATCATCTAGGTATACAACTCAATTATGTTGTCTCCAAAAAAATGTGACCATGATACCTACAATTATGTTTGTCAGCTATTGTGAAATCTACATTTATGTTTCTTAGCTCTTTGTAGTACTCTTCTTCAATCTGTGTTCAATGATAAGCATCTTCTTCTTCTTACTAATTGTAGCTAGAGCTTCCTTTTCATATGGATTCAAATCCACTTCCCCCATCTCATCATCATCATCACCCTTAGCTTCCATCCTAAGCCCTTCTTCCCTCTCCATTTCTTCAAGCCTCTGCAAGATATCTGGATCAATAAAGTCTGCAACATTGTGTCCATCCATGATCTCAAGAATATCATCTTCTTTCCACTCTTCATTTTCCAAAATATACCACTTCTTCAAGCTTGTAGAGTAGTCTCTAGTGGTTGCAAATCAATCTTATTACAAACTACAATAAGAGGCTTATTGGAAAACAAAGGTTTTATCCCATGAAACAGAGCTTCCTATTACACAATACTATAATTACAAGACCTCAAAACATCAAGGAAAAAAATAACAACCACCTTCAAATGAGCCAAGGTAATAATATTGAGCATCTCTATGGTGTTCCTATCCTCCAAGGGGTGGTCCAAAATACCAAGGGTATCAATAGGCTAAATAGCTTCAGACTGTCATAGAGGCCTAATGGCTCTACCTTGTAGCCCACAACATAAAGCATAATGCTCAAAGTAAATTACATGTCCATATTGTAGAAATGGAAAAGAAACAATAAGAAAACAAAGAAAAACAAATAAAACCTCATTTTTCTACCAAAATTTTTGACCATCAATTAAGAACTCTTGCCAACATTAGGGTACCCACAAAACTCTTGCCTCACCTATTCGAGGTTAGCCAAACTCTATCCAATTCTCTTAACAATGGTACACATCCGTCCAAGTGCATCAACCTTCAAAGATTTGCAGCAGTAAAGAGAATCCCCATATTTTATCAGCCTAACTAGTACAAAATTACATCCATTAAGACAACGCTCTTTCATTAGCAAAAAATGTTAATTATAATCATTTCTTTTTTGGTTTCTTGCTGGTTTTTCTAAGGTAACGGCTAAGTAGAGAATCAATATTAAAATATTAGTTACAATATGAAAATACTAAACTGACTAATTCTTGAGCTCATCTCTACATATGGTCGCAACAAAGATATGTGATTACAATATAGAGAAGGCATCGTAAAACTATAATTTCGGCATTTTCCCTAGCTTGACATGTTTTGCACTCAAATCCTTCATCGCGGATAAGTGGAGATGGGTGGATAGATGCAGATGAGTTGTCATCGACCCAACTAAAGTATATACAACCATTATTTCCTTGTGATGCCCAATCTACATTAGTTCTTATAATATAATGAATATTATTTACATTAGAAACATTAAATATATACACATTAGTAACCTATTTTCGATTTTAGTAGCACCAAAATTATCATCCAGGGTTGCTCTATGTCCGTGAAGTCTTCAACACACACTGCCCACCACCACATTGACAGTTTGGCACATTGACAAGAGCCATCGAACCTATATCAATAATGCATCACATCATCATTACTACATTTATTACATAAATATTATAACATATAATCATATGATTATAATAATCATACATTCACCACTATTGTTCTATTGTAGATTCAAGTACTTAAAAAATGTTTGTAATCAATGGTTTGAACAAAGATTTCATTTTAGGGAAACAAGGACAATTTAACTATACCTGAGCTAGAATTAGTCAACTTCAATACTTTCAAAACTAAAATTTAACACAGGTTATAGAGACTAAAACCTTGCCATTGATCCATATGGGTATAACACAAAACTTTACCACGATTTAGAAAACCCGAATGATATTATAACACTATTTACTTCAAAACTAACATGGGTGTTGAAACCAAATAGAGAGTTTATCAAGATAACAGTTACTGAAACAGATTTACATAAACCAATTAACTCAAAACACAAACCCTTTTTTGAATAATTTAATTTTAACTTTGGTTGTGTTAAAGGAACTATGTTGACTTTATTTTGTAGTTGTTTAACATGAGAATTTGTAGACTAATAGGAGTTCACATTTTTATGGGAATGTATCATTCAATTGAGCATTAATGCCCATCTATATGTAGTAAGATGAACGTAACTCATGTACCTCATGCTAGTGTGCTTGGATTAGACTAGACATTATCCAACTACCTGTGAGGGTTGTCACTGTTATTAATTGGTGTAAAAGGAGGACCACATGTGTGTTATAGCACTTTATATAAATACTCACTATTTGGATAATGTCTAGTCTAATGAAAAGTAGTGTATACAAGGTATCCAAGCACACTAGCATGAGGTACATGAGTTATGTGCATCTCACTAGTTATAGATGGGGAACTATGGCACACTAGTATCTATGAAATCCTATTAATCTACAAACTCTCATGTTAAAAAACTACAAAATAAAGTCAACATAGTTATGTTAACACAACCAAAGTTAAAATTAAATTATCTCTATCCCTAAGATAAACTAAGTAGCCTTCATATATTTTATGTCAAACTACTATTAAACTGATTGTACCCTAGATGTTTAATAAAGAAGAAAACTCAAATTACTTTCATAGCCTACATAAGGAAAAAAAATTCCTTCACAAATGAGGGTGCTGACCACAAAATCAATATCCTTCACCATATAAAGTTTTATTATGCAAAATCACTACACATAATTTCAAAGGTGACATGTATTGAATGCCTAAGCTATCACCATATTTGCTACTAAGATAGTTTAATCCTTGATTTTTCCATTCCTTACTTCTCATTTAAAAGAATGGCATAATGGTAGTGGTATATAGTATTATATAAGAGAAGTATGAAATAGAATTTGGGCAATTACAAGAGTTCTTGTAACTGTAATGAATGCTATCATCATTGACGACATATTCTAGTGACCCTTAAATCGGGCTATCCAAGCAATCTGATAATGTTCTTCCACTTCACTGTCTACCCTACATTGAAGAACATTTGAAACACATAAAATAATGGAAATCCATCCTTCACAACTCCCTTCCATTCATGGAAAATATTAAGTACTATCTCATTACCCTGTCCTCGTGGTATTTCATTGGTGCACTGTGTAGGAACAGTCACTGTTGGTTGTGTTTCAACACATCGACTTCCTCTACACCCTTAGAAACTCATGAATGGATTCAACTTGATAAAAAACAACCATTCTAACATACTCATTATGAATGAAAAGGAAACAGTCTTAAATCCAATCTTTGCATCTATCTAATCTGACTAGTCTATACCCTAATTGTACAGGGACAGTCAAGTCTAGAGGAACCAAAAATTTCTTTCAAACCCACATAAAACTATTCATAACTCCAATGACACGTAACACCATACCCTATCAATCATTTGGATCCATATCAACCATAAAATAAACATTTTTCAATAGAATAGTTAGACTGTACCCTCATGGACAGTGACTGGTAGATTACAAATGAATTTACATTTTCATTACTTGAAAATAGTTTACATTCATTACTGCTGTGTGAATCCATTGCACTCTATTTTAATTAGTGGAAGGCATTCCAGTTTAATTCATGTTATAATTTAGCTATATAAATAGAAATATCAATGGTAAGGTAAATTACTTTTAGTCTCATCCTCCAACTTTTGAGATAAAAAAAGAAAGGTTTAGTTTGTTATATTATATACTATGAACTCTATTGTATTATATATTGTAGATCAGTGTACATGGTAATATTATTTTATAGTCCTTTATTATTATTATTTTCTTATTCCTTGTGTCAGTAAGGTAAGTGTTCAAGGGGAGTAGAACTTAAATAGGACAATGAAATAAGCTGTAATTTGATCTGTATGTGACAAGATACCAATTTAGTAATTTTTTGAAGTAAACAATGATCTGCTTATTAAAGATATTATGGATTATCTCCATCTAGAATCTAAAACTTAATGCTGGTCAAATTATGTTATATAAAGAAATTTCCAAGAGGACTATCTGTATTATATATATATATATATCCCTCACTATTTATTGGATTGTTACAACACTATCATCTTAGTCTGATCCTAATATGGCTAAGATGAATTAAGATTCCAATGCAATGATTCTTCCTACTTATTGAGAGTTACTAGTTACCAGCTAATATTTTCATGATAGTATGGGTGTTCCTCTAATAAGGTTGTTGGGTCATAATGTTTGATGTTACTCCCCTTTCTTAAATCTATCTTCAATTGTTGACTGTGTTTATCTATCCATTGTTTTAATAGTTCCCATTTCTTTTTATGAATGACTGTATATCTTAGTCATTTAACTCTCATGTTCTTTTCCTTCCCATTGGATTATATGCAATGTGTACATACTATACATGCACATGTAGAGACTTTGCAATTATTGATCCATGTGATCTTTTAGGTATTGACAAAGTGCATTTTATTGGATTTGCAACCATTGACATTGAGTTTGGGAGTTTATGGTACATCTTAGTTGGTGCTTCTGCCAAACTATTCCCATCTAATAGAAGTTAGCCCCATTTTTGTTAAGGAGATTTAGGCTCCAATTGTTTTCACATTTAATGTACCAAGTCCCACCATACAAAATCCCATTCAATCCTAAACTTGAAATTGAAATCCCCATAAGGACGAGTGCAATTAAAAATTTATATTTTCACTTTTATTGCCCAATTTGACTTCAACATTATTTAATGAGATGTAATATGAATTTTTTTAATGAATTTAGACATGTTTTCATATCTCGATTTGGCTGATGTTTTTTTGAAATTTTTGGTGTTTGGAAAAAGTTAAGCTTGAAAGCATGGTAATAAAAACATGTCATTTTTTAGTTAGGAGGTGGTAGGCTTAGAATAGTAATTAAACTTACTCATTTTTAGGTAATAACTAATGAGCAATAGGGTGGTCCTATGCTGTATGGTTTCTCAAACAACCCAAAAATTGATGTGGAAATGAACTGGATCTTGAAGCACACTCTCATGTATATCAATCTTGATTATCATAAGGTTCATTTTAGTTCTTTTTTTTGCATGATCTTGGATCTTATCTTCATTTCTACTCTCCTTAGAACATATAAATTGAATGCAAATGGTGCCTTAGAGACCACATATTCTATATAAAGGACACTCAATGGTAAAAAATAGTGATATGTTATCCATGAATCAATGAGTAAAGTGATTATAACTGATCCTGATGTTATCTCGATTACGTCTTATGACAATCCACCCCTCCCAAATTTTCTTGTCCTCAAGCAACTATTAAATGATCATATCTAGACCTATTTATAGTACTTTTCCCATCGCTTGATATTACCATATATGTTTTTTCCCTTATTATGATCTGATAGTAATGACTTGGTGAAGGATAAGACAAGTTTCAATCATCTTCTAAAATAGTTATAAATATTTCACACTAAGAATACTTGTGAAAACACTTCAAACATAAGGCATGCACATCTATGAAGTAATCATGCTAACACAACTCAAACATGGAGCAACAAATAAGTTCTCTGAAGATGTGAAGTATATCTATGAATACACATGAATTCACCCAAGACATGGAGCATACCTGAATATATGTAGCACATAAAATATAAATTCTTTTAAGTCATGAGACATACTCATATCACACAAATTTAATTAAGTTAGGAAGAACATATGTAAAGAAGGATCTCTACAATGCCACATATGTCAACAGTAGGTTTAATGCATAAAACCATCACATGATGCCATGTGGTAAACAACAAATAAGAATGATGGAAAATTCACGGGCTCTAGGTGAGTAAGACCAGTGAGTAGACAGAGGGTCCACAATGCTAGGAGTCTAACTCCTTGGCTGTTTATGAGCAGAGAAAGGGACAGTAAGAAAGATACCACAATAGTATTAACAAGGCACAAGTATAGCAATAAACATAGCATAGATTCCATGGAAAACTCACGGGCTAACTGGTAATCAACACTAGGAGTGTCAAAAGCAATGATCAAACACTACGTGTTCACTATATTGCATACTTCTTCACTATGATAACATGAATACAAAGAACATGATCAATATTGAAGGATCTGTAGCAATCATAAACCTAACACTAGTACATTTACAGTGTAACATAATGTGGTCATTCAAAAATTTAGGGTTTTGCAAGTTCATATCTGAATCAAATGTCTAAAAACAATGATAAAAAACATTCTAGCAAATACCCAATACATGATGCCCTGGCACATTGCTCACGGGCCCTAAGTAGGTAACCAATAAAATAATGCCAGACAAATGCAGAGTAAGGAAATCCTTACAGGTGGTCATCCTTTTACACCAAATCACAGTGGAAACCCTCATAGGAAGGCAGTCCTTTTACAACAAATCATAGTGGCAACCCTCATAGGAAGGTGGTCCTCCTTTTACACCAAATCATAGTGGCAACCCTCACAGGTAGGCGGTCCTCCTTTTACACCAAATCATAGTGGCAACCCTCGCAGGTAGGTGGTCCTTCTAAAACTCTCAACAAATAATAGTTTAAACAATCACATGCTCTAGCTCCTTCACGTGCTCCAAGTTAAAACCAAATAATGAAATGAGATATGAAATCCTTTTTCTTTTTAAATTTATGCCCGTGTTGGTCAAAATTTTGACCAATACAGGCATGGATTAGAAAAAAGGAAGTTTTCCTTCTATAATCCGACCAACCTAAACCTTTTTAATTGATGGTAAAAAATTTGGGTAGAAAAATGAGGTCAAATGTAGTAGTGTTGTTAAATATTTTTCATTTAAAAATAAAATAAAAATATTGCAAACTCTTCTCATAAAAAAAATTCATTTTTTTTCTTATTGATAGGGAAGAAAGGGATTAATGAACTAAGAAAATGAAATGGTAAGTCTATAGAGTGAAAAAACTAATAATAAAAAATTATAATGACCCTGTCCACACCATGAAATATGGAATATAGAAAAAAATTATATTATTTGAAAAAAATTATATCCAAATTGCCAACAATGTATAGTTCATGTGAAATAATTTATAATAACTATTAGTAAATAATAATGACCTTGTCACTCCTCTTGTTGATGTGACCTTGTCAGATCACTTCCCCATCCAATTTAATATTGTTTGGCAGACAGCTAAGGCTAGGCCTCCCACCACACAATTTTTCTTTAATACTTTTGTCCTTCACCATCCGTCCACTGTGGCCCACATTTATCAAGTTTGGAACCTTGAGCCTAGGCCCACTTAGTCGATAGGCTAGATTCAATGGTGAATGACGCTAGTAAGCATATAGCTCATTTTTTGCACATTTATGGTAGAAAACTAGCCAAATGTTGTCGTAGATCCTATGATGTCAATGCCAAAGCCTTATGTGTTGCCCCTGATGCCTTAGCCCAGGACAATTTCAATCAGGATCTGCAACTTAACCTTGCCAAGTTACATCATCAGAAACAAGTTGCTGACAACTATGCTACTAGAGGAGCCTAGATCAAAGCTCGTCTCCACTAGTTAAAAGTTGGAGACCAAGCTTCTAAAGAGTTTTTTTCTGCTCTTCATCCTCGTCATACCACTGTGGGCATAACTAAATCAGAGAAGGCCTCAACCTCCTCATAGAGCTTCTTGATGTTTTGCAAGCCTTTGTTTGCCATTATGAACAAGTCTTTGCTACTCATAGATACTCTCCTACTAGTGAGAAAGCTCTTGTTGAGTGCATTGCAGTTTTTCTACAATGTGTCTCCCATGCTCAACATGTCTTCTATGATCAACTCCATTCCTTGCAGGATCTTCGTGAAGCAGTGTTCACCATGGCTGATGATAAAGTCCCAGGATGCGATGGCTTCCCTTGTGAGTTTTACAAAGCCCTCTAGGATGCCATTGGTCCTGATCTTCACCAGGTTTACTTGGAAGTGTATCATACCCAATCTCTTGGGGGTATCATTAACCAGGACAATATGAAGTTTATTCTGAAGTCTAGGGATCTAGAGGACATTTTCAACTAGTGGCCTATTACCTTGCTCAATGTCTCCTACAAGATCATTGCCAAGGCACTGGCTCTCAAGCTTTGTCACATGCTTCTGCAGATTGTTAGGCCTGAGAAAATGGGATTTATTAGGTCAAGATTTATTCTTGACAATATCATTTCCATTTCGGAAGGTATGGAATGGGCTTGTAAGTCTCATCAGAAAGACCTCTTTCTTAAGATTGATTTTTCTAAAGCTTATGATCGCATTGAATGGCCTTTTATCCTTGCTATGCTTCACTCTATGGGTTTTGGAACTAGATTTCTTCAATCTATGCAGATGCTCTTGAATGATGCCTCTGCCTACATTACCATCAATAGTTGCCAATCTTCTACCTTTGGGCTCTTTTGATCCATTCGACAATGTTTCCCTCTAGCTCCGACCTTGTATGTTCTAGCCGTTGAGGGTTTTGGCTACTTGCTTTCTCACTCCATTTCTATGGGAAATGTTCGGGGAATCTACTTGTCAGATTCATCTCAACAGCTGGTCAATGGCCATTTTTTTGATGATTCCTTCCTCACTCTAGAAGAGGATGAAGAGAATATCAAGGCATCCTTGCAGTGTTTAGACACCTTTTGCCTAGCCTCTGGTTCGACCATTCAATGGCATAAAACCCTCTTCTATAGATAGTCAGCTCTTCCTAAGCCCCCTAGCTTTCTTAGTTTGGTTAGACTAGGATCCAACATGGGGAAATTTTCTACTTTCTTGGCATTCCCTTTGCTTTTCAAGCCCACCCTACGAATCTTTGGAATGTAGTTCTTGGCAAAATTGAAAAAAAGCTTACTTACTGGATCACAAATTCACTCTCTCTCATAGGAAAATTCCAAATTTGCTCAAAAATCTTGGCGGCCACACATGTGTATTACTCCTCTTATTGGGCTCCTTCCAAAGCCTCCTACAAGAAGCTCAAAAAATTACTGCGTGATTTCCTTTGGGCTTCTGGTATTGACAATTAAGGTTTCCACAGAGTTGCCTAAGATTTTTGTTGCCTTCCTAAGGTCTCAGGTGGGCTTGGTTTACTTGATACTCAAAAACAAGGACACACCCTTTGTGCCAAATGGGTCATGTGGTGTCTGACAAGAAATGAGGTTTGACAAATTTTGCTTCAACACTGCAGCTCCTCAGGATACCCTCTTTACAAGCCTTCTTAGAAGGGGATTGGATTTAAAACCCTTCTGGTTATGAAGGAATCTATTCAAATCCAAGGTACTTTTTTTGCCAAAATTATTTGGAGAGCATGGGAGTCTGTCAAACCCTAGGTCTGTTGGGTTGGAAATAGTTTCCAAGATGGTCTTTCTTTCAACTAGTAGAATATTTGGTGGTCCCCTTTATTTTCTCAACAAGGGATTCCTCTTGCCAGAGTTTAGGGGGTTAGTGCCTTGTGGTTTCACAAATGTGGCATTCAAACCCCTAAAGATCTTTTCTCTAGAGCCACCATGAATCTCTACTCTTGGGATGATCTCCAGGTTCAATTTCGGCTCATCCGTCTAGATCGTCAAACTTTTGACTTACTGGTTTCGGCCATCCCACCTCATCTCCTGCACAAATTGGGAATTCAATCTATTAGACCTTTGTGGAAGGTCTGTAAATGGTACCCTTCTACATGCTTCACTAGTTAAAAACCCAAGCTTGGGTATTCTTGGCTTATGCCCCATTTGCCCATGATTGATTCTCTCAACCAACGATGGCATATCTCTTCTTCTCAGAAGAGTTGGAGCTAGCGATTTCATACCATTTGGGATTCTATCACTAAGCCTAAGATTTCTCATTTTGCCTAGTGTCTTTTGTACTAGGGCTTGCCTTTGGGCACTAGACTCAGGCATTTGGGTGTTCCTAATACTAAATGACCTTTTTGTGGTTATTTTGAGACGCTCATGCACATTTTCTAGTTTTGTTGTCGTGCCCATAATTATTGGGTCTGGATTCATGACATCTTTGCTCCTTTTAGGCCTGAACCTTTTTCATGCCATATGGTGCTTCTTGGTGATTCCCCCAGAATTCCTTCCCAGTACACCTAGATATGGCATGCTTTTAGGATGGAGATATTGTTTACCTTATGGAAAGAAAAAAATGTTGTTCTTTTTTCTCACAGTTCTCTGGATATTCATGTCTCTCTTTATGCTAAGGCATGTATTTGTAATAATGTCATGATGCAAATTCAGGTGCAAATAGATAAGGTTTCCTTAGAGGTCACCCATTTACAAGAGATGCTCCAACATTTGGGCAATGCCCCTTGTCCTGTGGCTCGGGTGCCTCCAGATTCTCTCTCGGTTGACCGCACGCCACCCAAGGGCCATTGTTGTAGCTAGAGTTCCTCTGCTAGACACTCTAGGACTCCACATCAATGGTGTCACTGCTCCGCATCTCCTCCTCCTTGGAGATGCAGAGGAGAGGATAGTAGGAGCCAAACAATGGCACACCCTACCAAATCCCCCTTTCTCAACAACACGTGGAAGAAACAACAACATAGAGTGAGAGAGAGGAAGTAGGATAATTCATAGATTATCTTCAATAGATTGATATATGCCAAGCTGTAAGGCCTTCTCATTTACAACCAAATATTACAATAAATTACAAAAATCCTTGAACATGTGACGATCTATGAACAATCCTAGTTCAGCTATCTTCTATCTTATCTCTTACAAAAACTACCCCTAAACTCTAACCAAACACCTACATTTATACAAGAGGAAACTAAACAAAGTTGGCCTTGAGATCCATAATCAACAGAAGAAATAGTTAGATCTAGGACCACATGCTTCCCAATGATGGATACCAAAATTAAATCTGCAACCCAAATAAAATGCATGAGTTGGCCTCAACAAGAACTCAAAATAAAACCATCAATAAACAAGGGTTACCAAGCACTAGACAAGTATCACCAAGTGCCAGGGAAATTACTGAGCGCTAAAGAGATAACTGACCAACACCGGCGAATAGAGGAAATCGAGCAACACTGAACTAACTTGGTCAAAATAGGAACCGAGTAACACAGACAAGCTCAAATATGTTTTTGGTGACACAGGATTTCCAAGGACCCGAGATGCTCTTGCATTAGACACCTAGGGTTATTTAGAAATGATTTTCTAAATCATTTAGGGATGATCTGAGCTGCATCCTGTAATACCCCAAAAATGGGCTATAGGTTCATTAACCTCTTACATCAACAATTTGAACAAAATTGATACAAAAGTCCTAACCTAAGGCACATCTACACATTAGTTTATCAAAAACCCAATTGATTATCTTAATTCTACATCGGGGAATATTCATTGAATATTCCTAATTATCTTTATTATCTTTAATTAGATATTATTTGCTGATAAATGTCATTATTTATCCTAAATTTGATTAATTGAATATGATAAATAATTAATTAATTAATTTAATTTTGCCACTTAATTATTTAATTAGATTTATTGCATTTATTCCTAATTAATATTATTTTTATTTTGACAATAAATCAAAATTCCTACAAACAATCAATTGAATATTTATTTAATTGATTTAAAATCAAAGTTGTCAAATTTAATGATTTAATTGGAATAAAGTTTGATTTAATAATTGATTAACCCATAAATCAATTGTTTTAATTCAAAAAAATAGTTAAGTTGAGAATATATCACTTTATTTTTAAATTAATTCAAAATAAATCATGCACAATCAGAAAAGTAGTCAACTTTAAAACAATTATTATTTTCAATGTGTTAACTTTCTAAACTCAACATCTGATGATGAGTTGAAAAAGAGAACTAAAGCTTTATTTTGAGATAAAAACTATTTTTGCATGATTTTATGATTTTATTTATTCCTGATTTCTTGTTAACTCAAAAATCAACCTGAGTTTATCAAGAGTGATTTATGGTTTTTCTTATGCATCCTCAAACCCTGGATTTCTATAAAAACAAGGCTCAGCTCTTCATAATACAACTCTCAAATCTCTCTCAAATTTGCATAATCAATCCCTCAAGCTTTCAATCAATCTCATATCTCTCAAATTTGCACAATTACTCTAGAGAACTTGCATCTGAGGAATCAAGCATGCGTGACAGGTGATTTGTGAGATCATTCATTATTTTTCATAGCATAGCATTCATTTTCATATCATAGCATATCATTGATTATATCATTTTGCATATCAATTTCATTCATCTAGATTAGATTCAAACAATTTTTCATCCTATTGCATAGAAAAATACAAAAAAATAGACTTTTTTGCATTCATATTTCATTTCTTTCATCATTTTAAATCCTTTGTTTAGGTGTTTCATTGTCACTAATATTTATTTCAATCTGAGAACACCCTACTCGCACCTACTAGAAGGTATTAAATCACCTGGTTAGCTTAGTTTCATTTATTTGCAGCTTTTGATTTTGCTAACCTCTAATGTTTTACTTAAGTGTTGTGTCCACAACTAGGTACAATTTTCACACACACATTTCTGGCACCCATCATGGGGCCCTGAAATGGGTTTCCATTCTATTCTATCAAATTTTTATCATTTTTATCAAACCCACGACCATAAGGTTAATTTTTGTGAGTTTGGTGATAAATTTCTGGGCTATTTTGCCATAAATTTGACTGATGTTTTTATTGGTACATGCACATATGACATGATACAGATCTGAAATTTATGTTTCTGGAAAGGTATTTATGTTAGCTTTCATTTTCCGTTCGTTTGGATTATTTTTTTTTATTTGCAAAAGTTATGATCATTTTAGTGCAGACTGGTCAGAACCTGATTTTATGTAATCTGACTAATGTTTTTATTGGTACATGCACATATGACATGATATAGATCCTAAATTTATATTTTTGGAAATTTATTTGAGTTATCTTTCATTTTCCATTGGTTTGAATTAATTTTGTCTTGAGTTGCAAAAGTTATGATTGATTTAGTGCAGACTGGTCAGAATCTGATTTTTTATGACAACAGGTTTTTTGATTATCAAATGACATATTATCTTTGACTATCCTGATTTTCTTTGATTATCTTTGAATAGGTAATTTTTTCATAACAGTGGTTTGCAGGTGTAGGTGCAGGTACGTCCTATGGGTACACAAGATAGAAGACAAATGCTCAAAAATTGCTAAAATAGGTAAAATCTACTAAGCGCATTGCGAGGAACTCAGTTATTTTGTTACATCTGATAACACTTCATTTTGGGACATAAAACAATGTCTCTTATGTCAAGCTTGAGTGCCTTTATAGCGTTCATAATTCACACTTTAGTTTTGGTCTCTAAAATGAACATAGATTTGCTTTTTGCATATCTGTTACACATAGTAATTAGGCACTATGAACACTATTTGCGGATGATCTTGAGAGAGTGGGCTTTTTTTTTCTTGTTTACATACGAAGCTCTTCTTGATGAAAGATCCCCTTGTAGGTAGGGAGGATACTGAGATTGTCTCACGTTCCCTTGATTTGTGTCCCTAGATTTTGATTGATGTATTCTCTTTCCGGAGAGATCGATAGACCATAGTTGTTGACATCACAGATCTTGGTGAGATAGTTTTAGTATTAGCATGTCAAATTAATCTGTTTGTTTTGTTTTGGTGAAGTGAAGAAGTTAGGGTATTATGCTCTACTTCCTTTTTCGATAGTACCAAAAACCCAGATCCTTGGATTCGATCTAGTCCCCCTGTGGTATATTTTGTGAGTCACCTTTAGAGAGGGTTAACTGTAGTGGACATTCCCTTAATTGGGTCAACCATGTGGATGGAACCTCAAGCGATAATAGCTATTTTCATCATGCTAGCAACAACCGCTATATAAATGTATGTGTGGAGGAAATCTTCACAGGTGTGATCTCTTATTGGTTTGTCAGATCTCCCTAGTAGCTCCTGATGTATTAAATTCTCAGACTATCAAAACCCCAGTGCATCTAGATTGGAGTTCTCCCTCTTGAGATCACAAAAGTTACAGAGTTGGACCATTACTAAAAACCCTAGCGAGGCCAAATTTTTTTAATTTCTAAGACTATGTGTGTTATTGAATTTTTTTTGAGAACATACACAAGTAGCATTCTTAGGGATTAGCACAATAAGTCACTATTGCTTGTTCATGTGCAAGGTTGCTTTTTCCCTTGTTCATTATTTTCAAAAAATTGCTTTCTTCCCTTGCTTGTTGTTCTGCATGCTTGCTATCTACTTGGTTACTTGAGATGAACTATTGCACAAACTTCAAATCTGGACAGAAAACTTTGCAAACAATTTGATTCTAAAAACTAAAAAATTGCAAAATTTGATGCAAAAATCCTTTCTGGTGTCAAAACTCATCCTAAAACTTCAAAACTCGTATCAAAGCTTAAGTCAAAGTTGTCAGAAAACTCCAAAATTTGTCAGAAATCCAGTTTTTACAATCAACTTCTAGATTTTGTCAAACAAATCATTGTGTCAGGAATAGATAAGAAACTAGAACAAATCCATTCATTTTCCTAAAGTGGTCTCTTGAGTCTGATTTAGCCTTCTAATTTATCGATTTGAGTCTTTTTCATCTTGTGTCAAAACCTTGTCAAAATTATCTTCAAATTTTGTCTCCATACAAAAATGGCTAAGTGTTGTGAGCTCATGTCTACCATCTTTTGGGCATCTACCCATACTACTAGGGCACAATATCCTTCATTTACGTCCAATCTAATCTTCAATCAATCCAATCTTGACAAGGTTGTGTCATTCGATCGTCTTGAATCAAGTCATTCTTCAGTGTCTTCATCTTTCTCTTTTACTTCATCCAAGGTTAATGGTGGAAACTAGGGCTTCCTCACGTAAGAAATCTGGAGAAGCACCCAATACCTTACCTTTATCTCCTCAAGGGGGTCCAACTTTTGATCAACTCTACAATTCAGGTCTTTACGAAGATAACAGTCTCAACAATCTTTAATTAAAAACTAGTTACATACCCCCTCCTCCATCAATCCATGTAGGTAACCCACCAACCCCTCCTATATCAATTCACAAAAGTTATTAGACTACTCCACATCAATCTATCTCAGGGAGTCCTAAAAATCTCAACATGTCTCAAGGAGGATCCAAGGACATCACTCTCAACATGGTATGGATCAAGAACCCATGCCTTCTAAAATTTCTTGCTATCAAAATGATTATAACTTCAAAAGAATGATGAAGCATTTCTTGAAGGAAGACAAAGAGGCATACTTCTTAGAGTTAGCTCGTCAAGGGGCTAAACTTCCTCCCAACTTTAATGTTGAAGATATCATTATGCATGAGGAAGAAACTCCTATCGGCGCTATGATGAAACAGATGCATGCCATGCAAGTCAAACTCAACAAACTTGAAAAAGAGAAGGAACCTAAAGAATTCTCCTGGAGGCTCTATGCCCTTTTCCATTTGATAAAGACTTGTACATGCCACCATTCCCAAAACAAGTGGAGATGCCTAAATATGATAAGTATAATGGGAACTCTAATCCTCAAGATCATGTCAGAGAATTATGTACTCAATCTATGGAGTTCATGCATGAACCAACCTATCTCATGCATCTTTTCCCTCGACCTCTAGGAGGGGCAGCCATTCATTGGTTCTCTAGAATGCCTCCAACTATCAAAACTTTTAAGGAGTTAATCAAACTATTTTATCAACAATAATCCTATAACATCCAACATCTAGTCACTATGATCGACATCTGTAATCTAAAACAATGTCTAGGAGAACCATTCCTGACTTTTCTCAAAAGATGGAGAAAGAAGTTTTCTCTATATGCTAGACCTATTCCATAAACTAAGAAGTTGGAAATCTTCATCAACAATCTTGTTCTAGAAATCAATTACCATTTACAAATGAAAAATCATACATTCTTTGATAAAATGGTAGAAAATACAATCAAAATTGAGAAAGTACTTGTTCAAAAGGGAGACATATCTCTTCAAAAAGACAAGTCTGAATTTGGATCTAGCTCTAAAGACAAAGGCAAAAACTGGAACAAGAATAAGGGCATTGTCACAGATGACATTGTTGATACTATTCGTGCCCCATCTAAGGCACCTAATTTCAATCTCACTGTTGGTACTCAAGGCATAAAAGCCTTAGAGGTGAAAGAAAAGAATTGAACAAGAAGCCATCCAATTACAAACCTTGGGCTATAGATCCTAAACGCAAATTCACTCCTCTTGGAGAGTTCTTGGAATCTACCATGAAAACTCTATTGGTTAACAATATCATTTTCTTGCCTGAGAGAAAATTCTTTGATCCTAAACCTAAACCAAAATGGTGGAGAGAGAATGATTTCTGTGACTTCCATCGTAATAAGGTTCATAAAACTAATAACTGCATTTTCTTGAAACATGTCATACAAGACAAAATTGATAATGGAGAAATCACAATTGATAATCATAAGAGCAATAATGATCATACAACATTCATGGAACCATTTCTGAAACATGGTCAAGGAGATTCATCTTCCCAACCTAATATAGGTGCTAAAGTTAATTATGCCTACTCTGGAAGCAATGCTGTCATAAACATGGGGGAACCTTGCTTATCTGAACATTGCAATGTTTTCACTATTGTGTGAAGAGATAGACATAATCAATCGGAAAACACAATTACTTGATCACAAGCTCAGGCTCATCTGCAAGGACAACATTCTGATTCATCCAATGTCCCCAAGATGCCTTTTGATCTTTCATCTACTTCTAAATAGAGGGCTACCTCAAAATAAAATCCTAAAGACATGAGGCCTACATCATACAATATTGTCCAATGAATTCAGCAGACCAATGCAAAAATCTCCATGTTTGAGTTGCTTCGGATATCTCTTGCTCATCGAGCCATCCTAGACAAAGCTCTACTTAGATCCAATGTTCTTGAAAACCTTGATTTAGACAAATTCCAGACTATGGTTGGTCATCTAACATCTCTACAATATATCTCCTTTTTAGAAGAAGATGATAATTCCTTGAGTCATCTGCATAATCAGCCCTTTCATATTGAAGTCTTGATCTAAAACCATTGAGTCAAATGTGTGTTGATAGATGGAGGCACTGGTCTCAACATTTCTTCTTACAACTTGATTACACAATTGGGCTTATCTGAAGCTACGATTGATCCTAAAAAGAAAATAACTATCAAGGTATATGATGAAGAAGAAAGATCCTCTAAAGGAACGATTGTCTTGCCTATCAGAACAGGTCTAGTCATAAGAGATACTACATGTCAAGTTCTTGATATACCTTTGGCTTAGAATATTCTTTTAGGGAGACCCTGGATACATGAAATGATAGCTATTCCTTCCACATACCATCAATGTGTAAAATTTCCTTATGAAGGAGTAAAGGTGACGATTCCAGTTGACCTCTCTAGAACTTGCAATGCATTAAAAGAAAGTGCTGATAAACTTGTTCCTAATAATAGAGAATCTTCTTCTAAGCAAGTTGACATTGCATCAATGTCCAAGATAGAGGAAATTTCTAAAGAAGTTAAAATAAAGGAAAATGGTATAGGAGAATACACAATGGAACTAGTCTTATCTCTCACATCTCTCCCATTATCACCAAAGTCTTATGGACAACCTTCAGACATAGTGAAACCTAATGCTAAAGAATCCTAGGTCATATTCAATGGAAGCTTTTTCTTAGAGAAAGTATCTAAACAAGAGTTTGAAGAAGATGAAGCTGTATTGGCATGGTTATATAAAGATGAATCTCAAGCCCAGTTAGTCCATAAATGTGACTCCAAGACTCCAACAGTTCCTTCAAAGTCATATGGACCAGGGGATAAATTGATTGCTAAAATGGGATACACTGGAAAAGGACCTCTAGGACTACAAGGAAAAGGTCTCATATCACCTCTTGACCACCATGGTCGAACCAACAAAGATACAACAGGTCTAGGTTATTGAAAGAAGCCCTTTTATCTCAAAGGAAGTTCTTCCCATATGATAGAACAAATAGAACTAGAGGGATATAACAATGAAGAAGAAGATGTCCATCCTAGTGATAGTGATTTAGACACTATTGAAGAGCTTATTCCTTATGAACGCTTGCCTAATGAAAGTAAAGACCTCCTTCAAGAAGAAGTTGATCCAATCAAAAGAGTCAATGTGGTAGACACATGAGAACCTACTATGGAACAAGAGATAGTTGCACCACAAGAATTAGCTAATCCCGAAGACAATCAAATAGAAAAAAAGGAAGGTAAGCCTATCACTATAGATGAACAATTGGAGTGTTCCAGTGATTCTGAGACAAACTCTCATGAGTACGAATTCAAATCTGAATTTGAAAGTAATCCTACTTGGGGTATCCGCCCTAACTTTACACATGTTCTTAGATTTACCAGGGGTCTAGATGAGGAAACAAAAGATGAATCCAATAATTATGAGTGGAAAGTCATTCCAGAACCAGATGAACTTGTTATAGAAAAACATGTTGATGTCATTCACCAATATGCACCTAAACCCAACATAAGTCTAGAGTGAAATAATGAACTTAACGAGTCTGATCCACCTATGGCTGAAGCGGAATCCCATAATGATGTTGAGCCTATTCATGAATTGAATGTCCTAAGTTGTAATATCACTTTCAATCTCAAGAGTCAGGTCAGGACCAATGATGACAAAACCATATCCATAAACACCATTTCCCAAGCCTATCCAACTTTGACTATCCAACATCTTGAACTTCTTGACCAAACTTCCATAGATTTAAACCAAGATATCTATACTTTTCCTAATGACTATGCCCTTGCTTGCTACCTCAATGCAGTTGAGCCTATGAGGACTTCCATCAGTGAACTGAGCATTAGCATGATAGAGTCAGATATCAAATATCTTAGTCAAAAGAATAAAAACAAAAATAAAAAGAAAAGGAATTCTAAGGGTGAAAACCACTTTGTCGAAGTCTTAGAACCTAAAATAGTAAAGAAAAAAGATGTATCCAAAGGTGAAAACCTCTCTAAGGTGCCTAACGATGAGATATTTGATGTCCTTTTGAGTCATTTATAGGGCAGATCTCCAGTTCTAATTGAGCCCACTCAATCTGTGAACTTGGGTACAATAGAAGAACCACAGTTGATTCATGTAGCACAATCCTTAGCCAAAGAAGAAAATAAAGCATTCACTAAATTCTTGACAAAAAAGAAGATCAACTTTGCATGGAAGTATTTAGATATTCCTGGACTTGATCCTAATCTTATAATGCACCATTTATCTATTGCTCCAGGAGTAAAACATGTTAAACAAAAGTTAAGAAAGATGCATCCTCATGTTGCACTCTTGGTAAAAGATGAATTAGAGAAGCTCCTAAAAGCCGTATTTATCTGAGTGATTGATTATACTAAATGGATCTCTAATATTGTACTTGTTTTAAAACAAGACAAATCAATAAGAGTGTGCACACATTTTAGAGATGTTAATAAAGCATTCCCTAAGGATGATTTTCCACTACCTAACATTGACATGAAAGTGGACATGACTGTGGACTTTGAGATGTATTCTCTAATGGATGGTTTCTTGTAGTAATAAGTTTTTCCTATTAAGGCTTACAAAATGTGATCAATTCATGATCTACCCTATGAAAGGTCTACTTTGTTAAAAGCTAAAAGACCTATATAGTATACCTTGTTAAAGGATTCAAAACTTACAATAAAGTAAGCACTCAGTAAAGAGATTTTATAAAGTTTGTTAAGACTACTCGGTTAAGAGATTTACCCTGATACACTAGTTAGAATGTCTTAGTACCTAATCTTTCAGTTTGCACTTATATGGAGATTATAGATCTCCTCTTTATTGTTTAGTGATCTCTTCTATCTGATCTCTCTTGATTCAATCCTTTCACTGCTTAGATCGGTCACTGAACTCTATCTGAATACTTGACTATTCTGAATATACCTTTCTAATCATTCTCTCATACTCATAGTATTCATTCGATCTCAATATCTCCTTTTCTCTCTGACTCACACACTTTTCTTAATTTATATCCTGACCTTATATAATAACCAAAACATCTTTAATGATTCAAGATCTACAGTTCAGATTTATTTCTTTTGCCGCTTAAGCTATACAATTTTTTGATTGGCTCTAGGTATTACATAGGGATCAATGATTATAAGATAGATGTGTAATTACCTCTTTAATTATCTCAAAAAATAAAATACAAAATATTATTGTCACCAAAAATGATTTACCTTGATCATTGTGCCATTTCAAACTTGTATGTCATCCTTGGCTAACTCGACAAATGTTATTCCTGGTAATCGACATCCACTATACTCAGCTGTCACTATACTCGACATCTGTTAAACTTTCTATCACTCGGTAATCATTGCATATGTAACTCAGCAAAAACTATACTTGGTATAATACAAACATATAGTGACCATGACTTTACTCGGTAGTACTACTGCTCGGTAAGTATATAATACATAACTTAGCCTTTACAAAATGACTCAGTCACAATGATGACTGAGCATCATTGCCTAGATATATGACTAAGTGTGAAGCACTAATTGTCAACAAAACTATAGAGATCTACATTCTCTAGCTATAATCAAATCAAAATTGCTCCTAAGGATCAAGAGAAAACTACTTTCACATGTGCATGGGGTACCTTTATTTGGAATGTCATGCCATTTGGACTTAAAAAATGTTGGTGCTACATATCAGAGAGCTATGACGTCTATTTTTCATGACATGATGCATTGCACTATGGAGGATTATGTTTATGATACATTAGCAAAGTCTATGATAAGATATGAACATCTAAATGATTTGAGGAAAATTCTACATAGAATGGAGAAGTTTAGTCTCATGTTAAACCCTTAGAAATGTTCTTTTGGTGTCACTTCTGGAAAGCTCCTAGGCTACATTGTTTCAAAAAAGGGCATTGAAGTTGATCCTACTAAAGTAAAAGCTATCATGGAGATGCAATCTCCCAAGAATATCAGTCAAATGAGGACATTACAAGGAAGAGTAGAGTCTATTAGACACTTCATATCTTAGCTGGCAGACATATCACAACCTTTCACACAAACATTACATAAAGGTGTGACTTTTGCATGGAATGAGGAGTTTGAAAATAAATTTAATCATATCAAGAAATATCTATCAAATCCTCCTATTTTGATGCCTCCTATTCAAGGGAAGCCATTGATCTTATATGTATTTGCAATAGATACATCACTAGAGGCATTACTAGCACAGATTGATGAGAACAAAAAGGAAAGAGCCATCTATTACATAAGCAGAACATTGGTAGCATATGAAAAGAACTATTCAATGATTGAGAAAGCTTGCCTAACTGTAATCTTTGCATCACAAAAATTGAGACACTACATGTTGGCCCATACAACAGATTTGGTAGCTAAGATTGATACACTAAAGTACCTACTAAGCAAATCTGCCCTCACAGGTAGATTAGCCAAATGGGTGATGTTATTAAGTGAATTTGACATTGAATATGTCGAGAGAAAAGCTATCAAAGGATAGGTAATTTTTGATTAGTTGGCTGACACACCATTGTTCGATGATATGCCAATGCAAATGGAATTCCCTGATTCCTCTATCATGAACTTGTTTTCTAGGTCATGGAAGTTATTCTTTGACGGCTCCTATACATAGAATGGATCTAGAGAAGGCATATTGTTTATCACACCTCAAGGATACTCAATCCCTAAGGCATTCAAAATAAAGTTTCCTTGCACCAACAATCTCACTGAATATGAAGCCCTTCTTAATGGCATGAAGATAGCAATTGAGTGGAGAGTTACAGAGTTACACATTCATGGAGACTCACAACTTGTAATACACCAAGTCAATGATGTGTATCAAACAAAAGATGGAAAGCTGATCCCATACAAGTGAATGGTAGATGATCTAAAGAAATATTTCATATCTATCACATTTGAACAAATTCCTAGAACAGAGAACAAGGCTATTGATTCTATGGAAACTTTATTCTCTTTACTACAACAACCTGAACATGAGCTACACTATGAGTTCCTGGTGGAAGCATTATCTTATCCTGCATATAATTCCCGCAAAACCTGCATGATCTGCACTATTGTTGGTCATGATTCATCCTGATACAAAAACCTTTTCTCCTATCTCCAAGACCAAATCATTCCAAATACCTTCAACTGCCATGAGAAATGACACCTTATCTGCAATGCATCCTGGTATGTCATCATTGGTAACAATCTATATAAAAGAGGTCTAGATGGTACACTTCTTAGGTGTTTAGAATGTGAAGAGTCTCAATGTGCATTAGAAGAAGTCCGCAAAGGTATATGTGGGTCACACTCAAACGGTTTAACACTAGCTCGAAAGCTTATTAGGGCTGGGTATTATTGGCCTAAAATGGAGAAAGATGCAATCAAGTTTACTAAAAACTATCAAAAGTGTCAGATACATGGAAACTTAATTCATGCTCCAGGGAGAGATTTAATTCCCTTCACTACCCTCTCTGATGATTATACTTTGACTCTTTGATTTGGATATTTTGCATTATGATGATTAGAACTATATGTTTACATTTATGTTTATGGATGATGATATGCTTATCAGATGTTTAGATACACTCATTTATGACTAATGTTTAATTTTTATTAATCATCTATCTTTATATGTTTATGAGGATTTGAATCTAACCATCACTATCTATGATGTCTCATGTTTCATATGTGATTGATATGTTTTCATGACTCAGGATGAAGTTGTAGTTACTCAGTTAGTTGAGGTCCACATGATGTATCGATCCTGGTCATCTATTTGCATATGTCTTATTATGTATCTATGCATATGTATCTCTTCTCGGTGATGCAGGCTTGCAGATACTAGGCATCATCTCCACCTGGCTTCACAGGTCTGGTCGATCCCTCAAAATCCTTGATCATTGTTGTTGTTCGGAGATGGTCCATAGTTCACACATGGGAAAACCCTATAGTTTTAATTATTTTTCCTAATCTCTTAGTTTGGTTTTGGGTTGATTTGAGTTCCTTATTTTAAATAACCTTTGATGTCGATTTCATTTATTTGGTTATGAGATATGCAGGATAATGATGTTATTTTCTCTCTATGTGTTAATTGTATATACAAAGTATGCATATATGGGTGCACATGTATATGCATACCTATATATATTCATTTATTGATGTGTTTTTAATTATGTTCTTATGAGAATATTAGTTATAATCATGATTCTATTTATTTTGATGTGTAGTGTGGCTTTAGAAAAATATAATAAATGCAAAGTGAATAAACAAAAATAATAAATATAATATAAAAGTAAATAAAACTAATTACCTACTCCTATATTTACTCCTACTTTATAGACTCTCTCTCTCTCGTATGTCTTGTTAGTATAGAGGGTGGAAGTGGAACTTGAGACCTCTAGTTTGTAAGGGGTCCCAAGTTGCCATCGGGTTAGTGACTTCCTTGAGAAGCATACCCATATATATTTTATTGATATAAGAGTTAGTTACTATTAATTATAAAATAATAAAAATAATAATAAAACTATATAGGTGGAGTTAAATTAGTTAATAAGTTTGGTTAGAGAGTATGTGAAGGGTAGGTAAAAGTTAGTTACCTAAGGGGTAAAACTAACTATTGGTTAAGTTATTATAAGATTATAGTAAATCTATGTTATTTTTATATTTGGTAAATGTCTTTGGTAAATTACCATAGTGAGTAATTTAGTAAAGTATTCCTAAAAGTTATATTATCTATTTTTGCCACCCTTAAATTTAGGAGAGAAAGATTAAATTTTTATTAAATAATATTTTTTTATCCCTTCATGGGAATGGTTCTGCAAACCATATTATCTTAACAAATAACTAAAGGATGGTTGGGATAGTTGCATCGGTTGAATTACCCATGCAACTACTCCCTCCAATCTATATACAGGAGAAATATCCTATGTGAGAGGGGGGTTTAGATAGGAGTTGGATTCGAGAAGAAACATTATTGGGATGAGTATTTTGCTGGTAGGAAAGTTATAGTTGTGAGGGAAAATTTATTATTCTCTGAGATTGTCAATTGGTGGTTTCTGGAAGAGGCTATAGATTGCATCCAGAAGGAGGGGATTTTGGGAGGCTGGAGAAAAGGATTGCTCAGGAAGTTGCATAAGGATTGGGAGAAAGCTAGGGTCAGGAAAAGTGTTGTGTCAGGGACCTCCATCAAATGATCCAGGTAGGCTTTTCAATCCAGAAAAGCCTCTTTTGTGTGTGTGTGTGTGTGTCTCCCTTCTCTCTTTATTTTCTCATGGTTCTCTTGCTGTGTGTTTATTTATTTCTGGAAGGTTAGAATTAAGATTATTGAAATAAAACCATAATAGCCTTAGTAATAATCTACTGGAAATGTTTTAGTATAAAAGAAAATTACGGAACATGGCTCTATTGGGTTTTTGAATTTTAGGACTAAAAATTAATGCACAGGCATAAATAAATTTAAAAATAATTAAAACATTAATAATACTGAAATGATAAACATAATAAATTAGATGTTATTTTAAGGTTTCAAATTATTTTAATATTTAAAGATTTTCATGTTTAGCTTTATATTATTTTATTTGATAGATTTGTTTAATAAGTTATTTGTCAAATTAATAGGGGAGATTATTAGATTTTAAAGTTAATGATTTATATATATATGATAAATCTTTTGGCAAAAATCATTTAAACTTTTAGTAAAAATATAGGAGAAATTATAGAAAAATAATGAGGAAATATAGGAGAAAAATAAGGAGAGATTGTAGGAGGAAAATAAATAATTAAAAGAAAAGAAATAAAAAAAATTAAATTAAAAGTGGAATATTAATATGCATAGAAAATCTATCTTTATAATATAAGAAAGTATTTGTAAGAATTTTGATATTGCTCTGATACCATGTAAGAATTTGCCTAAGGTGAAGAATAAAAGCCAAGATATAGAAGCTCAAGAGATAGCACAAGAGAGATAGGAAAAATAATCAAATAATTGATTATAGCTAATTGAATTGATTACAAAGTAGGAGTGCTTGAATATATAGGCAATGCAATAAGACTACATGATAAGGAGATGATAAGATATCACCCACACAAGGTGGAATCACATGTCCACCAAAGGTGGATCATCCTCCATTGTACATCAAAGTATGTGAAACATGTGCAAAAATGAGAGGATGATAATGTGATAAGGGCACTAAAGGTGGATCTCACACACAAAGAGGTATGTGATGACAACTATCACACCTAAAGTGAAAATTCTCCTAACCATGTGCTAAAATGAAATGCAAACTCCTAGGTGTCTCAAAGACAACTAATTATGCAAATGCATTATCCTGAGTAAACTTAAGTAAAATGTAATTAGTGAATACTTAATTACACCAACACCCCCCCTTAAGTTCAACTTAAGGAAATGAACTTAACCTCACAATGCAAGATAGGTCCCAGCTACTAGGCCATGTTAGCTACCCATGCACAATATGCAAGAGCAATAGATAATGCAATCTCTCATAAAGTGGAGAAAGAGGGAAAACCTCATGGGAAAAACCCTCCCCCAAAAAGAGAGATGAATACAAGATGCATGCATGGATGGAGTAATCAAGACCCCCCAATTATGACATACATCATGCGTATACAATAAAAAATCCCCCCAAAGGAAGGAAACAAGGAGACATGATATCCCCCCGATAATGAGTAATATCCTCCAAGGATGGTAAGTGCTTGAAGAAAAAACATAGTTCAATGCCTAAAAACAACATTTCTGCTCTTAGGAAGAAGATACACCAAGTATAGATGTAAGAAGGCTTCCCATTGTGGATAGGAAGTAGGAAGGGGAATCAAAATGAAGTATGATGTCTTTGAAGTATGCCCTAGTGTCATCATGTCCTTGGTTGATGAAGATGCCATGAACCAATTAGGAGAAAGCCCAGTAGAAGAAGGTGACAAACAAGGAACAAATGATAACTGATCCACATAAGAATTTGGATCAAACTCCAAAGAGTCAAATGTCTTCTCTAAAGTTAAGAGGCCTCCTCCAAATGTTGTATCAAAGTATCCACAATCATGTCACCCTCGAAAGAATGATCAAGTAGAGAATGAATACGAGGGTCCGCATGCTCCATCGCAACAACTAAAGAAGGATCATCCTCAACAAAGAGAAGATGAATGTCATCAATGAAGTCTCCCAAATCTGAAATGTAGGACTCCACAAACAAACCTACAATGTCTATCAAGTAGGCATCCCATGGAACTATAACTGGAAGACAAGGAATATCTTGCTGCACTGAATCAGAAGAGCCAATGGCTATAGGAAGACATGCATCATCAAGAGATGTGATCTCACTTGGAGGAAAAGGAGCTACAATTGTAGGTTCTAGACATTTTGGAAGTGGAGGAATATGTGGATCTCCATATAATTCCCAAAGAATAGTCCAAAGACCAGGAATATTTTTTGTCTCATCATCATAGTCATCAAGGGAATCTATAACATCCATATCCATATTCAAATAGATAACCTTAGCAACTTCTAAGTAAGAGACATGATCGAAAGAAGGACTTTTAGGTAAGAGACATGATCAAAAGGACTTTTAGGTCTATACTCATACAAATAGGGCAATAGGTTATGCTCACTAAGATGAGAAAGAACCAATTCACTCCATTGCTTATAGTTTCCTCTTGTCAACTTAATTAAACCATCCATGATGTGCTTCTTGCATGAAACAATGAGACCAAAAAATAATGCACCCCCCAAAATGCAATGAGCCAAAGAACCCCCCCAAAATAGATGATTTTGACACTTTATATATAGTGTGTGTACAATTGCCACTTGCCAAAATGGATCAAAGTGGACTTCTAATTTTGATGATTACAACAAAAAATATGATGCTATAGTAGACTCAAACAAATAAGACACAAGATCTCTCAAGGATCTAACAAATTACAAGTGCCAAAAATAGGTCAAAATAGACCAAATTCTGAAAGTACTATGTCTACTCAAATTTTTGCCAAACTGATATCAGATCTAGAAAGTAGACAAAAAATCATGAACTTTCAAAAAAAATAGTACCTGAAAATGTGTCCACATGAGCCCAAATGAAGCCTCTAAAGTTGTAAAAATCAGGATTTGCGATTTTAAAAAAATATCAAAAATATAGATTAGAAATCAGCTGCACCATTGTGTAGATCATGAAATTCTATCCCAAAACAAAAAATAATGCTCGAAAAAAGGAGTCCGGATGACTGAGATATTGTTGTTTGAAAATTGCCTCTGAAATTATTTTTTCTGAATCACCGCTGCCAAACCTTGAAAATTCAAATGGCTCTAGAATTTACTTTAGATATCCAATTTGGATGAAACAAAATTTGATTTAGGGGTTTTTGGACCTCCTCAATGTGATGCCAACGTCTGAATTACACCAGCAAGCTCCAATTTTGACTTGCAATAAAAATCTCTCAAAATAGGCTATGCAATGAAACTCCTATGGCTCTGATACCATGTAAGAATTTTCCTAATGCAAAGAATAAAAGCCAAGATCTAGAAGCTCAAGAGATAGCACAAGAGAGATAGGAAAAATAATCAAATAATTGATTATAGATAATTGAATTGATTACAAAGTAGGAGTGTCTGAATATATAGGCAATGCAATAAGACTACATGATAAGGAGATGATAAGATATCACCTACACAAGGTGGAATCACATGTCCACCAAAGGTGGATCATCCTCCATTGTACATCAAAGTATGTGAAACATATGCAACAATGAGAGGATGATAATGTGATAAGGGCACTAAAGGTGGATCTCACACACAAAGAGGTATGTGATGAAAACTATCACACCTAAAGTGAAAATTCTCCTAACCATGTGCTAAAATGAAATGCAAACTCCTAGGTGTATCAAAGAAAACTAATTATGCAAATGCATTATCCTAAGTAAACTTAAGTAAAGTGTAATTAGTGAATACTTAATTACACCAACAGTATTAACCAAACATTAAATTTAGAAGGGAAAAAAAAGGGTATTACACTTTTCACCAATGGGCATTTGATCTTATAGGATCCATACATCCTCATTCTTGTAATGGACATACCCATATCATAACAACTATAGACTATTTCACAAAGTGGGTAGAAGCAGTCCCTTTGACTCAAGCAACCGGCAAGCAAATCTCTATGTTCATTCTGAACTACATCATATGTCGATATGGAATTCCACACTCTATAGTTACAGATAATGGTGGCCAATTCAAAAATAGAGACTTGGATGATCTATGTGCCAAATTCAAGATTACACAAAATTGGTCATCTATTTACTATCCTCAAGGGAATGGACAAGTAAAGGTTTCTAATAAGAATCTATTGAAAATCTTGCACCATATAGTTAATAAAACAGGAAGAGACTGGCATCTCAGGATCAATCCAGCTCTCTAGGCCTGTAGAACAAGTATCAGAGCACCCACTGGGGCTACACCATTTGCTTTAGTTTATGGGTCTGAAGCCGTATTGCCTATTGAGGTTGAAATCCCATCACTAAGAATCAGAATGCATGGTCTAGTAACTAATGATGACTATAGAGTGTCTAAGTTGCAAGAACTTGAACTACTAGATGAGTGCAGACAAGCAACATATGATCATCTTAGAGTATATTAGAAAAGAATAGCTAGAGGCTACAACAAGAAAGTCAGACATAGAGAATTTCAAGTTGGCGATCTAGTCTTGAGAGAGAATCCTAAAAATCAATCACATAGAGAGTGCAAGGGGTAGTTTGAACCCAACTGGATGGGTCCCTTTGTTATCACTAATACTTTTGGCTCTGGAGCCTATCAACTCTCAACAACTAAAGGAGAACATCTCTGAGAACCAATCAATGTTCTCCATTTGAAGAAATTCTATGCCTAAGACATTCAGTCTATGGTAAAATGTCCTAAAAAATCATAAAATCAAAAAAGTTCTGGAAAAATGAACATCTTGGTGAAAACCTAGCAATAGGTTCCTTGATGTATCAAGTACAAAAAAATTGAAAAAATGAAAAATACAAAAAAATGAGAAAAACAAAAAGTGCCTTGGTGAAAACCTAGAAATAGGTGCCCTTGTAGCAAAAATAGAATCTCTACCAAGATGGTGAAAACCTAGCAAACGGGTGCCACTTGTTCAAAATGCTCCATCTATTAGTGCAATCTTGGTCTTTCCCATCTTTCAATCCTTCTTTAGTTTGTAAATATCTCTTGGCTTGTTCCCGCATTCTTGTTTTCAATAAGTCGGTTTGTACACCATCAACAAAAATGTTTGTATCTTATCAATCTTCAAACTTGGGAGCAATCAATGTCATATATTATGGTCTCAAGTATACCTTAGATGAGTCATGTCCAGTCAAGGTCCTTTGAAGCTTCATCTAAGTTAGTTAGTCTATCTCCTTTCCAGAAAGGATTTTGCAATCAAACACAAACCAACATCAACACAAAATGAAAACAATCTGTGCTTCATGCTTTTATCTCCTTCTATGCTTACTAATTCACATTGAGATTTCTGCATATTTTTTTCCCTTGAGCTCTTGGATGATGTCCTTTAACGAATTTAGAGAGTGATGACTAGGGGAAAAATCTTTTCTTTATTTTCTGCTTGTATGTGAAAATCTAAAAACTTTAGAAATTATGGATTGAAATGGTGTCCATCTATAAGAGCCTCCATCTCGTATTGGATGGCCATGTGTACCTTGACCATTGATACCTAGAAAATTCAAGGAAGTTTGATCTAACTATTGTTTTTTTGAGTGAGTTCTTTCTTGTACTATGAAGCATGTTCTTACCTAAGGATGTGAATGATAAAGAGTCACTACAGGTAATTCACATGGGATTTAGAATGATCTGTTGACTTCTTGATGTGTTTGTTACACAAGGCATATTTAGGTCATCACAACATTTATGTTTTGATGCTTATACAAATTTTTATATCAAAATGGACATGATATTCAGGTCATCATGGCGTTTATGCCTTGGTGCTTATATCTAATTTGACATTCCGAAAACAAAATCAATATTCATGTCCATGGTTGTCTAGCCAGTGGGTGTTGTATTGATTCTTGAGAATACAAAATGATATTCATATGTCTATGGTTTCATAACTAGTGTGCATTGTATTGATTTATCTGATTACCTAAAAAATTCAATGATGAGAACAAATTGACACATGATCAGTGACTAGGTCCTATGTCTTAGGTTTGTATTACATTTTCATGTCACTTTGCATTTTGCATGGTCTCACAAATTGCTTGAACACTTAAATGATTCTTCAAAAGAAAACATGCTAAACATGACACAAGGACTAAGCATTGTATGAAGGTCCCTCCAACGAAACAACAAGTAGAATCCATTTTTGGGATCAAAATCAAAATCTGACATCAATTACTTTGTCAAAATCGTGATTTAAAATTTTCGGACCTAGGATGGCCGACTGCTTTCATAATCAACCTTCTCATCCTCATAGAAATCTAGAATTCAACTTAATTGATTATCTCACTATATCAACATAAAATGGAAGCACTTCCATCTTGATAGGTTTAGCATCCTCTTTTAGTACATTTATCATGATAGACTTGCATTTAGGATGCATTCTGCACTTCATTTCTTCATTCTAGGTGAAATTAGGGTTAGGATCCTAAGGATTCTCCTTAATTTCCCTTCTTCTATGGCTCTATTTTTGAGGTAGGACTTAGAAATAGGTCCTCCTGGCCTTCATCATGATCATGATAGGATTTTATGCCTCTCCTTGGCATTCTATCCCGTCTTGGCATCATTTCTAGGTCTCCAAGCATCCCGGGACCTTTTGTCTTGATTCTGGCTGGATCTGAACCCATAGGGTCAAAGTCAAGGTCAACCCTGACCTAGGTCAGAGTCAAGGTCATCTTTGACCTCCTCTAGAATCTGTGCCCCTCTTTCAAATTTGGTCCTGACGGGCCCCAAAATCAATGTTGGGCCCTCAGATCTGAGTGCGAAAAGGTTTTAATTCAAAATTCATTTAATTTATTTCCCTCCTTAGTTGGTTATTGTGATTGGTCCTTAATTTAAGGTAAAATTTGAATTATGGGTCCTCACATTTGTCTAGGAGCCTCACCTTGAAACCTCTATATAAAGACTCTCATTTGCATTCATTTTCACCAAGCAACATCAAGCAATTCCATGATCAAGTGCTCTCAAGGAGACAATTTCATGAACAAGAAGATTCAAGCAAGCAAGGAATGGTGAAGATCCAAGGTTGCAAGAGGATGATATAGAAGCTCAAGCCATTGTTGACATCAAGCATCTTTGTGAACACATACTTGGAGCAAGAGAGATCCTTTGTTCCTTGATCCACCATTACCAACTTTCAAGCATTTAAAGATACAATCATGGAGTAGCAATTATAGATTGTGAGTTTGGTCAAAGTACTTTAGCCTTGGGGGCTTGGTGTGCTTTTATATCTCATTCAAATCTATGAAATGTTGCTTCATACATATTCATGCTAGGGTTTTGATGTAGAGGATTAGATCTTGGCATTACACTTTCAATACATACACACACACACACACATTCTATTTCAATCGGCTATTCATGGGGTAGAAATCACTAAAATAGAGGTTTGACTAAGGCAAAACCCTATATAGACACCCCAAAAACTCCCTTTTTAGATATCTAGAGTCATTGTTTCAGGAATTAGAGGACAGATCTAAGTACCCTTTTCGCTGAACTTTTGAGATCTACGAACAAAGTTAGAATTGACCTTCAAAATAAAAATGTAGCCTTTGACCTTTTATGAAGGTCAAACACTACCTCCTACTGGAAAGATGAAAATTTTCTAGGTTTTCTCTGTCTCTGCTTCTTGATCCCATATTTGGTTGCAGAATCTTCCGAAACTCCGCATAGACTTCAGAAAACAAGTATTTCTAAATCTATTTCATGATGAGGTATGTATCTTGACCTAATTAATTTTCAAGTATTTCTAGATTTACTTATGCTATTCCAATTCAAAACTAACATATTACAAATGAATAGTGTCGAATGTCAAGTGCATTGTTAAGGCTCCAATTTTAACCTATTCATTTTGGTGAACCTATTTATGACAACTCTTTCTTTTATGGTGTTAGATTTAAATCTTGCATGATTAGATTTCTTGCATTTATATCTCAAAAATACAAAAAAAATTGCAAAATTCCCTTAAAAATATTTACATTTTTCATGCTTTTAGTTCTTTCTTTGTATTCAACATGTATGATTCTTGTTTTGAGTACTTTGATGAGGCTTTTATTGTACAAGAGGATAGATTCCCTAATTAGTTACATGGTAGTGAGGATGAAAATGGTTCAAATACGATCTCCATGGGTCCTATTCCTATTTCACTCTCCTCCACAACTTCTCCAATTGACCTTTACCATAGGGTTTGTGCATGGTTAACTTCATGTCCCACTATTTGTCCTACACCTTTGATGATGGTAAAATGATGTCCTTGTATAACAATTAAGGGTAAACCTAGAGATCCTTTGCATTTATTTGATAACATTGATTCCATTTCACATGCTTATCGCACATGGAATAACCCTCAGTCTAATGTTCCAGTTTCTTTACTGCCTTCTCAACCTATGCTTCCTCAAGCACCTTGGTGTCCATCTACCTTTAAGGAGTATAACTTAGTTGATCAATTATGTGCTACTCCTGTTAAGATATCTTTATGGGAATTACTTCAAACCTCCTTGACATATCATGAGGCATAGAAAAAAGATTTATCTACTCTTCTCGCTTCACCTCCTAATCAAGAGAACATTCATTCTATTTTGGATTGTATGCATACTATGTCTTCTGTACCTCCTATTGTGTTTTCTGATAATGATTTACCTTCCCTAGAGGTGTAGAATCAATATGATGCTCTTATGGTGGTTGTCTCTATTAATTAGAGTATTATTCGAAGAACCTTAATTGATAATTGATCTGGGCTTAATGTTTGTAGCATGGATATGCTCAAGGCAATTAAGGTTGATCTTACTACTATTTAACCTGATAATGTTCCTATACGTGGATTTGAAAATATTGTGAAATGAACTTTGGGAATTATTACCTTGCCTATTAAAGTTAGTCCTATCATCTTAAATACTCCTATTCATGTTATGCTTGGACCTCTCAATTATAACCTTTTTTTAGGAAGACCATGGTTACATACTATGCATGCAGTTCCTTCTACTCTACATCACAAGGTTAGGTTCATCTATAACAACTTAATGTATACATTACATGTAGATGATGCCCTGAATCCTTGCTTAAATGTAGAATATGCCAAAACCTATGAACCTCTTCAACCTAATAAAGAGATTGAAAAACAACCAGAGATACAACAATCTAAGATTCAATAATAGGAAGCTCCATCTTCTTCTTCTTTGACTGAGGATGATTAGGGGACATTGGATTTTAATCATACTTTTATTGGAGAATACAAGGTCTCTGATTTGGAATTTATGAAGCAATAAAATGAATTTGACAAAAAAGTTTTTATTTCTTCTCCATTGTCTGAGGAACTAAAAAGTAATTTTGCTACCGCTTTGATTAATGAAACGATTGAAACTATAAAGCCTGATTGTTATGACATTGTGACATATGCTACTCCTTGGATCCCTTCTAACATGACTGATCAATATGGTCTTGGTTATCATTTGCTCAAGAAATTAGGATTTAATGGGAAAGGATGTGGTAAATATGAACAAGGTATACAAGTACCTTTGGATAATGAAGTTTATGATCATACATATGGATTAGGATTCAATCCTTATAAACAACCATCGGTTTTTCCTCTTAATGTTAATCATATTTGTAGTGAACAATTGAAGTTGGTTAACCCATTACTTATTGACCTTAATCAACAATCCTCTTTGGATATTTTTCCTAAAAATGAAGCTTTAATGGAATTTTTAGGGGTTGATGAGGATTTACCTAGGTTTCATCACAAACGAGGAAAGCCTTATTGTTTAAAAATCGACGCTTATTTTGGAGAACATGAAGAATAGGATACTCTTCATTTACCATTAGATTCTTTGATAAGAAGTGATTTGTTAATCACTGAAACTATTGATATTCAAGTAGATGAAAACAACTTTGAAAGGATGATAAAAATTGGGAAATGTTTGAATCAAGATGAACGTGATCAGTTAGTTTTCATTTTGCTTGAATTTAAGGATATCTTTTCTTGGACATATTCAGATATGCCAGGTATAAATTCTAAGATTGTTACTCATAAGATCATTTTAAAACCAAATATGAAACCTGTGAAATAGAAAATTCAAAAGATGAATCCACGAATTGCTTTATTAGTCAAGGGTGAAAAATTATTGGATTATGGATTTATCTGTTTTATCGACTACTCAGATTGGATTTTGAACATTGTGCCTATGTCAAAAGGAGAAAATAAGATATGGATGTGTATTGATTTTAGAGATTTGATTAAGGTATCCTTGAAAGATGATTTCCCATTACCTAATATCGATATGATTGTGGATTCAACAGCGGGTCATGCTTTGTTATCTTTTATGGATGGTTTTTTGGGATATAATCAAATCTTTATCCATCCTGAAGATCAATTTAAGACTGCATTTATAACACCTTGGGAAACCTTTTGTTGGGTCATGATGCCCTTTGGATTAAAAAATGTAGGAGCAACTTATCAATGAGCTATGACTCTAATTTTTCATGATTACATTCATAAGATTCTTGAAGATTATGTGGATGATATTTTGGCAAAATCTATACAAAGAGAAGATCACGTTACTATTTTACGACAGATATTTGAAAGGATTAGAAGTTATAATATGAGATTGAATGCTTAGAAATGTGTCTTTGGAGTTGATTCTAGTAAATTATTAGGATTTATAATCTCTAAGCGAGGCATTGAAGTAGATATTGAAAAGATTGAAGGTATTGTTAATATGCATCCTCCTAAGAATATTTCTTAGTTATGAAGTTTACAAGGAAAAATACAAGCTATTCATCACTTTATTTCTAATTTAGTAGACTGAACTATCCCTTTTACTTCCTTTCTTAGAAAGGATACTACTTTCTCTTGGAATGATGAGTGTAAACAAAATTTTGAGCAATTTAAGGAGTATCTTGCGAATCCTCCTATCTTGCAACCTGCTCATTTTTATAAACCATTTCAATTATACACTTTAGCAACTCCACAGGCTGTGAGTACATTGTTAGCTCAAATTGATGATAATGGTAAAGAAAGACCTATGTATTACATTAGTCAGATTTTACTTGATTATGAAACAAGTGTTTGCCCGCTGGGGTAAACTTAGTATTGCACAGACATAGTACAAGAAATATAATAAACATAGAATGTATCATAGAATAATAAATACTTTCATTAATCATTCCATACTGGCAAGTACATTTACATCGTAATGATCATACAATCATATCCCCGTGTCCAACCTCTGAGAGAGTATATAAAGTACCCGAAGGGCCACGACCGAAATGTCGTGACATAACTGTCTAACCTCTTGGTCACTAACGACCGAGAGTAACATAATACTTTACTAACATAATAACCTGTACATACAATTATCCTGACAACATCACCCCCCCCATAAAAATAAGTCATCTCCAACGACTTACAACAACAGGGAGATGAAATACACCACATAGAAGAAGAAAATCATTGAGAAGGGGTAGAGGGGCATCCCTAAAAAGATGAAGTGCCACCCTCCCCATCAATGTTGCATCCAGTAGGTCTTATCTGTCACATCCCATTCCTCCCATGCCTGCACCAAACTTGTCTCCAAAACATACTGTTCAGCTATAGCCTCTGCTAACACCATACTATCTCCCTAGCCAATCTGACCTTGATAGCCACCCGTGCCAACTTCTCTGCTTCCAACTCCTGGGTACACTGAGCCAAGTGTTGCTCTACTACCTCCAACTGGGTGGTCAGCTCCTCCTAAGTTCTCTATGCATCCACCAAGATAGTCTCACGTCCAGCCAACACCTACTCCAAGTGCCTCAAAGCGTAGTACCCCTCTTGAAAGACTTGCTCCAGTGCTCTCTTCACCTCCGTCATGTAGACACTCCATGCTTGTAGTAGCTCCAATATCATCAATAGGTCACACTTTCCAAGGGCTAATAACTGAACCGACTGGGGGTCTAGGGGGCAACGCCCCCAGTGAGGTCAAGGGGCAGTGCCCCTGTGGGGTCCTGGGGCAGATATAGGGCGAGGTCGAGGGGCAGCGCCCCCGTCACCAAGACCAATTTAGCACTCTCAAACTCACACAGAAGTCTATGGAACACACCATTTTGTGATTTTCTTCTGATCCCATACTCTTTTCTATAAAGCGCTTATGTTTTCCTTACTACCTCATTATGCCCTTCCCTTCGGTACCATAAGTTACTCATTTTGAACTGTTTTGATTTGTTGTCATGTTTTTTTTTGTTTTTTTTTAATCTTCTCCTCCTTGCTGCCAGTCCTTCCTTGCCGTCAAGAACTAAATTCTTCTGTACTCTTTTTGATTTCTAGACTTATTCCTTGCCGTAAAAAATGCTACATTCCTTGCACGGTATTCCTGTTACACCTTTTAGTGCCGTATGCTTGCTCTTGTTTCACCTTCCAACTTTTAATTTTCCAAAGAAGGCCATACGATTCAGCTTTTATTACTTGCGAGCTTCTCTTAAAATTGCCGTACGTTGTTTTCTATGTATTCTTCCTTCGACCGTACGGTTGTAACTTTGCAATTCATATAGTCTCTACACGGTCTTCACCTAAATATGAAACCTATCGTACCATATCTTTATTAATGAAATGGCCATACAGACATCTCCCTCCTTTTCCTTTCCTCTGTTTGGTCGTACGGTGCCTTTTTTTGCTTTGCCTATGATGTTCGTACGGTTAAATACTCATTCCCTTCTAACTTTGAAAGTTTCCACTTAATACTCATTAAAACTATTACCGTACGATCATTTTTGCTTGACCTATGCCTTCGTCAAATCACCTTCAAACTTATAAACTTGTCATACAGTTATCATTTTGGACTTATACTAACCGTACGGTACCTTTTCTAAGCTACCTTCATTTCTCCAAGTTGTCGTACGGCCGTACAATTTCATAAATATGTCTTCGGCTATAATTTACATCTTCGTTTAATACTTTTATGTCTTCGCATGTTATGTCTTCGTTCACCATGTCTTCACTCAATATGTCTTCGTTCACTATGTCTTCACTCAATATGTCTTCGTTCATTGTGTCTTCACTCAATATGTCTTCGTTCATTATGTCTTCACTCAATATGTCTTCGTTCATTATGTCTTCGCTCAATATGTCTTCATTCATTATGTCTTCGCTCAATATGTTATGTCTTCATCTTCGGACTTTATGTCTTCAGATTTTATGTCTTCATCTTCAAACTTTATGTCTTCGGATTTTATGTCTTCATCTTCGGACTTTATGTCTTCGTCTTTGGACTTTGTCTTCGGACTTTATGTCTTCGTCTGTTGTTTTTTATGTGCTTGCTTGCCTTCGCTCCCAAGTTGCCATACTGCTGTACAGCCTTTATTGCTTCGTTTCAATTTTTTTTAAATTTTTTTTCATTTTTCTAATTTTTATTTTATTTTATTTTTTGATTTTTCAAAAAAAAATTTCAAATTTTTTTTTTCCCCTCCACCGTACGGTCATGCATAGCCGTACGGGTGTTTTTCAATTTCCTGTCTGGAGGCTTTTCTGGTCGCCCGTATGGATGGCTCTCAGGTCCCCTGCATGACCACTTGAGTCATTTTCCATCCTCTCGATTGCTCTGTCCCTCCTCTCTGGTCCATCCCCTCTAGGGAAGGTTTCAATTTGGTCCCGTTGATGGCATCATGTATCTATTTGTCACAAGTCCACAGAGTGTGCAGCCGTTCCCTCTCCCTATCGCTGAGTCTGTTTCCAATGGAAATCTAAAGGCTTGGAACCATAAATTCTACCAAGACCATGGTCTCTTGCCCATACATCAGAAGAAGGAGAATCAAGATTTTGAAGGCTATAATCTTCCACATAGGATTTCTCTCATCCCCAAGGTTTATTTCTGTCAACTTTGCTTCTTTGTACAAGATGGGTTCCTCCTTATTTTTAGACTGGTGTGCGGGTATGGTGTCCATTGTAGCTTCTCCTTCCTTATACTCCCCATACTTTGGAGGATATTTATCTAGCTCCTCTTCGTTGATGCTTAATGCGTTACAGGAGGGTGAGAACATCTCATAGTCCTCCTGCTGCCAATGGAACAATCTATTTAGTGAATCCATGTCATCCTCCAAACAGCATCCTCTGAGTTTTAGTATGCCTTCGACATCCAAATCCATCCCCTCTCTACCTTCATCTCGTGGGTTATTCTCCCCTTCAGATTCAGATCCCGAGGAAGAGGCAAGTTCCTCACTCACCAACTGGGTCTGAAGATCAATAGTAAACTTCTTGCCTCTGCTCTCCATCGAGAGTGTATTCCGTTTCCAGTTGTGGTTTGCCTTCGCTACCACCAGCCATCCTCTTTTGAGGATGGCATCATACCCTTTCTATTTTAATGAGATGACCACAAAGTTGAGCACAAATGGTTGTGTACCCACGGTGACTTGTTGTGCCATCAACGTGCCGAGGGGTTTAATCCTGTGTTGGTCGGCACTTAGCAGATTAAACATAGGTGGCCATAGAGTTGGCTTCCCTAGCTTTTTCCATGTGTCCTCCGGAAGGATGTTTACCCTGGATCCGCCGTCTACTATAGTATCCATTAGGATGGTGCCCAGGATGCCCATCTCCACCACAGCTGGATGTTTGCCATTGTTGACGTCGAGCAACATTGGATTTGTCACCGAGTTTCCCGGTATGGAAGCATCTGTGTGTCTCAATTTGGGTTTATCAACCTTTGTACCCAACAACACTATCCCCAATTGAGGCATGGTGTATAGGAAGTCCTCCAGCTTGACAGGCACCTCCAGTTGAAGCATCTTCCATACAATGTTCCTCTCTGCGTATGTGCAGTAGGGTCTGGATGATTTATGTGTCTCTCCCCATTGGGATTTCATCGCCCTTTCTATTTCCTCCCTTGCCTCCACCATTCTCTACTTCTTCATTCGAGGATGGGGGTAGCAGGCTTCCTTCACTTGCCCTCGAGTAAGAGAAAGTATAGCTTCTTTAATCCATGTGTTGCTTTCGATATCAATCAAATTGGCCCCTATGCCAGACTTCAGACAATTAGCATCTTCGTGGTCCCCAGGGCCACACCACCGACACAACTACAAAGGGGCATCACTATTGTTACACTCACTTACGTAATGAGCCCATTGGTTGCATGCCCTACATTGGATCATTGGGTGTCCCTTCGCATCATACTGGACCTTGCTTCGGGTGGAATTATTATTGTTCCCTCCTCCACCTCGTCGGTTTCCACGGTAACCTCCTGAAGATGCATTATTGTTTGGTTCCATCCCCCCTGATGTGGATGGTTGTTCTTATGTATAGAGCACTTACTGGTTACGTGCCTTTAGATTGTATGGGCATTCCTTCATAGAATGTCCCATAATCTAGTAGATGTCACAAAATGCCTTCTTGGGACAGGCACCCTTCGTGTGGCCGCTCTCCTTACAATCTGTGCACCACAGTTCATCATCCTTGCTTGTTGTCCCCTTCATTGTCTTAAACTCTTTTAACATCTATTCTATATCCTTCTGAAGGGCCGTGACTTTCTTCTTCGGCTTCTCATCGCTGCCACTCTCCTCTTCGAATGTATCATCTTCAGATGACGAAGATCTATTCTTCTTCTTTTTGGCTATCTTATCTTCACTTTCTAGGTCCATGGCCTAGTTGTATGCATCATCATAGGATCTCGGAGGCATAATTTTCATCTTTCGTCGTAGCTTAGGATTCAAGCCCTCGACAAACCACCTCTTCTTTAGGCCGTCAGCCGGTTGGCTTTCCATCTTTCTGACTAGTTCCTTTAGCCGGTGGCCATACACTCGTACGGTCTCCCTCTTCCCTTGCTTTGTTCCATAAATCTCTGAGACTATCTCATTATCATCTCGTAGTAGCCAGAATTCCTTCTCAAATTCCCCCTTCAGGTCATCCCATGTGGTTATGTTCATTCTATCCAGATCTGCATACCAGTCAATGGCCATGCCTCTCAATTTATCAACCTCCTCATGAAGAATCCCCTCATTAGGAAGTCCACACGCTGCCTATAGTTGTTCTCAAAGCCTCTTATTCATAGCCTCTAATGCTACAATCCTATCCTCTTCCCTTGATGCAACTGCATGTGATATCTTTGCCACATTAACAACTAAACTAGTTGCTTGTACACTCAAAAATTCAGAAGACTTTCTCATAAGCAATTGTCCATAATATTTATCCTGAACTAAAATCATGGATGGCTTATTGGTATTGGGATACAACAACCAAATAGCAAGTACATCAAGGTCATCATCAAATGCAAAACCAAATATGAGGCTCTATTCTTTGTCTGGTGAGAGGTTAGAGAGATCAAGACCTTGCCTCCTCATGAGGCTATCAAATGCAATGGCAGACAAAATATCACAACCTTCCAAAATAAGAATACCACTTTGTGCTATAATTTCTCTCCCCTATTCTGTAGTCATTATTGCCATCAATTCTTCTACCCTTTTCAATACATCATCCCTTACTTTTGACTCCTCCTCTTCACTCAATGATTGAAAATTTAGTCCCCTGCTAGCAACTAGGTTGATGGCCTCTTGTTGGAGAACAAAGTGTTTGAACTTCTTTTTAATGAATTTATCATCACCAATTAACTCACTGCATGCCTCCATTTTTATATCTTTAGTCAACCCTCCACCTAACTTGAAAGCAGGAAGTGTTCTTTCATTGGATGGTGGCTCCAGTTCAATTGCTTTTACAATGTCAAATTGTGTAGGAGGTGGAAGTGGATGAGTTGGGGTCTGAAATGCCTCATATGGAGTGTATGGAATTTTCTAATTAGGAGCTAGTGTTTAAAGTGGTAGAATGGAGAAATGCTTCTGCACAATAGGAGATGGCCCTAAGCCTGGCGATGAAGTCCCCTCCATGGGTATAGTTGAATTAGATGGAGTGGAAGGTTTGGATGCAGGCCCAATCAGGGACCCAATGGAAGTAGGTGAAGAGCCAGAGTCTATTTCCATTTGGGCGGGCCTACACTCTTTACCCTCACTATTGATTTCATGGGGTAATTGCATGCTATCAACATCAATGTACAAAGTTGCAAGCATATTCATTTTTGTCTCAACATTATGAGCCAATTTATAGTCAGGTTGATAGTTACCTTCTCTTTGCCTCTGGTGATCTAAATGTTGTATCTTGTACCACCTCTCCCTTTGCCTAAGTACATCATCATATTCTGTACAATTACATATCCAATCTTCTAGCTCATCATCTTGGTGAGCATTAGATCCTGGGTATATCACCTTTATGAATCCCTCTGGGTCATAAAATCTATAATTCTCATCAGTCATGTTATATTATTTCATTTTGCTAGGTATCAGCTCAAATCCCTTTCTTTATAGGAAGTGCAAAAGACCTTTTATGACCACCTAGGTAGGGAAGAAAGAACCTCTCTTTCTGTTTGTTGCTCTTAGAGCATATCTTTCTGTAGATTCAAGTTGCCTTGTTACTTCATAGAATGCAATTCTATTAGTGACTATGATCGGTAGTGCCTTGGGCTCTACTTGACTTCCAAAAAATCTAATCACTATATGGTCCTTGTAGTAAAATCATGACCCCCAATTGTGATTGATTCCCATCTCTGGGTTTAAATCCTTTGGTCTAAGGAATTGCTTCACTCTATCAAATAGCCCCCATGGGACACTCCCTTTCAAATAAGTCATTAGAGGCATGAAAAAATGATTCTCAAACAAAATATAGGATGATGCGCTATCATCCTTGTGCCAAATGTAAGTCCACTCTTGGACTGGTCCCATCTCCCCATCAACACTGGCTTCAACTTTGAGTTTTGGATCCCAAATCTTGAGTCTACTCCATAGAATCATGTGCATTAAGATGGAGTAGAACCTAAACTTACTATTCTTCCCTTACTTTATATTAATGAAGGCCTTATGGATTTCATCTGCTAATGTTCCCACATAATCAAAACATCTGTGGGCTTCATTTTCCTATATATCCAAGCACATGAGCAACATCCAATTGGGGATATTAAATGTTTCATCCTCACCATGCCACTAAAATAAAGTGTAGTATGTATCTTTCATGTATGGAGCAAAAAAATCTACATGATACAAAGGCTTGTCTCTAGGACTCAATGCCTTCTCTGCCCTAGTCAAGTGATTTGTCCTGTGAAGAGAAATCTTGCTTCTATACAAATTATGTAACTTTTCAAAATTATGGCCCATCATATTTGTATCAAGTGGCCACCAGTCCTTGTCTATCTCTAGCATGAATGTCTCCTCTACACTTTCTCTCGTTATCTTGATAATTTCCTTGTTATCATGGGTCAGTACCTATTTGAAATCTCAAGTATCAAATCTACATTAACAAAAACATTTGGGACAATGATTCTAGCTAAATTGGAATCCCATATGTTCTTGATAGGTTTTGCCTCCTTTCTCTTATTGTAATTTCTTCTCCACAAGGAAAAACCTATCACGCTAGGTCCTAGAAAAGGGTCTCTGTATCCTACGTGGGCATCGATTAAGAAATCTTTGGGGTGAGTATTATAGGTTGCTCTTTTTTGGATTCCATGTGACCCTGGTAATTGTCTTGTTATCTCATTGGGATATGAATTCTGATCACAAGGTCCTTCCTTCCACTTCATGATTACAATTCTTCGGCAGGGTTGACAAGAAGGTTAGGGCTTCAAATTGAAAGCTAAATTGCTTACCCTAAGCTCATAATCATAATCTTTTATGATACATGGCCTCTGTAGAATTCAGTAATAAAGAACTATGCACTTGAAATATTCATTCAATTTGTTCATAGAAGTCGATAACGCAAAGTGATTTGTGCAATTTGCAGGAGGAAAACCCATAAACAAAATACAAATGGGAATGGATAAAGTGTAGAAAATTACTATTTATGAGCATAGAAGAACACCTTTGCCAGAAAATTTTGCTACAATGTCCCAAACCAGACGTCAACCACACCTACGTGCTCAGGCAAGCCAATGAGCTGTTACGAATCAAATTCAAAACCTGGGAAAGGAAATGCCTAAATCACAGTGGGTGGAAAGGCAATAGGTATTAAGTTGTTTGATGGTTGAACAATGGAAGAAATTTCACAGCCTGTTCAATCTTATCGGACCATCGTTTTTGAACTATTTGTGCACCTCTGCCTTAATCACGTAAAGGTGACGGCTTGGGGGCCATCGATGTCATTCAAGATGGTCTACAAGGGACCCACTCATTGACTTAACATAGCTATCCTCCCGAAGGAATGCACAACCATATAAATTTCAAAAATCTAAAAACACCATGGATTTTTATGAAAATTTCAAGATTTTCTCTTCATTATCTGCATATTTTGGATCGAAAATAACTATAAATTTTTAGAAAAAAAATTTGCATTTTCGCAGATTTGAAAAAAAAAAATTTAGTTTGTGGTGCATTCTATTGAGAGGATAGCCGCTGCCTTGACTTATAAGGTGTGGACTATCCTCCTGATAGAACACACCACAAATGAAAAAAAAATAAAATTCTTTAGATCTACGAAAATGCAGAGTTTTTTTTCTAAAATTTTATGGTTGTTTTCGATCCATAATATACAGATGAAGAAGAATAGATCCAAAAATTTTGGTAAAAATTTCCTGCATTTTCTGATTTCCCAAAATTGTATGGCGGTGCATTCCTTCAGGAGGATAACCGTGTCTGACTTATAAGGGGTCTAACTTATAAGTGTACATGCGGCCAAATACGAAGGGTGGTGGCTAAGCTCCCAATGAAAATGCACCACATTTTTTAATTTTTTTCAGATATGTGAAAAGGCACTATTTTTTGAGGGGGATTTTTTTTCTTGTCAATTGAAAACATGTAGATCATGAAGAACAAATGTTGAACATTTCACAAAAAATTGTTGTGTTTTCAGATTTTTCAAATACGAAGTGTCATCATCCTGTCCCATCCAAGGGTTGACCTTACCTTTATTTCTATCGCCCAACTATGAGACGATATGAGTCATCGATTAATCTCGAAAGGATACATGCTAGGTTTTTAGGTAAGTGAATGAACTAGCCAATATATACTCTATATTTAAATGGCGTTGGCTATCCTCCTGAAAAAAATGCACTTCAGGATTAAAAAAAAAGTTTCCAGATTCATGAAAACAAAGTCATTCTTTTTTAATTTTTTCTATTATTTTCAATCTAGAATATGCAGATCATGAAGAAAATATCCTGAAATTTCTGTAAAAATCTGCTGTGTTTTCAAATTTTTCAAATCTGTATGGCAGTGCATTCCTTCGAGAGCATTATCGCATCCTATTTAAATACCCTAAGATGTATCGAGGCATTAATTTTTTTCATCTTAAATTTTTATTTAAGGTGAATGATGAAAAAATTAAACGCCTCAATACATCTCGGCGTATTTGAATATAGAGTATATACTAGCTAGTAGCAGTCGCAGCACACATAGTGTATTGAATAAATTAATAAATAATTATCTAATATATATATATATATATATAAGTAAACTTCATTAATATAATATTATTATAATATAATTACTAGCCCTAACCTTAATTGTATTACGCACTGATTAGTAACCTTGAGATATATTTGGCTTATGGTTAGGGTTAGAGTTTAGGTGGTGGTTATGGTCATGGTTAGAGTTAGCATTATAATTAGGGTTAGGTTTAGTGTTAGGGTTTATATTATGTTTACGATTAGGGTTCGGGTTAGTGTTTGGATTAGATTTTAGTTAGGGTTAAGATTAAAGTTAGGGTTAGGAAAAATATTATAGTTGAGGTTAGGGTTTGTTTCACAATTACAGATAGCATTAGGTTTTGGGTTGACGATATAGTTAGATTTTGGTTCATTCTTAGGTTACAGATACAGTTATAGTTAGGATAAGGTTAGGGTTAGGGTTTGTATTAGGATTTAGATTAAGGTTAAATGATTTGGATAAGGGTTAAAGAATTTGGATAAGTGTTTAGTTTAGGGTTAGGTTTTAGACTAGGGTTATCTAGTTAAGGTTTTGGATTCTTTTTTAGATTATAGTTAGGGTTAAAGGGTTTCCAGATAATGATTTTCTTTAGGGTTAGTTTTTCGATTGGTGTTATATACTTATGGTTTTACATTAGGGTTTACATGAAGGTTGGGGCTACGATTAGGGCTAGTTTTTGCAAATGTGAATAAAATATGACAACATTTTTGATAGATTGAAATTCAACTAACAGTAATCACAGTGGATTTTTGGAATTTCAAAAATACCTAACACATTCTAGATTTTCACAAACATGAATAAAAAATGACAACATTTATGATCCGTATGAAATTTTTAGCATAATTTGGAATATAAAAGCGTGTTCTTCTCAATCCAATTTTGATTAAGTCCTTTTTTTTTTGGCTCTGTAGTGTATTTTGTATGGAGCTTGGTTTCTTCCAATAAACATACAGAAAAATCAAAACCATACATGAAGATAATAAGAAATATACATGGAAATTTAGTATATTTTATTGATAAACCTCTAGTGTTAGTACATTAAAAGAAAATGGATTCCCTGAGAATCAAAAGACCAAATCTATCAAATCCTATGACAATAAGTATTTCACCACCCTTTGGTGTGAGATAGAAACAACTATATATAGAGAGACCACCTTGGGATCCTTCAGAAAAGGATACAATAAGCTACGAGTGGCTCTGATAGTGACTTTTCACTAGAATACAAAATTTTTAAAGCATATAATAGAAAGAGGAAAAATGGTGCCAATCTTGTTTCTTCTTGGAGTTTGAACTTCCACTTTAAGTTGCACCTTTGTCTGTAGGTATTCAAATGCAACTACTGAAGTTTGTTGTATGAATGATGACCACCTAACTAGCTAACTTACATCATCCCCTATATGATTAGTTTCTCTTCCTGTGCTCGTAGATCAAGTGCACTGCTGGAACTCATTCATCATCCAAGTCATTGAGGTCATCTATTGTAGGCCTACTTATTTTAGGCTTTGACATGTTGTCCCATCTAGTAACCCAATCTTTTGTTGGCCATGGGAATTGTTGAATGCTCTGCAATTGCTTCTTTTGTCTTTCCCATCTTGCATTAGCAATTTATTTTACATCCATGGTGAACTTGCTAATGTCCATTTCTGCCCTAATAGCTTCATCCAAAACTGTGTTGAAATGATCTAGATCAACATCATTTTTATCTTTAAGAAAAGCCTCTTTCTTAGGTAGTAAGAGATCAAAATCTGACCTCGATGTATCCAAATTCTTTATTTCTCCCTCCTCTATCTTGATTTGAGGAATGGACCTATTGAAATCAGGTCCGAACATTTCCATTTTTGTCTCCACCTGATTGGCCTTGTTCTTGAAGAAAGATGAAACAACACCAATCTTTGCAATTTCAGCTCCCACTTATAATACTATATCTGGGATGTCACTCCTTAGAGACTGTACTGCTACTAGTCTCTCAAATAATGATTCCCTTGTTTCCCAATTTGTATGATAGGTACTCACAATAGAGAAATTTTTTTTTACTTCACTTTTTAAAGTAGAAAATTTATTATATGCAATATAAATTGCCTCTTCCTTATCCTTCAAAATTTCTATCCTACGCTACAAGATTTTCAACAGGGACTGCACTATACTCTCAGTCTTTTCCTTGTTCATCCTTTCTTCTATAGTAGCAACTTCTTCCTTAGTAATACCCTGAATTTCTTGTAGTGCCAGTTGTAGTGGTGTAGGGGGTATTGTGGGCATGTTGGAAATTTGCAATTGCAAGTCCTCTACACACTTTTCTAGTTCTTTTTCCTTCATTATCAAAATCTCTCTATCTTTTACCAAAGCATTGTAATCATTAAATAGAATCTAATGCCTCTCTAATAATTGTTTGGTTTTATCTTCATTCAATTTGGAAAAATGAGTCAACACTTGTGAGATCTTGAGATCTCTAGTATTGTGAATTGACCATATCATCTTATCACCATCCATCTTCTCTTGGATGTTCAAAAGAGAAGGCTTCTGATCTTTTGGGTACAAGCTCCACATAGCCAATGCCTTATTCTTAGGGCTATATCCAAACCCTCTTATCAAATCCCCCACTTGGGTTTCTGAAGTCAAATTTATGTTATCCTATTTTTTGATTTGGTCAATGATAAAATCTGAACAAGCAACATGTTACTCGCTTTTACTAATTGCCTAGCTTCTTCTAGGGTTATGGTTTCAAATTCATTATCATAATCCCTCAAGGCTTGGATGGCTTCATCAAGTATCTATCCATCTTCTTTGATCTAAACATTGGAAGCTACTTGTTGTTGCTTGTGCCATAAAAGGAAGTCCTTGAATTCATTTGACTTAATAAAATTGTCATCCTTCAAGAAGGCATCCTGCTCAAGCATCCTTTCATCTTGACCTAAGACCAAAGGTAACTCAAATAATTTTGTCACTACTTTTTATTTTCTTTTTTCCTCTCTGATCCTCTGCCTAAGCTGATGATCATGGTTTTTATCTTTTGGAAATAAAGCTTTCACTCTATCTCCCTTCTTTTCTTTGACCCTAGCTCCTGAAGATTCTCCTACTTGCAGCTTCTACTTCTTCTTCTGAGGCTCACTGGTGTCTTGAGAGCTAAGAAGCTCTATCAAGTCCATTATTATATTGTCCTATCCTTATTGAGTAGTAGGAGATCCTTGTTCCATAGCAGGAGGGCTGTAGATTGCGTAACCTCCATCAGTATCTTCATAATCCGATTTTGAATGCTTCTCCTTTTCTCTATTCTTATCATCAATTTGGTCTTCAATAAAGTTGACCAATGTTTGGTAATTATCCATCATCATCTACAATCTTTGAAAATAAGGAATAGTGGGATAGAAGCCTCAAAAAGGAATCCCTTGTATTTTCAATTGCTTCTCAAACCTCATCAATTCATTGAATTGATCTATTCTTTTTTCTATCACATCCTCTTCAATGATGTTCCTGATAAGATCTTCTTCAGGATATTCCTCATGTCTCTTATTTATAGGAATGGTAGGAGTGTAGTATTTTCTTGCCATAACTATGAAACCCTATATATCAACATATCTAGGTACTGTAGCATTCATTTTGAATTGACCCAGCCAATCATTTAACTTGGCAAATGCATTCTTCCCAATTGTGAAGTTGCATACATAAAAGTATCTGGGGGTGAATGTACCCTTTCTGAGGGAGGCTAGATGCTCTTTATCAATTAATATTGGTTGCCAAATAATCTCCAGGAAGGCAACCCTTGGTGGAACAAAGAATGGTAGTATATGAGGTGGTTGGGGGCATCCATAAACTCTGATTATGGTGTGTGTCCTTTCATAGTAAAAGTCTCCCTAGTTGTGTCCTTTAGGCCATTTGTCAACAAATTGACAAGGTCTTAGCAATTTTAGGGCCTTTATTGGTAGCCTACAAAGATCTAACCCTAATTCAAGTATGATTGGTCTCACCATCCAATTTTGAAAAGCACAAAAAATCACAATTAGGGCAAGTAGGGCTCCAAGCTCCTATCCAAAACTGTACTGGATTGGGTTGACCCTTCCACATCATCTGAGGATTTAGGTTATCTAGATTCATGGTGTTGTAATTGTAGAATAGAATGAGGTGCATTAACAATGAGTAATGCAAAAACTTAGGGGAATCTTCCATGTTTCTTATTGCCTCCAATCCCTTCTGCATTTTATCAATGGCATACCCAATGTAGTCATAGCCTTTTTTGGTATGCATGTGTTGTGAGTCCAATACCATCATCAAAATGTCAGATGTAATCCTATCTTCCCCACCATCTAATTCAAGTACTCCACACAAACTATATGCAATATACTTTACATAAAAATCCAAATCTTTGTAGAAGTAAGGGGTTGATCTAGCCACTGGTGTGATGTAATTCATGTTGCCTCGATGAATATGGTTTTGAATCTCCTTGGCTACAAGGATAGATTCCTGAGTATACTTATTGGCCAAGGCTTGTAGATTAATTTTTGTGGCCATGGGGATATTAATACCAAAAGCCCTAATGAAAGAGCTCCTATCTAATGTAACTAGGGCTGAGCCATCATGCTTTCTTATCATTCTAGACAAGGGATCATAACAACTTGCCAATGCAATTAATAAATCAACATCCAAGAAAAAATTTGGGACTATTAACTTGGCTAATCCTGATGTCCAAGGGTTTGACACAGGAATTGGACCCTCAACATTTCTATAGAAATATCTAAACAAATGCATTCTATAATTTTTAGGCATCCTGGCATCTCTTAAATAGCTCAAATTTGTTGGATACAATTGTCTAATTATGTGTTGTCTTTGATGTCACACAAATGTCATATCATTAAGCAGTTCTGTGTGTCTACCGAGCTTAGTTGGTCAGCAAGGTAGTTTTCAGTGTCTACTGAGATCTCTCGGGCGTTGAAGGAAAGTATGGCAAAAAATAGTGTTAACCGAGCTTCCATGGTTATCGAACGAAAGTTAGTGTTTACCGAGTTCACTCGGTCTCCAAAGGATGTTGCATAATTCGTAGTGGTAATTGAGTTCACTCGGTCACCAAAGGAAATCTTTTCAGGATTAGTATTTAACGAGCAAGGTCGGCCCAATAAAGGATTTTGTCAATTTGAGAAATAAAGTTTGTTTATTCCAGCCGACTATTGTAATGAGTGTTAATGTTTGTAATGATTATTAGTGCCAACTTGACAATCTAAATGGACAATCTAAATGGTATATATAGAAGGTCAAGTGGTGAATTCAAAGTGTGAAGAATAATGAGAAAGTGTGGAAGTTTGTGAGAGAACATGCAAATCATTTTGAAGGAAGGTGTGTGTGAATTTTGAAGGATGGTTAGATATCCTTGAGGAGCAGCACAGATTTATTTGATCAGGAAGGATCTAGTGAAGCAGAACAGAGATTTGTAATCAGCAATTCAGTTGCATCATTATTCAAGTCATTTCATTGTTACTTTCTTACCATTGTAGTAGTGATTTCAAAATCTCTTAACCAAGTTGGTTTAACAGCCATTTTGTAAATCCTCTAACAAGGTGATAGTTCTATTGAATTGTTTCAAGACCTCTTACAAGGCCACTCCTAACAGGGTGATTAAATCCTCTAACAAGGTCACACCTAATAGTGTGTTTTGTAACCTTTTACCGGGTTGGCTCCTAATAGGGCATCACTTCAAAAGAGTGAAAATTAGTAACTAGTTACATTGGTGGTTTTTCCCATATTGGCTTTCCACGTTAAATCTGGTGTCTCTTGTGTTCATGTTATTTTCTTTATGCATGCATATTAATCACTGATGAATGCTTAAGAACAGTTATAATTACTACTGACTGCAATAACAGACTTACAACATTTCTCTGTATGTTTACCGAGTAACAGCAAAAAATGATTTAATAAGACATCTAAGGGATCTATGGTAATATTTTTGTGGTTAACTGATTCACCCCCCCTCTCAGTTACTCCATCTATATTTCCAACAATTGGTATCAGACTTTTGGTGCTTGCAGGAAGGGTTTCAAGGACCGAGGCTAAAGATCAGGATGTCTTAGAAGAGAGAAATTCCAAGGCTTAACAGAGATAACTTTTCAGCATGGCAAGGTCTCATGAGACTTCATCTGGCTTCTATTGGTGATGCAGGATGCAAATATCTTGATCAAGAATATACAGTTCCTACTGGCACATTATCTGTTGAAGACATTGGAGAGAAAAATCACCATAACACCATGATGATAGACATTGCATCAACTCTTAGCTATGAAGAATTTGATGAGATCAAAGACTGCACAACTGCTTATGCAATGTGGAACAAGCTAAAGAAAATTTATGGTGGTGATGAAAATGTGAAGAGAGCCAAAGAAGAAAGCCTAAGAGGATAGTTTGATCAGATCAAAATGAGAGAAGATGAAAACATTGCAAAATATGTTGAAAGGATCAAGGCAAGTGTTAGTGCAATCAGAGCCTCTAGAGGAACAATTGATGATGAAACATTTATAAGTAAGGTTCTCAGAACATTACTCCCTATCTATGCAATAAGAGTGTCTGCTATTCAAGAAAGAAGATGTGAAGAAAATCACAATATAACTTTGGATGCCTTAGTTGGAAGATTGACAACCTTTGAATTGGATAACTATGACAACTATGTTCCAACTTCTAAAAATATTGAATCAGCATTTGAGGCCAAACTTTCACTTAAGAAGGGAAAGAAAATCCAGTCAGAAAGTGAAGAAGAATCAGAGGAAAGTTCTGATAGTGATCTTGAAGTTATTGAAGCATTACTTGCAAAGAAATATTCTAGAGGCAGAGGTAATACAAAGGTAAAACTCCCTTAATCTATTTTTCATGTGAAGAAATTGGTCATATTGCAGCTAGGTGCCCAAACGAGCAAAGAAAGGATGAGAAGAAAGGTCACAAGTACAATGGCAAGAAGAATTTCAAATCATTCAAGGATAAAGGTAAGAAAACATGTTTTTTGGCTAAGGATTCTGATGATAGTGAAGAAGAAATTGTCTTCATTGCTGTAAAAGATTAATTTGATGATGATGAAGATGAGATGGCACTTATCTCTCATATAAGAAAAAATGAGACATGGATCATAGACAGTGGATGTTCACATCATATGACTGGTGACAAAACAAAGTTTGAACATTTTGAAGACTATGATGGTGGTAGTGTAAGGCTTGGAAACAATGAACCTTGTTGTATAAAAGGAAGAGGATGAATTTCACTAACCAAAGAACTTATATGTGATAATGCATACTGGGTTGAAGGACTAAAGCATAATCTTCTAAGTGTAGCACAACTAATCAACATTGGATTCAAAGTTGAATTCATGCATGGCAAAGCAAGACTACTGGATGATAAGGGAAAACTGATTGGATCAAGCAAACAAACCAAAGGTAACCTATTTTATCTTGATCTTGGTGAATGCTCATGTTTTATTGCTCAAATTGAAGAAAGTTGGTTATGGCACAAAAGGTTATGTCATGTAAATTTTGATAATATGGTGAACATAAGAAAATTCAAGAAAGTAAGAGGTATTCCTACTTTGAAGAAACCTGATGTTGGTCTATGCAAGAATTGTCAGATTGGAAAAATGGGAAAGACTAGCTTTAAAAGTAAAAACTATCAGTCTGAAGATATTTTGGAAATTGTGCATACTGATTTATGTGGACCTATTGGAATTGAAAGCTATACTGGAGAAAATTTCTTTATTTTCTTTGTTGATGATTACTCTAGAATGATGACTGTTATGTATTTAAGAAGAAAGTCAGAAGCATTTGAGAAGTTCAAATGGTATTTGGCAAGAGTAGAAAAGGAAACAGGGAAAAGAATGAAGTGCTTGAGATTAGATAGAGGTGGTGAATTCATCTCCCATGAATTCAATAATTTTTGCATTGAAAGAGGAATCAAAAGATAGGTATCAGCCCCAGGAACTCCTGAGCATAATGGAATAGCTAAAAGGAGGAACAGATCTATCATGGATTGTGCAAGGACTTTAATGATTGAAAAGAACATTGCTATGAAATACTGGAAGGAAGCTATCAGCACTGCAGTTCATACCTTAAACCGAGTACAGTTGAGGAAAGACACATTCAAAACTCCTTATGAGTTATGGTATGACTATAAACCCAATGTAGGTTACCTAAAAGTAATTGGTAGTAAATTTTACATCTTAAAAGAATCTAAAAAAGGAAAATTCGATGTAAAAAGTGATGAAGGAATATTTTTGGGATATTCTTGCAAAAGTAAGGCATATAGATGTCTGAATTTGTCTACTCATAAAATCATAGAAAGTGCACATGTGAAAGTTGATGAGTTTGCAGAAAAGATTGAAGAAGAAAGCAAAAAGGAACTAGAGGACTACAAAAGATTTGTTTACATTGAATCTGATACATTGTCAGACATATCTGTCAATAAGAAGACTACATCTATCAAGCCCAGTACAGTAACCAAGTCACAAGAAGAAGTTCAAACCGAGTCACAAGGAACTGAGTCTCAGTCTGAAGCTACCAAGCAAATATCTACCGAGCCCGAGCAACCTGAACCTGAAGATGAAATTCAAGAAGATGACAATGTAACTCATTCAAGAGGCAAGGAACCTGTATTGGCCAAGTATGTCAGGAGGCATCATACACCAAATCAGATTATTGGAGACAAATCAGATGTTACTATGACAAGAAGTAAACTAAAAGGTACGTGTTTACTTGCTAATTTTGAACCTAGAAATGTCAAAGATGCATTGGAAAATGAAAGTTGGATTGAGGCTATGAATGAAGAAATAGAACAAATAGAGAAGAACAAAACATGGACTCTTGTACCTAGGCCTAAAGATAAAAATGTAATTGGAACAAAATGGGTATTAAGAAATAAGTTGAATGAAGATGGTCAAGTATCAAGAAACAAAGCTAGATTGGTATGTAAAGGATATTCTCAAGAAGAAGGTATAGATTATGGAGAGACTTTTTCTCTTGTTGCAAGATTAGAAGGTGTAAGGACTCTACTCACATATGTAGCACATAAAAGATTTAAGGTATATTAGATGGATATAAAATCTACATTTCTCAATGGTATTCTTGAAGAAGAAGTCTACATTGAGCAACCTAAAGGTTTTAGTGATCCAGACAAAAAGGATATGGTCTGCAAGTTACACAAAGCATTGTATGGTTTGAAACAAGCCCCTAGAGCATGGTATGAAAGATTACATAACTATCTTATTCAGATTGATTTGAAAAGAGCTAATGGTAATAGTAATTTGTACATCAAAGAAGGACTAGATAACAAAATTGTTTTGGAAAAAATATTTGTGGATGATACTGTGTTTATAGGGAATGATGATCAGTGCAAAGAATTTTTAGAGCAAATGAACAAAGAATTTGAAATGTCTATGTTTGGTCAAATAAAATTCTTTGTTGGTCTTCAAATTCAGGAGAACAAGAATGGTATCTACATTACTCAGTCTAAATACATCAAGGAAATACTTAAGAAGTTTGGTATGGAAGATTCAAAACCAGTTGGTACACCCATGTGTGCTGGATTGAAGCTTACCAAAGATGATGATTCAAAAGAATTAGATCAGACCTTATATAGATCAATGATTGGAAAATTATAGTATGTAGTGCATACAAGGCTTGATATTGCCTTAGCAGTTGGTATAGTAGCAAGATTCTCAGCAAAACCCAAAGAAAATCATATGATGGCAATCAAAAGAATCTTGAGGTACTTGAGAGGAACTAAAGATTATGGCTTGTGGTATAAATTTGGAGGCAATCTAGACTTAAAAGTGTTTACTAATGTTGATTGGGTAGGAAACATTGATGATAGAAAGAGTACAAGTGGTGGAGCATTCTTTCTTGGCAAAAGGTTGGTATCTTGGACTATTAAAAAGCAAAATTGCACATCCCAATCCACAATAGAAGTAGAATATGTTGCTACAGCAGTAAACTACTCTAATATGGTTTGGTTTAAATAGTTATTAGAAGGCATGAAGGTTGAGATCAAAGAACCAGTTGTTATGTTTTGTGATAATACAAGTGCAATAAATATTTCAAAGAATCCAGTAATGCATTCCAAAACCAAGCACATTGCTATTAAATATCACTTTGTTAGAGAATTGGTGTAGGACAAGGAAATCGGATTGGAATATGTTCATACAAAAGAATGGATTGTAGATATATTCACCAAGCCACTACCTAAGCATGCATTCTTGTATCTAAGAGGTAAGTTAGGGGTCATTCCCCTATCCAAAGCTCACTAAATAAAGTTTTAGTGATGCATCAACCAGAGCATGCTGAAGATTAGTTAGTTGATGCAACATAGTCAAGGAATCATTGCATATTAATTAGTACTTAAGGTACATTGGTATCCACTAGAAGTGTGTGAGTTTTCTTTGGCATGTGTTGTCAAAGAGGGAGAGTTTGCTGTCATTTCAAGAAATTTCTAAGAAGGAGAATTTGAGAAGTTAAGAGGGAGAGTTTTCAGTCAGAGAGAGAAGTTTGCTAATAGAGGAAGATGAGAATTAGAATGAAGCTAAGGATATGTTCCTTATTTTATGTTTCCTGTGAAATTTCATTGTGGTATGACATGTTGTGTTTCCATCAATGCCAAAGAGGGAGATTGTTGGATACAATTGTCTAATTGTGTGTTGTCTTTGATGTCACACAAATGTCATATCATTAAGTAGTTTTGTGTGTCTAATGAGCTTAGTTGGTCAGCAAGGTGGTTTTCAGTGTCTACTAAGATCTCTCAGGCATCAAAGGAAAGTATGGTAGAAAATAGTGTTAACTGAGCTTCCATGGTTATCGAAGGAAAGTTAGTGTTTACCGAGTTCACTCGGTCTCCAAAGCATGTTGCAAAATTTGTAGTGGTAACCGAGTTCACTCGGTCACCGAAGGAAATCTTTTCAGGATTAGTATTTACCAAGAAAGGTTAGCCGAATAAAGGATTTTGTCAATTTGAGAAATAAAGTTTGTTTCTTTCAGTCGATTGTTGTAATGAGTGTTAATGTTTGTAATGATTATTAGTGCCGACTTAACAATCTGAATGGACAATCTAAATGGTATATATAGAAGGTCAAGTGGTGAATTCAAAGTGTGAAGAAAAATGAGAAAGTGTGGAAGTTTGTGAGTGAACATGCAAATCATTTTGAAGGAAGGTGTGTGTGAATTTTGAAGGATGGTTAGATATCCTTGAGGAGCAGCAAAGATTTATTTGATCAGGAAGGATCTAGTGAAGCAGAACAGAGATCTGTAATCAACAATTTAGTTGCATCATTATTCAGGTCATTTCATTGTTACTTTCTTACCATTGTAGCAGTGATTTCAAAATCTCTTAACCGAGTTGGTTTAACAACCATTTTGTAAATCCTCTAACAAGGTGACAGTTCTATTGAATTTTTTCAAGACCTCTTACAAGGCCACTCCTAATAGGGTGATTAAATCCTCTAACAAGGTCACACCTAACAGTGTGTTTTGTAACCTTTTACCGGGTTGGCTCCTAATAGGGCATCACTTCAGAAGAGTGAAAAATAGTAACTAGTTACATTGGTGGTTTTTCCCATATTGGGTTTCCACGTTAAATCTGGTATCTCTTGTGTTCATGTTATTTTCTTTATGCATGCATTTTAATCACTGATGAATGCTTAAGAACAGTTATAATTACTACTCACTGGAATAACTAAGTTACGACATTTCTCTGTATGTTTACTGAGTAACAACAGCAAATGATTTAATAAGACATCTAAGGGATCTATGGTAATATTTTTGTGGTTAACTTATTCACCTCCCTCTCAGTTACTCCATCTATATTTCCAACACAAATTGTCAATGAAACATTCCTCACTAACCTTTTTATTTTGTGACGATCTTGGTAGCAAGGTGTGAAATTCATCAAAGTAACTTTATTTTGCCTTCTTCTTGGAACCCTTGCTGGTAGAAGCCCCACTGGTAGATGGTTGACTCATTCTGACTGCAAATGTGAATTCTTCTAAAAACTCTGAGACTGTAAACCCTCTGACTACAGAAACCTCAAAAACTCTCGTTCTTTAGCTTTAGCTCTCTAGAATACTTGGTAATTTGGCAATGATTGACAGTTAGTTATATTTATGTTGGAGAATTGAATTCAATTTTCCCTTTCGAGATCTCAAATTCTATACATCCTATCACTTTTGCCATTACTTGGCATGCCCTGAACTTTAATTCACTAGCTGTGGGATAAGACAATGACAGGTAATCAAATTCAATTTATGGCGACCTAGCGACTACCAAGACAACCATAATCGCTGAAAGATTTTGCACTTTTCATTTTATTCAGAGATTAAGTGACTAAAGGTAAATCTTTAATCGTTATATTATGAAATAACTTTTAGAGACCTAGCGACTATAGTCAAAAATCATAGTCGTTGAATGTTTTAGCCTTTGACAATTTTATCTCATGATCTACCGACTGTATAAAACTATATTTTTCATTCTAAGATCTGGTGACTATAGTCTCTTCATCACCAGAACTTATTGACTTTTCAAATATTTTATGGAGATTACCCGACTTTACCCATCTGGAGACCTATTGGCTACAAGAGAAGTCTCTTGATCGCTGGATATTTGTTTAGTTTATCACTTCTTCATGCGATTAAATGAAAACCACAAGATCTTAATCTTATGGTAGTTGCTAAGTCTTAGCACCTTTTTGATGACATCATTTTGATCTAGCGATTGAAAGAAAACTATTACATCTATACTTATAAGGAACAATATCAACAGTAGTTGCATAATCTCTGCATTTTCATTCTGACTTTGACTTTCTCTGGAGATCTGGAGACTAAGCATATTTGGAGATTTGGCAACTATAGGTAGAAACCTTTGGTTTATTCTCTCTAGTGACTGAGTGACTATATTCTATCTCATTTTTACTGAGAAACTATTAACCCTTTATTTTATTCTGCAACCAATTGAGAGTGAACACGTCATCAATGCTAGCAAACAAATTTATACCCTTTTTGACCTTTTAATCCTTGGTTGACACTTAACCTTTAGTCATCTTGAGATTGTGCAACTAAGGTTATCTTCCAATCGCCAGATCATTCTTTTAACTCAAGTTTACTTCAGAGACTAGGCGACAACATTCATCTCATAGTCACTACAAGATTTCTTCACTCATGGTTTAATCCTGAGATAATGTGACCACCGCCGAATTTCAAACACATCAATGGTTCAGATATTTTCCTTGAAAACCTTTTCCTTAACCCATGTTCTTCTAGCGATCACATGACTGAACACATCTCACAGTCATTGAATATTTCTCTTTACCCTGGTAACATTTGGAGACTACCTGAACCCTTTATTCACCAAGTCACTAGATACTTTTCTTAACCTCGGTCAAACTATGAGATATAATGGTGACTATTGATTCTTCCTTCATCTTGCGGTTATCACCGAGTCCTTGAGTTTACTACATCTTAACCATTTCATTGTGAGATTAGGAGATAACCGTGTCACTGGATCACTGAGTGTTTAGAACATAACCGCCAGGAATCTGAGAACATGTGACTATTATAATCTATAGGTCACTGGATAATTTTCTTAACTATCAGAGAATTGGGAGATTACAAGACTAAAAAGAAACATAACCACCATCCTTTATTGAGAGACTCAGTGACCAATCAATGAGTCTCCTTATCGCTGAAACTTTGGTTACTTCATTATTCCATAAAGAGATTACCTGATTGCATGTCTTTCCCATGTAGAGATTTAGCGACTATAGTTCAACTCTGAAATATTTACCAGTAGTGGTCACTAGATCTCACAAAGATCACTTGGAGACTTGGTGACTATAAACATCCATTGAGTCTCATGATAAAAGGGAATATTCTCTAGACATATAAAGATTGCGCGACAAAGCACATTTTCTAAATCGCCAAACTAAAAGGAATATGTTGAATGTGTCTTGAGACCAAGCGATTTAAGCAGTAATATAAAGGGAACATGCTTAAAGGATTACTTAAGTCATTTGGAAAAAGTAACAACAAATTAGAACCCAGTCAAGCTTTTATAGGGTTTTCTAGATTTTCACAAGTATTTTAACCTAGCACCTAGGGTTTTCAACATTAGGAACACAAATTTGGCATTTTGGACATGAAATTTGCAGGAGAGAAACCCAAAGACCTAGAAAACTACCAAAGAAACAAGGAAAGAACATAGTCTTGAAAATTTTGAAAATATGACCAACACCTAACACTACATATGATTTAACCCCAACTATAAATTGTACATCCTAACACTGAAGAAAACCTTAAATTGATCTGAACCCTAAGCATACATGTACAATAGCCTTAATATAATAGTAACTATTAGTAATCTTGACTATATTACTAATTGTAATGCTAGACCTAACCCCTTACCCTAATCTTTACCTTTAATGTGAGTTGCAAGTCCAAAATTAATAATACTCGTAATGTTAAAATTAAAACCTGATTGTAACCATAACCCTCTTGATTTCCATACATAAAATGGTAAACATGATGCTTATAGTTCAAGATTTTGCACCAAGGTAATTGTTCATATCAATTAAAAATCTTTAGGACTGAATTAAGAAAGCTTTGGAAGCTTGAGGAATGTTTAGGAACTAATTAGGAAAGATTTAGCAAAGATTTGGTTGATTTTCTTCCTACTTTGCATAAGACTATAACAAAACTTTGAGATAATGGAAATGAAGTTTATTTTTGTTTTTTTATTGATACATTGAATTTGATTTAGGACCATTTGAATTCATTTAGGATTTATTTGAAACCCATTAGATTTAAAATGAAAATTTGAAGTTCTTTTTAAGCACCCCAAATGTGAAGTGTTCCTAACTTGCATATATGACCCTTCAACCCCTAGATTTTCAAGAAAAGGGTCCCTTTTAGCCAAATGAAAGTCCTTAGATGTGAGTTTGAATTTTTTAGGACTAATTAGGAATGTTATGAGTTGATTATGAGTTTAATGTTAGAGATAAGGTTTGGGGTAGATCTAGGGGTAAGTTTTGGGGTATGGTAATGTTTACCTTGGGTTAGGGTTGTTCACATGTGTGTGAGCAACATTAGGGAAGTGTGTAAGAGGAAAAAGTGTGGAAGAAGAGACATGGGCCTCTTTATGATGTTGTAAGAAGCCTTAAAGAGTGTGTAAGGCTCATTAAGGGAGATGTCCCTACCAAAAGTCAAGGAGACTTGGATTAGGCTAAGAAGGTTAGGAAACAATTGGTAGATAGGTTTAGGAAGGGTTTAGGGAAGTTTACAAAAAATTAGGAATATGATTGAGTTGAAGGTAAGGATTATGATTAGAGTAAGGCTAAGACTTTACATTGCAGTCAGTATTATTGTTAAGATTTAAATTGATAACAAATAATTGAAAATTGATAGTTGAATGTGAAGCCAACAAATAGATATAAATAATATTGAATTTGAAATTTAAATATTAAATAAAATAATTGTTAATGTTTTCTAGCTTTGGTCAGATAAACACTATGAGTCAATACTAGTGAAGATATACACACACACACACACATCTCATATATGCTAAATATATATACATATAAGTATATATATACATCTCATATATGCTAAATACACACACACATAGATATATATATATATATATATATATATATATATATATATATATATATATATATATATATATATATATATATATATATATATATATATATATATATATATATATATATATATATATATATATATATATGTATGTATGTATGTATGTATGTATGTATGTATGTATGTATGTATGTATGTATGTATGTATGTATGTATGTATGTATGTATGTATAATAATAATTATCACTATATTAATTACATAATAATGAATATTACATGTACCATGAAGGGACATGTCTCTTCTTGGCTCATTCTCAATATAAATGCAAGATATCATTGCATTTGGAAAACACATACAATGAGATAGTGCTATTACATTTGCAATGACCCTAAAACCTTAACATGGCATCAGAGCCAAGTTGCAAATGTAAGAGAGTAGTTTATTGATGGTGAATGTGTGGTTGTCTCAGAAAATACAGTCTAGGTACAAGGACCATATCTCACAAATGCATCGTTGGATTTTATTAAATTTTGGATATGTTGGTGAAAACCAAATTTAGAAGAATCTCACTAAAGAGATTGGAAATAAATTGTCTAGTTCAAAAGTTATGACCAAATATGTATAGTTCTATGCAAAAAAAATCTAGGTAAAAGAGTGAAGTTCCTTCTTTAAAAGCCTAACTGCTTGAAGGGAGATCTCATAAGATTGAAGGTTGTGATAGTGTATAGAAACTTTTGATATTCAAGATAGGTCATGTCAATAATTATGGTAATGTTTGAGAATGATGATGTCATTCTGTGAATTAGCATGATATTTTCTATATGGGCTCACCTTATAGAATGAAATACTTGAAATTTATAAAAGATATATATTTCATGTTTTATTAATGCACATAATTTTTGAGTTTGTAATTCATGCTATAATATTTGTTAGTAAAATATTGTATGCTTCTATCATTGGTATTTATGATCGAGATATTTTAGTGAGCTATTTGTAATCTCTCTTTTACATACCTTCAGGACAGAAGCACAAGATAATTGCATTCAAAGGAGAAAGAACTTGATGCTTGCAAATGAATTGTTGATTGAGACTAGATGCAAAGGGAGTCTGACATTTCAAAAGAGGTCAAGAAGTTGGTAAACTTGAGCTTCAGAGGGAGCATATGGTTCATTCAACATGTGACAATCTTGATTGAGAGGGAGTTCACTATTGAAGGTGAAACACTTCTGAGGTAAACTTGATATAGTTGATTATTATACTAATGAATCATGAATTTTTTTAATGGGCCTACCCTTTCTGTAATCATGAGGAAGTGATGACTTCCAAATGATTATCAGTTGTATTTGTAAAATTTATTGGAAGGTGATGATCTTACAATAACTTGATCCTCTATTGTAATAGACATCTTGTGATGGCTGAAACAAATCATATAGATGGCATCTTCTATTTTGATAGACATCTTGCAATGGCTCAAAAAAATCACAATAGATGATTTCTTGCATGGTGGATTTAGTTCCTTAAACAAACCATTGACCTTCTATAGTGATAGACATCATGTGATGGCTGAAATAGATCATAATAGATGATTTACTGCATCATGGATTTAGTTCCTTAAATAGACCATTAACCTTCTATTGTGATAGACATCATGTGATGGCTGAAACAGATCACAATAGATGTTTTCTTGCATGGTGGATTTAGTTCCTTAAACAGACCATTGAACTCCTATTGTGATAGACATCGTGTGATGGCTAAAAAAGATCACAATAGATGATACATTGCATTAAGGATACATTACCTATGACATTTTTTGAGTTATGGTGAATATCATGAGACTTGATATTCTTTGTCAGACCATATCTCTGATATCTTATTGAGGTGATATCTAAAATATTTATTGGGTACCTGGTAGACATCATGAGACTTGATGTTGGTAGGCTAGTACTCTGAATACATGGTGAATATCATGTGACTTGATATTCTATGGCTATTACTCCTAATATCATGAGATGGTATTCTTATGAATCTATGAGTTATGGTGAATATCATGTGACTTGATATTCCTCGTCAAACCATATGTAACACCCTCTTTGATGATTATACTTGGAATCTTTGATTTGGACATTTTACATTATGATGATTAGAGCTATGTATTCACATTTATGTTTATGATGATGATATTCTTATCAGATATTTAGACATACTCAGTTATGATTATTGTTATTGTTTATGAAATTGGAAATCATTTATCTTCTATATGCTTATGAAGATTTAAAGAGGTAACCCAAGGATTTGGAAGCTAACCATTATATATATGTGATGCCTCATGTTGTATGTATATGTGATTGATGCATTTTCATGGCTCAAGATGAAGTCATAGTTACTCAGTTAGTTGAGGTCCACACGATGTATTGATCCTAGTCATCTATTTGCAAATGCATTACTATATATATATCTATGCACATGTATCTCTTCTCGGTGATGTAGGCTTGTAGGTACTGGGCATCGTCTCCACCTGGTCTCACAGGTCTGAGAAAGTCCTCAAAATCCTCGGTCATTGTTGTTGTTATGGAGATATGACCAAGGTCTTGTGGGAGGGAATTCTACCTCCGACCCTTTTATGTCCCTTAGGTGGGGATTTTATGAGTCAGTCCTTGTGCTGATGGTGAATTATTGTGTGATCTTAGTTGTTAGATCATGTGGAGCGCGTTGCTTATTTCTTGCATTTATGGAGCATGAGATTTTGTGTATGGTGGCTTTACTTAAGTATAATTTATCTTCTATCTTGTGTTGGTAGTTACCATATATATATATATATATATATATATATATATATATATATATATATATATATATATATATATATATATATATATATATATATATATATATCATTATTGTACCATATAAGAGTATGATTTAGTATTTGATTAAATAATGTGTTTATAATATTAATGGTAGTAATATGTTGATAATAATATGATTGAGATATTAATAATAATAATGTGCTTGTTTTATGATACATATGATGGTATATGTACACATAGGCATATGGGTGGACACGTATGCATATGGATACATATATTTATAATTGTTTGTGAAATATGAATTATTGCATTTAAATTATATTTATATAGATTTGTTTGTGGATAATAAATTATTGTATTAAAAGATAATAAGTAATATTATCTATATGGAATAGAAATTAAATAAATAAATGACAATCCTCTTTACTATAGCCTAGGTAACTAAGGTAATAGTAAATGTGTTAGAGGTCATATTTACTAATGCTTTCCTTAAATAAAGGAGACATAAATTACATTATTGGTAATATATTATATATTAGTTATAATCTCCCTTCCCAAGAATGACTTTTATTAATAATATATTAAGCCTAAACTATTAACCAACTTTTGGTTGGATAGTTGCTTCGGTTGATTTTCCCGTGCAACTACTCCCTTAGTTTTTATATACGAGAATAATCCCTGTGAGAAGGGAGTTGGGAGTTGGATGGAATGATTCATCAAGTAGATTTATCATAGTTTTAGGATATCATAGTTGGTTGGAGATTTCTTGAAAGAGTCTGGAGAAGTGCTTGAGGAAGGTTGAGACAATTGGACCCACTTTCATCAATGGTATCTCCGCAGGACACTAGGTAGGATCCATCCTGGGTGATGATCCTCCATTTGAGTGTTGCCTTGTTTGAATGCTATTATGTTTGACTACTTGTTTTCTTATGTGAATCTACAAGTTAGTGAATGGTTATGTTATTGCATTATGTCTGCATTATTGTGAATTAACCATGGGAGAGAGGATAATATTGCTATAGTGTTGCATAAATAAGTGTATATTCCCTATGTGTGTGGATGTTACTTTGTTATTTTCTAGTTGGATGAATGTAGAATAGAAAATTAGATTTGGATTGAGCTATTATTATTTGCACAATGGAATAATTGGGATTTGAATCTTTATAGATGCATTATTATGATCACAGGAATATATGATCAATTAGGAGTCTGTTGGTTGTCATTTTGGCATTGGATGAAGTCTTAGAACTTCCTAAGATCCTTTTGATGCTCTCTCATAGGTCTTAGGGTCCTCTAGGAACTTCCAGACCTTAGGAGTTGCTAGTTGCCTTCATTTGGTTGCACTCTGTCCTAAGAGCCTATTTTATTTTCTTAGATCTTGAGTAGGTTTAGGTGGCTAGTAAATTAAATCTAAGGGCCATTTTTGCATGGAAACTAGGAGATCTCAAATGGGTCTTTCCTAGATTTGGCATGCACAGCCCCTATAATGCCCAAATTTATCCACAAGCCGGAGTTGACAGTCATTTTTTGTAGTTCCTGGCAATTGGTTAACCGAGAAAGTTAGTGTTAACTAAGAAAATTAGTGGTGACCAAGCAAGTTAGTGTTGACCAAACAAGTTAGTGTTACCCGAGCAAGTTAGTGTTGACTGACCAAGTTAGTGTGAATTGAGGAAGACAAGATTTATACAAGTATAACATTTAAGTATACTTTAATTTTTTTATACTTAAAGTTATACTTGTATAAAGAAATTAGGTACCTTTTGAGATGATTGAGATAGGTTTCAGCTTCATATGAGTTAAGATGCAACTTCTAGAATTTGAGATTTCAGGAATTCAGACTTAGCCAAATTTCAAGCACATGAGGTTTCCATAGATGTAGCATTGTGTTATGCATGTTGAATTTTTGTATACACTATATATGTTCATTACTTGTTTGGTTAAGGCTATTTGGTGCATTTAGATACTTGAATAAGGTTTAGGGTTTAGAATTAGGGTTTAGGGTTGTTTGGTGGACTAGAACTACCCTAAGGTTTCCTAAATGTTCCTAAACATTTCTAAACTTTCCTATTCTTTGATACAAGTTCTCATATGTCTCTAGGATATGTTTTACATCATGTGTGATGTGTTTATGATGTTTGGATTAAGGGTAGAAAACCTAAGGACACTCACTTATTCTATTGTTTAGAGTTTCTACCCAGCCTGAGAGCCTTTAGGAAATGTCGGTGCCTTGATATTATTTTCAGTTTCTATTTGGGAAAGAATACCCAACTATAGGTGTGGCTTAGTTGTTATCATTTCCTAGTGCACCTTGGTGTTTATCTCCTAGCACGGGGGAGTGGGCCTTTTGGTATCCATGTGGTTGGGTGGTAAATATTTTATCGAGGTATCTTTTGTAGTCGTAATGCTTATGGATTCTTGCTTATACATTGTTCCAGTTTGAAGAAAGAAGACTCTTGTTTATCCTTCATCATTTCTTGTCAAATATAAAGTAAAGTTATTATTGTAACCTCCTGAGAGGAGATGAATATAATATGATCTTCATTGTAAATTCAAAGTGATGTATTTGGAGTGGGTAGAATTAGGAAAAGGGAAATGGGAAAATATGAGCTTTATGTAAATGATGTGAAAAGGTTTTTGTAAGGTTTCAAGTAAAGTAGTTTGTTGATTAAGGAAAAGTTAGTGAATAAAATGTAACGATTTCTTGTGTAATGTTTCAGATGTGTAGATGAATCTATTATGTAGTATTAACACTTTAAATGTTATATTATAGATGAAGGATACTTAAGAATATAGATGGATTCAAATGTCAAGTTGAAATGAAAAGCATTTTGTATTTTCCTTATGAAGAATCTCCAATGCTATGAGGTAGTTACTTAATGGCTTCAAAATGAATAGTTCATGAAATAGAATGGAACCTTAGGGGAGGAATCTAAGATAAACTATGTTTAAGTTTTGTTCAAGTAATTCATTTTAAAAATTCAAATTTTTTCATAAATCACTACTTAGGTTTTCTTATCTTAAGAGAATCTTTGTTCTCTTCCCTAGTTCCCTTGAGGGGCATGACACCATATTTCTGATATCACGGTAAATGATATCTTCTTATCCTAATCATCTGTTTAATCTTCCTTGGCTAAGAGGGAGTGTTGATGTTTTCTAGCTTCGATTAGATAAACACTATGAGTCAATACTAGTGAAGATATATATATATATATATATATATATATATATATATATATATATATATATATATATATATATATATATATATATATATATATATATATATATATATATATATATATATATATATATATATATATATATATATATATATATATATATATATATATATTTGTGTCTGTGTGTGTAATCATAATTATCATTATATTAATTACATAATAATGAACATACATGTACCATGAAGGGACATGTCTCTTCTTAGCTCATTCTTAATATAAATGCAAGAGATTGTTGCATTTGGAAAACACATACAATGAGATAGTGCTATTACATTTGCAATGATCCTAAAACCTTAACAATAATGATGAAAATCTAAATCCAAGAGAAAGATAAATCTAAATCTATCTCTAAAAGTAAAACTAAATCTAAATATTCAAGTATTAAAACTAGGATCTATTAGGACCAATTACAACTATTAGGACTTATTAGTCTAACCAATTAGATGTATTAAGACCTATTAGGTCCAAATAGACCTAACTAAACCTAGCAAGACCCATTCAGACCAATTAGATAGGTAACTAGACCAATTAGAACCTATTAAGAACAATTAGGCAACTAGACCAATATGACGGCATTGCCCTGCATATTTAAATTTAAATCTAAATATTAAAACTAAATATTAAATAAAATAATGATCAAAATCAAAATCTAAGAGAAATATAAATCTAACTCTAACTCTAACTCTAACTAAATCTAAATGTAAAACTAAAACTAAATCTAAACCTAAATCTAAATATAAAACTAAATATAAATATAAAAGTAAAATTAAAACTATATATAAAAAATTATTAAATATGAAATAAAAATATAACCTTGATATTTGGTTGGTTGCTTTCTATTGAAAAGGGTTTCCTACAAATGAAATGAGGTGACACTCCTTTATAATCAGAGAGCGCATCTTCATTTTCCCCAAAGATGTTAATTGAACTATAATCATAGCTCCCTATTTCAAACGTAACCATAAACTCAAATTCAAATAGAATTAGGACCTAATTAGACCTAATTAGACTCAATTATACCAATTAGGACCTGATTAGACTTAATTCTAGACCAATTAGGATGGTATTAGACCCAATTAGACCAATTAGGACCTATTACGACCAATTAGACTCAATTACAACTAATTAGGACCTAATTAGACCCTATTAGACTCAATTGGGACCTAATTAGACCAATTAGACCAAATAAGACCTAATTAGACTTAATTATACCAATTAGGAAGGTATTAGACCCAATTAGACCAATTAGGACCAATTAGACTCAATTAGAGTCATTTACAACTAATTAGGACCTAATTAGACCAATTAGTACCTAATAGGACCTAATTAGACCAATTATGACCAATTAGGACTAATTAGACTTAATTAGACCAATAAGGACCTAATTAGACTTAATTCTAAACTAATTAGCACCCAATTAGACCCAATTTGACCTATTAGGACCAATTAAGACCAATTACAACCCAATTACACCCACTAAGACCCAATTAGGACACAATTAGGATATTGAACTCCTAAAGTTGGTTCCTGAATTCTAGTTATGCATTAGGATATTGACCCCATACTATTCGTGTGTCTCAGAGCATAAAATCCTAACATTTTCAAGAACCAATAGGTTCAATATGGTTTTCTCTAGGTTTAGGGTTCAATTTGATTTAGGATTTTGATTTAATTTAGTTGAAGGTTAGGGTATGACTTTACATCGTGATTAGTATTAGGGTTATGATTTAGGATTAGCTCTTACCATTTATGATTGGGATTCAGATTATAGTTCAACATTTATGATGAGTGGTTAGCTTTTAGGATTTTGGATGAATTGGAAAAGGTAATAATCCAAAACTTGTGCACTAAATTTCAAGACAATAAAATGGCTTACATTGGGTTTTAGGATTTATTGTTTGGATTAAGCTTAGGTTTAATATTATATTCCTCTGATTTAAGATTTTGTGTTAGGATTAGGATTAGGATCATTGTAAGGATTATGATTTCACTAAGTGTAAGATTTTAGATCATTAATTTACTATTATCTTTACGAATAGGATTGAGTTGAAGGTAAGGATTATGATTAGAGTAAGGGTAAGACTCTACATCATGGTTACTATTATTGTTAGGATTTAGAGTTTTGATTAGGATTACTGTTAGAATTTAATAATTAGGTTATGATATTTTATAGGATTATGAACACTATTAGGATTAAAGTAAGTGTTTTCCATTTTTATTAGTATTCATGGTTTAAGATATTGAATATGGTTAGGATGATGGTTAGGGTTAGGTAGATAGTAGTATCACTACGGTTATCATTTTGGTCAGAGTTATGATTAGGACTGGAGTAGATGTTAGTATTATTGTTAGGGTAAGTTGTAATGTGATGTTCCTATCATGCTTGTTGTTACAATTACTATTAACATGACAGATAAACCCCTTTTTAGAGCCATATCCACCTCATCTATGCATTTATTGAATGAGTCACTTTGTTAGGTAGAACAATACACTGCATAAGTTAAAATTTGAGCAATTTTTATTTCTTTCTTTCTTTTGTGTGTTTTCTGTGAGTTCCTTCTTTGTTTGTAAAATTTAAAATAGTTACATTACAAGTAATATTAAAATAAAAATACTATTAGAATACAAATATACAATTAGTATTATTGGTGGGGTTAGGGTTTGGGGTTAAGATAATGGTTAATATAATGGCTAGGTTTACATTTATATCATGGTTTAAATTATCATATATAATTAGTGTTAAGATGAGAGATAGACCCCTAGCTAAGAATCCAAATCACGTAATCTATGCATTTGTTAAAGTCCTTTTTTAAATGAACCTTTTTTCATACAATACTATGGTGCATAAGTTAAAATCTTAGCAATACATTTTAGTTTAATTTCAATTTTATTTTATTTTCCTTTAATCCATGTTTGTTTACTAAAATTTAATTCTACCAATTAATCATTTTTTATTTTTTTAGTAAGTTATGTTAGGTCCAGTTCTGCCTAGGGGGTAGTACCCTTTTGTATTCCTTGAAAATAAAGATTACAAATGAGGGAGAACCTACCAATTACAACCAATAGTGACTAGTGGAATAAGTACGTTATTCCCTGACCAATTTCAACCAATCTTGCTCTTATCTCCTTTGGAAAGAGCTTATCATTTTCTTGGAGAAAGGCTCCAAAATCTGCCTGATCGTATTTCTTAACACTTGCTTTGAAGGCAGACCACGCCTTCTTCATCAATATCTTTCTTCCTTCAACTTCAAACGCAAAGAAACCCAAAAAACCATTGATTGTTAGTTGGGTATCGATGTTGTCCATTGCCTCTACCACCTCTAGGTATATTTCATCCACCATGGTTCTACAGGCCAGTCCCCTACCATGCAAAGGGTGCCCAAAAATCTATATGATTGGTTGGAACAACTCTACCATCAGTATGCCATCATGGACATGACCACCAGACCAGAAGTCACCCCCTAGGATCGTCACCATAGTCACATGCTCCTTCTCCGTCACTTTGCTAAAAATCCTCTGTATTTTCTCCTCCAGTGTTTCCTACAATGATTCCACCTTGCTACATTGACATGTTATGCCCAGGTGATTTGCCATTGTGTTGTGAAAAAAAACAAGAATAGAGGAATATAAATAGAACCCTCTGCATCCTTATCAAAGAGCTTCCATGATGAAACACAAAATGACTGCAACATAGCCCAAGTTCATGAGATTGATCATGAGTCTCTCATGTGTGCCACCAAAATCATCCCTTCTCTTTGTCCCAATATCTTAACTTGATCTCCTTCGCTACTTCAAATAACTTGGAAGTGACCTGCACATCTATCCACTTTTGTAGTAGTCGTCCTTGCTGATATTAACTAAGGATGTGATCTCGATATTTTGAATCGAAAACAACCAAAAAAAATTGAAAAAAAATGATTGTGTTTTCGTAAATCTGGAAAAAAAATGTCTTGTAGTGCATTTTTGTCGGGAGGATAGCTAGCGCCACTGATATTCAGAAAGTATGAGGTGACTGATTCATGGGAAAATGTACTTCTGAACATTGAAAACAAAACTCTCTGCCATTACCCTATGCCTTTCCTTGTGAAAGTACACTACTCTTCTGAAACCAATTAATCCTTGTTAAGATATAATTCTATCATATAGACCTCTAAAAAAAATTGTGCACATATCAACTAGTTTTTCATATATTTTTAAGATTTTTCTTCGTGAACCATAAAAATAAATATAGCAGATGTTTTTAACTATTAGTATTATAGCTACCAAGGTTTATATCATAGTTAGAAAATGGATGTTTAAAATTATATATAGTTACATCATATGAACATATGGAATGTAATTATACCTTGTAATGGTTTTTGCATTGCAAATATGTTTTTGGTGTTAGTCAATGCTGTAATAAGACCATAAGGACCATTAATGACCTAATTTTCAACTATTATTTTAAGCCTTTGTAAGGAATTATCTATAATAGATCTATGGAACTGATTTGCACAAACTGATAAAACCACTCAAATATTAGAATATGGTTTTTAGCTATATTCCATGAACTCCTTAAGTTAGAAATGTCATCAATAAATATACTTTTAATATCTATTAGAAGCATACATTTGTAAGCTCTAATCTAAACCAGCGTACCCAAAATTGAAAATAATTTACATCTATCATGAAAAATGAAATTTTAAAGAAGCATCAAAAGGTATCAAAGAGGAAAGTAGCTTAATAGTAAACATCACACATGAAGGTCCCCAATATGTATTGGCATATGTAAAAATGAGAAAGCTTAAATTTATGTGTCAATCGGGCAACTTGCTCAAGCACACCTAACTATGCTCCCCATTCAATGGTGTCATTGTCTTGGTGTGATGTGGCTCAGCCTGAATAGTGTGTTGTAGTCTAACACAAATCTGGATGCTCGAATGCCTTGAGTTGCATACTCTATTGCAAGCTCCAGAACTACATCTACTACCTACATGCACCAAGAAGTCACCTCATATGTATAGTCCATAATGATTCACTCATTGCTTGATGGCCACATTGTCATAATAGACAACTACATGGTCGAAGTCTCGGTATCAAGAACTATCTCCTGAAACATGCCTAAAGGGTTGACCACCCACGTTTGGTAATGCCCAAGAAAATACCAAGCCTAATTTAATATCCGATACAATTGGATATCTGATAATATCGAATATCTGAAAAAGCCCGCCTATTTTGAAATTTGAATTGCCCCACTTTTTCCAATTTCAAGTTATAAGGATTTATAAAAATATAACATTTAAGTATAAGTTTGATTTATTTAATTTCTTATAATTTAATTTATATTTGTATAAATACAAGTTAAATACATTCTAGAATGTTTGAGATAGGTTTCAGCTTCATAGGAGTTAAGATGCAAATTCTAGATTTTGGGGGATTTCAAAAAATTCCAAACTTAGCCAAATTTTAGGATTCAGCAAGCCTTCAGTAGGGTTACCTCCCATAATCCATCATGGCACACTAAGGTCAAACTAAAGCTAGCAAAAGGATTCTCAAAGGGTTTTAACTCATTTTATCACAAATCACTTGGACGCCTTAGGACACACTTGAGGGTTCTAATGTGTCAAAAGGGGTCACGGGGACTTCCTAGGGGCCCTAATGTGTGATAAGGCATACTAGGATCCCTATGAAGTCCCCATGATCCCTTTTGACACATTTTAACCCTCAAGTGTGTCTGAAGGGGTCATAGGACCCCTTATGACACACTTGAGGGTTCTAATGTGTCAAAAGGGGTCATGGGGAGTTTGTAAGGGTCCTAACGCGTGATAAGGCATAGTAGGACACTTAGAAAGTCCCCAAGACCCCTTTTGACACATTTCAATGCACAAGTGTGTCAGAAGGTGTCCTACAACCCCTTTAGACACACTTGAGCATTCAAATGTGTCAAAAAGGATCATGGGGACTTCTTAGGGGTCTTAACTCCTAACATGTGATAAGGCGTAATAGGACCCCTAGGAAGTCTCCATGACCCCTTTTGACACTTTTGAACACTCAAGTGAGTCTGAAGGGGTTGTAGGATCCCTTCAGAACCACTTAAGAATTCAAATGTGTCAAAAGGGGTCATGGGGACTTCCTAGGGGTCGTAATATGCCTTATCATGTGTTAGGACCCCTACGAAGTCCCCATGACCCCTTTTAACACATTAGAACCCTCAAGTGTGTCCTAAGGGGTCTTACAACCCCTTTGAACACACTTGAGCATTCAAATGTGTCAAAAGGGGTCATGGGGATTTCCTAGGGGTCCTAGTACACCTTATCACGTGTTAGGACCCCTAGGAAGTCCCCATGACCCCTTTTGACACATTTGAACCCTCGAGTCTATCCTAAGGGGTCTTACGACCCCTTTAAACACACTTGAAGATTAAAATGTGTCAAAAGGAGTCATGTGGACCCCTAGGACCCCTTAGGACACACTTGAGGATTCAAATGTGTCAAAAGGGGTCATGGGGACTTCCTAGGGGTCCTTGTATGCTTTATCATGTGTTAGGACCCCTAGGACACACCCATGACCCCTATTGAAACATTGGAATACTCAAGTGTGTCCTAAGGGATCCTACAACCCCTTTGAACACACTTGAGCATTCAAATGTTTCAAAAGGGGTCATGGGGACTTCTTAGGGGTCCTAGTATGCCTTATCACACGTTAGGACCCCTAGGAAGTCCCCATGATCCCTATTGAATGCTCGCATGTGTCCTAAGGGGTCCTACGACACCATCAGACACACTTGGGGGTTCCAATGTGTCAAAAGGGGTCATGGGGGCTTCTTAGGGGTCCTAGTATGCCTTATCACGTGTTAGGGCCCCTAGGAAGTCCCCATGACCCCTTTTGACACATTAGAATGCTCAAGTGTGTCCTAAGGGGTCCAAGTGATTTGTGATCAAATGAGTTAAAACCATTTGAGAATCCTTTTGCTAGCTTCATTTTGACCTTAGAAATCCATGATGGATTATGGGAGGTAACCCTGCTGAAGGCTTGCTGAATCTTGAAATTGGGCTAAGTCTGGAATTTTTCGAAATCCCCCAAAATCTAGAATTTGCATCTTAACTCCTATGAAGTTGAAACCTATCTCAAACATCTTGGAATGTATTTAACTTGTATTTATACAAATATAAATTAAAGTATAAAATAAATAAATCAAACTTATACTTAAATGTTATATTTGTATAAATCCTTGTAACTTGAAATTGGAAAAAGTGGGGTTATTCAAATTTCACATTTAGGATTTGGTGTTAAGGTTTAATGTTGGATTATATTTATGGTAGGGTTAGAATTTTGTTTAGGGTTATGGTTAGGATCATGGTTAGACTTGAGATTATAGTTAGGCTATTAGGAATGAATGCCGGATAAATCGTATGGGGGAGTATTCGTAGCCATTCTATACCAGTTGTTGTTGCATTCATGACTATGATTTTTGTTGATGTCAACATAGTGATCTACTGAAGATTAGCAAAGAAGCAAACAATGTTTGAGTTAGCACAGGTGAAGGGTTCAATTTACTTTAATATTAGAGCTTACGATTAGGATTGTCAATATGGTTAGGCTATACATCATGGGTAGTATTAGGGTTAGGGTTAGGATAAAAGTTTAAGTTCATGGTATAGTTTAGGATATGGTTATTCTAAGGGTTTGTGTTAACTAGGGTTTATCATTTAGGTCCATGGTTAGGGTTAGGATTATGGTTAAAGTGAGGGTTTAGATATTGCTTATTATTTTGGTTAGGATTTTGGTTTTGATTAGGGTTATTATTTAGGGTTTATGATTACAATTATCATTAGGTTTACGGTTTACATCTTGGTTAATGTTAGGGTTAGGGTTAAGATAAAGGTTTATATGCATGACATGGTTAAAGTTATGGTTATATTTAGAGGTTGTGTTACGATTATAATTTATCATTTAGGGGTTCACATTTAGGTATAGGGTTTAGCATAAATATGATGAGGCTTGACCATTTAGGATTAGGGTTTAGCATTTAGGATCTATGGTATAGTTAAGATTAGGTTAGGGTATTATGTCTAGGGTCAGTATTTTTTAGGGTTAGTGTATTATGGTTATGGTTAGGGTTTTGTTAGGCTTAGGGTATTATGGTTAGGGGTAGGGATTTTTTAGGGTTAGGGTCGAAGCTAAGTATACCTAGGCATTGATTATGGTAAGGGTTTAAATATGGATAAGGTATGATTATACTTAGGGTTAGAATTAGAGTTCAATTATAGGTATAGTTAGGGTTACAATTTATTTGTATTAGGATTAGGGTTAAGTTGAGTGTTAGATTTGAAGGGTCATTTTATTTGGATTTTATATAAGTTAGGATTTAGCTAGATTTAAAATTAGGGTTATAGTTCATTTTGGTGTAGTATAATGGTTAGGGTTAAGTTTAGGACATAATTTATCAAGTGACCATATTTTTTTAAATCTTAGTTAGGGTTAGGTTCATCACTGATTTTAATGTGTAATATGATATAGAGTTAAGGTTGGTATTCGATATACTTTTTTAAGGTTTGTAATTTCTATTTATTCAATACGTTTCTCCTCAACTAAGATTTTAGGTTTAAATTTTAATTGACTTCAAATTTAATGATGATTAGGGTTAGGATTGCAATTATTTGTAAGGTTAGTGTTTAATTTGCTTTAGTTTTGGAGTAAAGTCTCAATTTGGTTTAGGGTAATATTTCAAGAGACCTCTTGGTAATTTTTTCTTTCTTCGTTATAGGTCATTAATTAAAAAATTATCACATATTTAAATTTGAAGTATTTCTCTAGAAAATTTATTGTTTGCACAATGATAGAAATTAAATAATATGACAACATGGCCCTACATATTTTTCTTCAAACATTCAAAACCAAATATAATAGTAGAAATTAAATGCTAAATATAAAAACTAAAAAAACTAAAGCATTAAAACTAAATCTTAATGATTTTCCAATTTTAAATAAGGAAGAAGAATTTTTTTCACCATTTTAAACCATTGCAAACGAATAATATAAATAATCTAAATCTAAAACAATATGACGAAATTGCCCTCCATATTTAAGTTTAAATCTAAATATTAAATAAAATAATTATTAAAGTATAAATTTAAGGCAAAGATAAATCTAACTCTAAAAGTAAAACTAAATCTAAATCTTAAAATATTAAAAGTAAATGTAAAGATTTTCCAATTTTAAATAAGGAAGAAGAAAGATTTTTCACCATTTTTCACCATTGTAAATGAACAAATTAAATAATCTAAATCTAAAACAATATGGTGGGTTTGCTCTCCATATTTAAATTCAAATTTAATATTAAATAAATAATGATCAAAATCCAAATTTAAGAAAAAGATAAATCTAAATCCAACAAAAAAAGTAAAATTAAATCCAAATCTTAAAGTATTAAAACTAAATCTTATAGATTTTCCTAAGTCCTAAGTCCCCGTGTCATTTTTCCTAAGTCCTAAGTCCCCATGTCATTTTTCCTAAGTCCAAAGTCCCCGTGTCATTTTTCCTAAGTCCTAAGTCCCCGTGTCATTTTTCTTTGGTTTCGACACTTTATTTAAGTGATTATCTTCCTCGCTAATCCAACAGTCAGTGCAATGCCACAAAGAAAATATGTAGGATCATTAACCATTGTGGCATTGCAACAGCCGTTGATGCATCAAACACTCAACATGAAAGAAAACCGTCAGATGTTTCGTAAGAAAAGATCAACAGTCCTCATTTAAACTTATCCAAATTTGGTGGGAAAGGAAATTCGCCCATTGACTTCAAACCGTTCGAATTGTCAGATAAGTTACGGCCCGATCGTGCGGATTGAATTGTCAAGAGTTAATGATTTTTGTGCGTAGTATATCTTTTTGATTATTTCAATTCTAAAAGCACAAAGATAGAGAATTTTCAGAGCTCAGGTGAAGAAATTTACAGAGCGAATTACCATCTTGTGGGAAATCACTAGAATTGGCTAGTACTATACAAATTGTTGTATCCCTACTATTATTTGCTTGAATTTCCTATTGAGAAAGTCTCGGTGACCTTCCTATACTAAGAGGACCACCTCCTATACTTATAAAAGAAGAACTTTCATGATACTGGTAAAAGTTTTACTGAGTACTCCAATTAATTCAATGATCATTTCAAGAAGCAGTGAAAGAGCGAATATGGAAAAGTAAGGAATGTGAAAGATTTCAACAAGACACTGGTTAAGGGAGAGACAATAGATGGTACTATCACTTTGCAAGTGATTAACCCTAAGACATCGACCTAGAAGACCGAGTGCCCTTATGGGGAGCATTGGATGTGGGGAACAAAATATATCGAGCCCTTGTATATGTGGAGTAAGCTCATATGAGCTTGGTTATGATGTGTAAAGACATTGAGGAGTCTGTAGTTGAGAGCGCAACACTCAGAGGTTCATCTTCTATGTTCACAAATTTTGTGTTGGTTGGACGACATGTGAAGTTGATCTACCAGTCTTTAATGCACTTACTCAACTTGTGATGGCTAAAAGGACTTAGTAGATATCATTTCAATAGTGTTTTTTGATTAGCATTTAAGGAGAGAATAGTTGTGAAGGATATCAGTCATCTAGCAGACTGATTGCGTGAAGCAAAGTCCCAAATTTTAGCGCATTAAATGTATTTAGATTTATATTAAGTGAAAAGTTATGGATGCATCGATAGTTTATGATGTTGTTGATAGATCGAGGTATAAGTTTAAGAAACATCCATTTAAGTCTTGTGAGGATGATCTAGAGGGAGCGTTTTCACAAACCCTTGTCAGGGTATTGCATGTAGAAGATATTAGGGCATACATTCAATACAAATATGAAATCATTGGGGATGTAAACATCTATAGTGAATTGGGCACAATGATAGAAGTAGATGGATCAATGGTAGATGAGTTTAAACACCTACAGGATCAATCTATCATGAAGCTTACCCAACTCACAAAATTCATGGAAGTAGAATGGTTTAAGATTATTCTTAGCAGAGTACATGATCGGTTTCTTTGGATTGGAGATCATTCAGTAAAAATATGTGCACAGATGATACATGAGATAACAAACCTAGATAATGAAGGAGCCCTACCAGTTTCAGAAAAGAACTTAGGGACACAAGCGGAAGCCCTAACGCATTCCAAGTGGGATAAGAGAGCGATGATAGTCAATGACATCTATCGGCTAGATGTTAGGTTGGTAGCTATGTTGTTGGGATACAAGTTGTTTTATAGCAGTAGACCTAATTTAGTTTCTATTGGAGTTGTTATGATGGCCTATCAAATGGTCAAGGAAAACAAGAAGTATAACCTGTGTGAAGTTCTTGCACAACAGCTCGTACACAATGTGAAAGTGATAAAGAAAAAAAAATCTAAAGCATTTAGGTTTGGGTCTTTTTTAGTTCATATGTATATACATATCATTCACAAATTCCCTGGCATGCACCCCTGTGCATGGAAAGAAGATATACCTACTGGGATTCAAATTTCAGAGAGTTACAGGAGACAAGACAAAAATTGGGTTGATGGGGAATTGTTTGCATGGATCAAGATACTTTAGAGGTAGATGAAGGAAAGGTATAGGATACCTGAGAGTCTAGTTGAGAAATATGAAGACACTATCTGTTTCATGGTTGAAACTAATTGTGTTTTCTTTGAGGTAGTAGTACCAAGAAAGGAATGGTGTTATCCTATGGGATATGAAGTCAGTGTAGAAATCTTAACTATGCATGTAGAACATGTGTTGGCGGTAGAGGTAGACCCTGCAGAAGAAAGATGGGGAACTTATAGGGGTAACAGTTTGGAGTTGGGGGACAATTCCGCGGGAGTCTTTTAGAAATGAGAGATGTCACTTGAAACAGGCGCTCATTTTCAAAAAATAGGTGCCCATTTTAGGTTCAGGCACCCGATCTTAAATTCAAAAAATGGGTGCCCATTTTTTAATTCAAAAAACTGGTGCCCGTTTCTAAATTTTTTTATTTTTTATTTTTAGATTTAAAAATGCATTTTAGCACTTTGAATTTTTTTAAAAAAAATGGGCGCCCATTTTTTGAATTCAAAAAATGTGCGCTTGTTTCTTAAGACATGAGCGGGAAGCACACATCCACCTCGAATTTCATTTCAAATTTAGTTTGGTTTAGGCTTGGTAGAACCAAGCCTATGGCTTGACCTCCAAAAATTTGGTCAAGGCAATGGAATGCCAGATTTTTGCCTTGCCATAATTTTTTGAGGGCCTTCCTAATCGTATCATTTTATGAAAAAAAAACCCATTAGAGTTCTCACTCTCCTGATTTCAAAAAAGTAAATTTCATAGTGATGTGATTATTTTTACTATTTTTGCATTATTTATTAGTTAAAAGTGGTACCTAAACGTAAAATAGTGAGGTTCACTAAAACGTTAATAAATTTTTTGTTTTTAGGTTTCTTGGAAAATAAATTATATGAGACCAATCTAGATACAATTCTTTTGAAGATAAAAAAAATAATTTTGAAAAAATATGAAATTCTCATCAAATTATGGTGTCCGTACACTAGAGGTTTTGAAAATGTATTTTATAGTCAATTAAAAATTAATAAAAATATATATATTCAATAAAAAAATAAGGAAAAATATGTTGACCAATATTTGGTGTCTTAGGTATATTTACCCAGAAGGATTTACAAAAATTTATTTATTTACGTCAAAATATGGTGTCCATACACGGCTATGGTATGGTCCTGAAACAGACATTTTGAAAACATTGTTTTTAAATATTCCTACTAAAAAGAAATTTATACCATGTGGGTATTTAAATAAATAACATATTTGAAAAGTAGACTCTAAGAGCTACATTTTCTATTACTAAATTTTTTCGAGATTCAATCTCTAAGTGTCTCAAATTTAGACATTAATTGATAGGAAATTTGAAAAAAAGGGAAAACACTTCCACTTTTTGCCCAAAAGTGGGACTCAACTTCTTGCAACCACCCATAGAGAGAAATCAGAAAAGGTAACAGAAGAAAAAGAAAAATAAACAAGATTGTGGAAGATATTACTACAAAGGTGGGAATCTCTAAGGAGCAGTTGATACATTTAAGAACAAACATGGACGCATTTTCTAGCATTGCTAACGATGCACGTATTGCTACAGAGGAAGAGAAAATAGTAAGTCCTACCATTGAAATTGTTGATTTTTCAGTTACTCAAGAGGAGGCATCATAAGAAGTTGTGTCTGTTAGCTTGCCTAGGAGATATAGAAGATATAACAAGCAAGGCAGTTGTAAAGAAAAAGAGGTAGAAGTGAAAAGGAAGAAGAAAGAGGAAATGGTAGTTGAAAAAGTTGAAGAGAAAGCAACGCAGAAGGATCCACAAACCTTGTGGAAGCCTGACCTTAAATTATTGTAGATGAGAGTTTTAAAAGATGGAAAGGTAAACTCAGTGGATAGGTACTATGACAGATATAGTTCTGAGGATCAAGTGATCATTGAAGATATTGTCATTGAGTATCTACTATCTTTTGAGAAGAATCTATTGGAAATTGAATGAAGCATCCCTAAGGAGCTTTGCAGAAAATTATGGACCATAAAATAGTTGGCAAAATCAGAGGATGAAAACATGAGTAAGGCTATCGAGGACACATTACCAGTTGTCTCAATATAGGAAAGATGGAGAATTTTAAATGCATTGAAACCCCTTCTAAGGACAAAGGTTTGACTAGTCAAAATCCTGGCTAGAAAGTATGATGAAGTGATTGAGGAGACTCAAAAGGCATTAGACCAAATCCTAATGGTTGATATACCAAAGAAGACATCACCTCCCAAGGTTACTAAGCCTACATCTCTGGGATTGGGAGAGAGTTCCAAGGTAGTTGATGAAAGTGTACAGGCTAGCATGCAGCTCGATTTATTTGTTTCTGGTGTGTTTATGACCCTTGACACTTCGCACGATGTTAATGATCCATTTCTAGATTATTTGGGTAGTGCGATGGAAGTTGAAGAATAGGAATGGGTAGAGGAAGAGAAAACAGAGGAGAAATAAGAAGAGAATATAGAAAATAAATCTATAATGCTTGAAGAAAACAAGCAAGAAAAGATCAAAATAGAGAAAGTTGTTGATGTTGGATTGGACACCTCTTCAATGTTGGCAAGTATGGCCAAATTGGTAAGTTCACATGTGGACACTATGGATGAGGATGAGCTGATGAGGCTATCCTTCGTGGCCTTTGCTAAGACTAAAGAAAGAGAACTTTAGAAAGGTGACAAAAGAGTAAAGGTAATGACTAGGGTTGTAGAAACAGTAAACAAGCTATTTCCCTCACTGATTATATTTCAAGAAAATGATGAATCTGAGAACCTTGGTATGGTATTGGATAGCTTTGATAGTCATTTTGACTCATTGCTAAAGAGTGCACAAGATATGGCAGAGAAGAACTTTTTGGAGAAGATGAGAAAAGTATGTCAGTCCATTTCATTGGACTTAGACATTCTCAAGGCTACTACTGTTAAGGCTAAGAGTTGTGTAGCACAAGGTAGGAATATTTACAGCTACTGCATAAGTCCTTGCAGGCATGTAAAGAACATTGAGGAGATATTAGCCAATGTTAGGACTACTCTTGATAGTCTGATGGACAGTTATGAATCATCTTCACTAATTGTGGGCAAAATGGATAAAGAGACATCCAGGCTATTAGACAAGATAAGTGTACTAGAAATGGAGAAAGGGAGAGTTGTAGATAGATTTGGTTTATTGAGAAGCCAATTGACCCCTAAGCTTAGAATGCTTGAGATACATCTATCAAAGATGGAAAAGTTTGAAGGATCAATGACTGTGTCTACACCTAGTGGGCTTGAGGTAGCATAGACAACATCATATGCACTAAATGGATTGATACATGTCAGTGAGCTACTGATAAAGTCATGGGATGAGGAAGTGAAGACTTTGGAAAACTCTTTCCAAGATGTATTAAAATAGGTGAGTAAGCACTAAAGCTTTTTGTGTTTACATTTTTTAAATTTTGAATGTACCTTTGCCATTGATGTCAATGGGAGAGGAAGACAAAAAAATGAGGAAGACCATGAATAGAAGAGACTTGTATTGTGACACTTACTCATTTTTGTAAGTGTCACCATTGATGCCAAAGGGATAGATTATTCACAAGTGATATTTTGGGGTAGTAGGGATCATTTGAGAGTTGTCATTTATGGAAACACTTATGCTGGACTGATCGCATGATGAGAAGTTTTCTACTAAAGTTACAGTCATGAAAATGACTAAGTCCACAATTAGGATAGCAGGGTACAATGCTACAATTTTGGTCAGTGATGAAGATATATCAGGTATTATGGCTTGTGAAGATAACTAAATGTATATTGGGATATTTATATGCTTTAGTTAAGAGTGCACAAGTTTTGGTGATATGATAAGTAAGATACAATGTTTGGAAGGTATGCATAGACAGAGAATCAGTATATCAGGGTATATGAGCAGTTGCGAAGATTATGGAGAGTATAGTTGATATGGTGACGTGCTAAGTCAGGTGAATGAATTATATTACTGACTATTTAGCAATATAAGATCGTCAAATACATAATGATCAGTTGCAACTATTTATTGATATGTTTTGTATGGTATTTGTGAAGCCAAGTGGAAATCTACTATGTAAGAGGGGGGGAATTACTTATTGTAACAAGATTTTTTGCATATGTGTTTTGAGTTATAAGAATTTTAGTCTCTGGATGTACTAACATAGATGATTTATTACTAAAAATATACTGAAATTCCTTGTATATGTTTTGTTTTCTTCTTGTGTGAATTTAGATTTCTTTATGTGTTATATCTGTAAGGCATTTTTGATACATCATCTACAAGGTACAAGGTGGGGGTTTTTAATGCTCAAAATTGTAGATGATAAACAAGTATCAGAAACATCTAATTTATAACTCTAACACTCCCAACAGATGCATCTAACAAAATTTAAACACTAAAGTATTAAGGTTAATAAGTCTTCTTCACTTCGGGCTTCAAACCCAGATGGCTTTACATTTCAGATCTCTTTCTTTAAAGGATTACAACAGTTATCCATGCCTTTGACATAAATAAGATACACTCAAAACATAGAACAAAAATTAAAATAAATTGATTATTTGAATTGGTAATGGTGAAAAATGTAGATGGAGCTAAGAGCAGTGCCAAATCCTAGGGCATCAGAATACTCTTCATAATTAGAAGAGTAACCTTTCTCTAAATCGAACTTCTCCTTGGGTTGTCCCTCTAGTTGACTAGATAGGGCACCATGCATCTCAACTATTCTATCAACACATACACAAGATAATCCATGTAATGAAACTAAAAGAAAGAGAACACGAAGGAGAGATATGAACTTTGGATTTTGTTTTTCAATTTGCTATATCATTTGTATGTATACATAATGCTTTAAAATTCAAACCATTTGAAAATTAGCTAAACAAGTCATACTTTGTATTCTATAAAAAAATTGGCATAATACAATCTACTATATCCTAGACTGAAAACATGTCAATCAAATGTTCAAGTTCCGATAATTACAAAGTGATCTTGGGAATCCCTTTATACAAATTAAGGATTGCATACAAGCTTTGGATCCCTTTAGAAAAGACAAAATAATGAGAACCATATAGGACAACAACTGACAAGTATAACACTTTCTTGTTATATTTTTACAAAGTTGCTTATTGACTTGGGCACCAAAATTTGCAACAAGTTCCAAAGTTAGTTCAAATTTTGCCAAGTGTTACCTTCTGCATATGAGATCCTTTGTGTTGTTTTCTTTGCTTTACAAAGTTGAAGAAGTGCCATTTGTTGTAGCCTCAGTGGATGTCTCTTCTTTCTCGGTACTCTCCGAAGAATATGTTTCTTTCCAATATGTATAAACTTCTTCATCTGGCCACTGGAAGGCCAGTGCCTCATCTCTTTTAGGTAACAAAGTGTCTCATTCAAATTTTACCTGATGTACCCCTTTCCATAGGGTTTTGAAATGTACCATGGCATCTTGTAATAGTTCAATTGTTTGGAGAAAGGGAATATTATTGTCTATAGTTAAAATGGTGGTTATTGTGGCTGAAAATTCATCATCTATTTGTCCTAACCATCCCTCTTTGTCTTTTATGGCTCCATCTGATTTCAAAAGACTAGGAAATATTTGCAAACTATTCTGGAAATATGTTTCCCTCATAACTGATGCCTTTCTCTCCAATTTTTCTGTCTTTATTGCAAACTCGAGTAAAGTTTTAACAAAATTATGGGTATTTGTTAACTGTATATCCACAATCTGCTGAGTTTTAATCAAAGAGTAAAATGATTTTAACTTATTTTTTCTTGCAACCCACCTATCCAAAATTGGGTTCACATTGTTTATTTCTTCCTTTAAAGAAATCAAAATTTTAGATAATTATTCACCAACCTTATAGATTTCCTTTGGCTCTATACTTGCAACAAATTGCAAAATTGTGTCCCTTATTTTATCTTCATATTTCATGGACACTTCTAATTGTCCCTGCTCAAACAATTGTCTTTCATTTCTCAATACATTGGCCTTTTCCAAGAGAGACCACCTTTCATTTTTGAACATTTCCCTTTGTGTTATATCTATAGCCTTAAAGGAGGGGGTAAAGGGGAAGGTGGGTATTCAATTATAGGACTAGATGAAGAATGCATAGCAGGGGAGGAAGATATATGCAGTTTTTCTAATACCTAGATTGGGTCCTATTCCCCCAAACTATTTCTCAAGTCTGCTACCAACTTATCCTTTTCACTAATCTCCTTTTTCATCTCTCCATAGGCTTTCAACACTTTAACTTTACTATGAGCTCTTCCTTTTCCCTGGCTTCTCTCTCTACCACCTTCATGCTGAGCTTGGATGTTTCCAAGGTCATGCTTGATGCCTCAATAATTGAGGTCTCACCAACCCTTTTTACTAGAAGGCTTCCTGTAAGATCACCACTCACAATTTTTTGGCCTTTGTTGTTTTCATTTTTCCTCAAGGACCATGTTAGTACTACAAAATTTTTGGGTCCTCATGTTTCAGCAAATTGATAAACCCTTATACCTAGCAAGGAGCAAAGAGGATGTAAACCCTAAATTGATATAAGCCTTATTGTGATTGAACATTACTTTTTCATTCATTGAAGGTACAAATAACACATGTGCCATTATAAACCTTTAAAATTGTCCGCTCCATGTGTTTTATAGTTTGGTTTTAAGCGGGTTACTTTTTAATAAATTTCCCTCAAACTTTGGTCTTTCCCATTTATTCTCTAACCGTCTGATTCACTTTAATCTTGTGGTTGTCACTTTATCTCAAGGCTCTCAATTGTTAGATTTTCTGACTTGTAGAATAATGACAATGTGACACCTATTGAGGCAGGCCCATTTTCAGTTATGAGTTTCTGCACGCCACATGGATAATTTGAATTGTTCTCATTGGTCAAGAATGGACTACGTGTTAAAGGGTGTAGTGTTAAATGGTTATGACAATGATTTTTGCGAGCCATCCAATGTGCCAAAAAGAAGGAAAATGAATGGTTCAAGTTAAAATTTTATTTTGTGATAGTTGTTTCGCATCCTATGAATGTTGAAGCCAACAATTTTCAGTAATGATAGAATTAATGAGTTTCATGTGGGTGAGCTGTAATGGGTTGGCAATGATTACATAATCTGATTTGATTGTTAAAGACAACGCTTCTCTTTCAAGTTCCTCTGCGAGAAAATTGGTTTTCTTTGCAAGCACCAACAACAAATTATCTTAGGCATCTAGTAGACTAGTTTGATCTTGAAAGTACATAGTTTTTTATAAGAAGAAAGTCTAAGTGTTTAATTTTTCTTTGTTATTACTATCTTGTGGTATACAGGTTGTTTTTGTTCTGGTATTCATACATTTCTTTGAACCCTAGTTAAGATGTCCCCCATAAGAGAACTCTCAGGAAAAATAGAGTATAAGGATAGGGGGGTTTTGAGGATTTAATGCAGTTGCTCCCGCATTCAGAGAATGGGGCATCTAGAATGAAAGAAATGGTCTTGAAAAACCCTAGAGACTTTGTAAATGAGGGACTATATGACAAGGGTTATGGATGAGAGATGCCAAGGTGGGAAAGGATTACAATGGCGTAGTTTTATTTAGGGCTGCATACTCTCAGAGAAATTCATGTGCTCCTCTTAGTAATATTTGGCAATTTGACATAGGAAAATAGATTGTACCTGGGGTTTTCATGGATGTAGACCTTCTGATACAAATTGTTAAATGTTGTGACCCTATTACCAGATTTGTCAAGGATATAAATGGAAATGATTTGATAAGTATTATAGAAGATGAGATCAGAGAGGTCTTCTCATTAAATGAGCCTTCTGTTGGATTGGAAAAGATTGACTTTGGGGAATTCAATGAGATTTATGAGGCATAGAGGGACTATATGAGGTCAGGGCCTTTAAGAGATTTCTTTGGTGAAATCGGAACCATGTGTATGGTTAGCCCAAGTACACCTGAGCCTATCAGGTTGGACCTATTTTTTTTAAGAGCACAAGGTGTATACAAGTCTTTGTCTTTGATTTATGGAGAGGATGAGGCTACTCACATGCCAATTCCTTACATGTTCATGATAGTACAGTCTTTACACCCACAACTGTCATTAAATTTTTATTTTGCCCCTTACCTTGTACATCTTATCCATGAAGGATTAATGGGAATGAAAAAAATGAAGATAAACATGCCTTTTGGATGGTATTCTATGTTGATGCATATGTTTTTGTACAATGGTGAGGTGTTTTTCAGCAAGACAATGGATATTGTCAAAGAGAAGAATGGAGAAACATTGCCAGTCTAGTTATGGACTACAGATTTGTCATGGGACATGATTGATGCTAGTTTCCTTGTATTTGACATAAATTTTGCTTCAAGGCTTAGAACATTATTATTTTTTGAGAATCCTAGAATTCCAAGGGAGTTGCTAAGGCTAATTAGGCCTAATGAATATTTCAAAGATATCGCCATCGTGCATAACTTTGGTGATATAATTTTATATCCAGTTTCTACTATTTTTATAGTATATGGTTATAAAAAAGCATCCTACATATTGCCTTACCAGGTTCCATTGAAAATAGGGTATGCAGAGATTTTGAGGTAGATTGGTGATCTGCAGGAGACAATCCTGACAAGGGAAGGGGAACTTCATTCTGAGATATTGCAATATCCCATCAGTATATCATTGTCAAGAAGGGATAGGTACACTTGAATCAATTTCTCCAACCCTAAAAAATGGCTACAAATGTGGAAAGATGTGCTGATAATGAGAGATTCATTTCTGGAGTGTTCAAAGAAAAGATAAGGTGTGCTCTTATGTAACACTACTTTAACTTCCTTGATGATGTAATTAGAAATGAGTTTGATCTTTAGGCTCAAGAAATCAAGAAAGAAAAATGGGTAATCTACAAGAAGACTGTAGATTTTATAAGAAACTTTGATAAGGAGTATGAACCACTGAAGGCTTTTCAACCATGGGAAAAGGTGGATGCCCTCATGAAAAGTTTTGAGGAAATTTTGCAAGCAGCAAATGAAAAGAGGGCTGAAGTAAGTAGAACAGATCCTGAGAGAGATAGGATAATTTTGAGTCAGCCAGGGTACACAAAGTTGACCCCAAGGGGAACTTATACAATTCATCTAAGGAGAGGGTATAGTGTCCTTCTCCCAACTCAATAAAAAGATGAGAGCCTCCCATCTACTTCTAGGGGGAAGAGACCTATGAGTGATCCAATAGTAGAGGAGCCTTCCTCAAAGAGGCAATAATAGGAGGAGTCTCAACCAGAGTGGGATATATACTCTCCTTCCCAATCCCCCTTAGAATTGGATGAACATGGAGTTGCTCAGCAACTAGTGCAGTTAAGTAACAAGGGAAATATTTTTGTGTCTAATGATGAGATACAGGAGGGAATGCTAGAGGCACCCAAAGGAATAGAGATGGATCTCATGGTCGTAGAGTTTGAGGGTAAACAAATTGACCCAATTTTGAAGCAGGCTAGTAACTCTTTTATTTCAAATGATAAGTTTGTGAAGACTAGGGCATTTCATCAGTTCTTGTGGAGGATGAAAATAAATCATTATAAGGAAATTTGTGAGAAAAGGAAAGAAGAATTCCCTGATAGGGATATGACTAAAATTGAGAATGAGACAAAGGGGGAAATGATTAAGAAATTTGAAAAGATAAGCTCGGAGGAAGGAAGAGACATGATCCATACTACATGAGTGTTAATTCTCCCTGAGTTGGATATTGCAGATGCAATTGTTTTTGAGTCAGTCAGAAAAAGTAAAGTGAAGATCCTATCTACTACAGAACAGGCACAATAGGCCACCAGGGGTGTGGCTTTCTCTGATGACCATGCATCTATGGTCATGTGGTCCCTTAAGAGGAAGGAGAATAAAGGGAAAAGAGAGGTTCTCTCTTCAGAATATGGTGGAAAATTTATAGTACAAAGGGTTGGTGAGACTTCAGGTGTGGAAGCCTCTAACATTATTTTGGAAATAGCTAGATTCAATGTAAATGTAGCCGAAAAGGATGCACAAGAAAAAGAGGAGTTAAGGATAAATTTTGAGACTATCCTTAAATCTTACAATGATTTGAAGATAGTATTGATCCAGAAGGACAAGTTGATTATGCAATTGTTAGTACCACAAGATCATAGATCACCTCAATTGATGCTGACTGATAAGCCTACAATGGCCTCTTCTTCTAGTCCTATTATTGAATTCCCACCATCTCCTCTCTCGGAAGAAAACATAGATGCAAGGGTTAGTGGGGAAAAGCAAAAGTTGCTTGAGGAGATAAATAATTTGAGGAAAAGCATGGCAGAGCTGAATAAACAAAGAGATGAGCACATGAAGGCTAAATGCTTCTTGGACCAGAAATATGAGGAGAAAGTTATAGAAGCTGTGATGCAGTTTGCTACTAATCTAAATCCTAAAATTTTGTTTGATCATGCTAGGAGACTGAAAATATTCCTCACATCTTTGAGTAAACATAAAGAGGAGTTGGGTCCAATTTTGAATAAGTGGGTTGAAAGATCCCCAAATGTGAGATTATTTCATTTCCTATCTAAGGGCCAAGTTGATCCTGATCCATTGATCAAGCCAGTGCATCAGTCTATAAAGAGGCTTGTAGAATATAGTATAATTTTGGATGATTTTGAAAGGAAATCCAATCTACTAAAGAAAGAATTGACACTCCCTTGCTGTGACCTAATTCCAGGAGTTTTCAAGAAAAATGGTGAGCTTAAGGAGTTAGTCAAATGGAGAGGATAGATGGGTGATGATTTTTCTACTAGGATGACTAGAATTTTAACTTTAGAAAATACTTTGTTCTTCATACACACTATTGAAACATTAATATTTGCCAAGTCCAAGTTTGACTTTATTCAACATGAGATCACTCAGATGGAGAACAAGTGGGAACAATTGTCTAGCAGAAAGGTTGAAATTATAAAATTTGTGTTCCCAAGTGAAGATGTATTTAATAGGTGGAGGTACCAGTACATTCCTCAAGCTAAAATTTGATCAAGGTATTTATTGTAAACCCAGTAGGGTTGTTGTAAAAGTCTAGGGTAAAGTTTTGTGAACCCTAATATGATCGATAGCTTGTTGCATTTTCTTGTATATAAAAGGATTTTCCACGATCATATCAAGCATTGAGAGTCCTAGGTGTTGAGAATATAGAAATTTTGAAAACCCTAACCCTCAGTCAAGGATTGTAATATTTTGTATCATTTCTTGTCAAGTAATAGAGAAGAAGCACAGGTTGATACTGTTATTTCCTAGCTTGCAATTCAATGTATATTGTATACAAATGATCAAAGGTTATACTTAATATAAATCTTAGGTCTTTACCTCTCCTTCATGTCAAATCTATGAATTTTTAAGTCTATTAGAGACTTAAGTGTATGTATTTATATTTATGTTCATGAGCTAAGCTCTTTAAGGATCCTTGTATTTTCTCTATTTTTTGGTGTTATTTTCCCAATGGATAAGGCACTGGCTTGTGTAGATGTATCTTTACTTCATAAGGAATGATTGAAATCATTATAGCTAGAAACATATAATCAAAACCACTCATTTGATTTTATTTCCTCTATTATGTCCTACATTTCAGCTTCCTTTGAGGTGGAAGAGATGTCCTCTATTGTTTTGGCCTTTTCTTGGCTGCATGGTCTAGGTATAACCACACTATATATGGTCTTCTTTTGCGCCATATATCTACCTAGGGGCAACATCTTCACAAATGAAGGCTTACTCAACACAAACCTAGCCCTTTATCTGGTTCAGATTGCATGACTTTTTCTTTTTTATTTATTTAGGCTCTATATAATACCCTCAAAATGGCTCATAAGAGTTTCTATTTTCTTCTCAAAAGGGGTGAAATCTTTTAAGGGATCATAATCCCTAACAAAATCATGCACAAAATCTAATATTTGTATACACCAGCCATTTTTCTTTCCTGATCTCCTATTCCAATAGGTGAGGAATGTTCCTGATAATATCTTTACGAAACTTAAAAATATGATCCATAGAAACACATCTAGTCCTCTTCTGAACATGTTCTATGAAAACCCCCCAGGATCTACTACCCTAGCAACTGAAGTAGCCATGTGATATGGTTTCAATTTCTCATCCATGTGGGTCCATCCACCCTTAGCAATCACAAATTGGTGGGCTATGGTGACAGTAGGAAAGAGAGTTCCTCTTCCCTCCCCTGTGAGAGTGTTCTCTTGCAAGTCCCCAAGTTGTCTCAAAAATTCTGCAACCCCAATCTTGAGAGGGACTTGATATGGTAATACAAAAGGGGTCCGTCAGAAGCCATACACTCTGATTACAGTAGACACTGGGTAAAAGATAAAATCACCCCAATTGTGTATAATTTTTATGTCAGTAGCAAATTGTTTAGGTCTAAGTAGTTCTGACAAGGCCTTTGGGATTCTTGGATTTTCTAGAAATAACAAGGCCTTGAGCCTTGATGCAAAAAATCTATCAAAATTGACAAAATTGTTCTCAACTCTATCCCAAGTCTTGTTGAGGTTCCATAATTGTACCGGTAGTTGTATAATTCCTTCAAAGGACCAGTTCTAAGATAATCTCTCTGAGCATCATATACTTGTTTTAACTCATCAAAATCTATTCTTTCCAGGTCAACAGTTGGTTCACTTAATCGAAAAACCTTTCTAATCTCCTTGGCTGAAATACTGATTAAAGGGTTTCCACTTATATCTCTTACAACCTTAGTTACTTGATCATATTTATGTGCTACTTGGATCATAATGTATGCAACCATGAACATGTTTGGCACAATGAGTTTACCCAAGTCAAATTTCCATACATTACTGGTGGGAGAAAAAGAATGTCTTTGGCCAAACCCTACTCTGAATAATTATAAACTAGAGATCCCAATTTTGGCATCTCTCATATAATTCCATTTGTCATACAGGGCATCTGTAATTCTAACCCTAGGCTCTTTTGTATGTGTTTTTTCTTTGAGTTCTTATCTAGGGTTAGATTAAATATTTCTCAAAGTTAGATATATGTTCATTTGATTTGCATGAGGATTATTTGCAAGTAGGAAAGAGTTGGAGTATTTATATTTATGTTCATGAGCTAAGTTCTTCAAGGATCCTTTTATTTTCATGTCTCACCCCAATTGTGTACAATTTTTATGTTAGTAGAAAATTCATTAGGTCTAAGGAGTTCTGACAAAGCCTTCATAATTCTTGGATTTTCTATAAATAACAAGGCCCTGAGCCTTGATGCAAAACATCAATCAAAATTGACAAAATTGTTCTCAACTCTATCCCAAGTCATGTTGAGGTTCCATAATTGTATTGACATTTGTTCACCATCCTTCTACCTCATCAAATCCATCTCTTTTTCAAAGTAATTTGGACCTTCGTACATAAACATATACATTAACAGGGAATACCAGTAAAAGGGTTTCTATACTTTCTTATTTAGGATTCCCATTAATCCCTCATGAATCAATTCAGCTAAGAAAGGGGCAAAGTCAAAAGTAACAGCCAAGAAAGGGTGCAAGATTTGAACCATCATATACATGAAGTCTACTGGCAAGCTCTCCTAAACATCTTCTCCAAATATCTAGCATAATGACCGGTACATAGATTTTGCCTTAGGGTTAAAGTAGTCTACTTTGAAAGGTTCTTGTGTGTTTGGCCCTACTGTAATCAGACCCCCAATCTTATTGTATAATACCTTCAAAGGACCACTTCTAAGATAATCTCTCTGAGCATCATATACTTTTTTTAACTCATCGAAATCTATTCTTTCCAAGTCAACAGTTGGTTCACTTAACTAAAAAACCTTTCTAATCTCCTCGGCTGAAATACTGATTAAAGGGTTTCCACTTATATCTCTTACAACCTTTTTTACTTGATCATATTTATGTGCTACTTGGATCATAATGTCTGCATCCATGAACACGTTTGGCACAATGAGTTTATCTAGGTCAAATTGCCATACATTATTGGTGGGAGCAAAAGCATGTCTTTGACCAAACCCTACTCTGAAGAATTCTAAACCAGAGATCCCAATTTTGGCATCTCTCATATAATTCCCTTTGTCATATAGACCATCTACAATTCTAACCCTAGGCTCTTTTGGTGTTAAACCCTTTGCCTTGACTATGCCATTAGTCGACTGATCAAACTATTGCAAGAGGTCTTCATGTACACCCCTCTCATGATATTCAATCTTTCCCGTTAATTCTCTTCTACACGCCATTTTTAGAATTCATGGGTTTTGATGATAATACAAGAGATTAAGAGAGGTAATAGAAATAAATTCACACTTCTTTAAAAAAACTCCAAGAAAACAACAACAAGGATAAAATCCTCACAGAATACTAACCAATTTTAGAAAATCCTCAGGAAGTGGTGACCTGCTCTGCAAATTTATTCGCAAGGGCTCTACAAATTCTATGACTTCAGGTGATTGGAAATGAATCAATGAACAAGTTATATTGGTATTTAAAATGTTAACCTTTTGACAATTTATTCTGCACGGTCCAACCATAACTTCTCTGGAAATTTAAATCTGACTTCAATGGGCGAATTTTCTTTCTCACCAATTATGATTGAATTTAAATAATGACCGTTGATCTTCAGTTAAGAAATCTCTAATGCTTGTCGCATTGCTGCAATGGTTAAAAATTCATCTATCTTGTCTTTGTGGCTATGCAACAATCATTAGATCAAGTAAGATCTACAGTCATTTCAAAATAGAAAATTATAGTCAGTCGATGCTTCAATTACCTTCTTACAAAAATATTAAAGGAATAAAGGTAATCATTATTTGTTTGGAGTTTGGTCCCACTTGCACGTATCAATTGATAGAGGTTGCACAATTACATTATGATGCCCCATATGTAAGTGCACAGGTGCTCTATGCCAAGCATTATGTGTTTTCAACATGTTCGAATAACTATAAATGTATCTATATTATCAGGGTTTTGGTTTATTAGTTGCCTAAATTTAATGAAGTAGAAGTCATTAACTATATAATTCAGTATTTTGGTTGGGATTAGGGCTTCAGAATTGGTATTGTTGTCATGGTTAGTATTATGGTTAAGGTTAGGATTTTGGTTGCACTTCAAATTAGGGCTTACGATTAGGATTATCATTAGGGTTAGCATTTACAACATGCTTAGTTTTAGGGTTAGGGTTTGGATAAAGGTTTACCATTAAACCTAGGGATATGGTTTGGGTTAGTGTTAGGGTAAGATTAGGATTAATTTAAATATTAGAATTACAGGTAGGATTTGGTGTAGGTTTATGATTATGGTTTATCATTTTTAATTATATTTTAGCATTTATGCTTAGGGTTCAACATTTACTAAGTATAGGATTTAAGGTTAGGATTATGGTTAGGGTAAGGACATACGTAGGTATTGATTATGGTAAGGGTTAGCATTCAATTAGAGGGAAATATTTGAGATATAGTTAGGGTTGAAGCTAACAATAAGTAGGTATTGATTATGGTAAGGGTTTGAATATAGATAATGTATGATTATACTTAGGGTTATAATTAGATTTCAATTAGGGATAGAGTTAGGTTGAGTGTTAGATTTCAAGGGTCATTTAATTTGGATTTTATATAGGCTAGGATTTAGCTAAGTCAATAAGAAACTTTGTAAAATATAACAAGAAAGTGTTGTACTTGTCATTTTTTGTCGTATATAATTTGAGTTATTTTGTCTTTTCTAAAGGGATCCAAAGCTTTTATGCAATCCTTAATCTAAATCTAAATCTAAATCTAATTCTAATTATAATTCTAAATCTAAAACTAAATATAAATATAAAAGTAAAATTAAAACTATATATAAAATTATTAAATATAAAATAAAAATATGACCTTGATATTTGGTTGGTTGCTTTCTATTGAAAAGGGCTTCCTACAAATGAAATGAGGAGACACACCTTTATAATCAGAGAGCATGTCTTAATGTTCCCCAAATATGTTAATTAAACTCTAATCATAGCTCCCTATTTCAAACATAACCATAAACTCAAATACAACTAGAATTAGGTCCTAATTAGACCAATTAAGACCTATTACAACCAATTAGACTCAATTACAACTAATTGGGACCTAATTAGACCCTATTAGACCCAGTTAGGACCTAATTACACTCAATTAGGACCTAATTAGACCAATTAGACCAATTAGACCAAATAGGACCTAATTACACTCAATTATACCAATTAGTACCTAATTAGACTTAATTTATGACCAATTAGGAAGGTATTAGACCCAATTAGACCAATTAGGGCCAATTAGGACCACTTATACTCAATTAGACTCAATTAGGACCAATTAGACTTAATTATACCAATAAGGACCTAATTAGACTTAATTCTAAACCAATTGGGACCAATTAGGACCCAATTAGACCCAATTAGACTTATTGGGACCAATTAGGACCCAATTACACCCAGTAAGACCCAATTAGGACACAATTACAACAAATTAGACCTATTTTCACTTAATATGAACCTAGTTAGACCAATAGATTATTTAGGACCTAATTAGACTCAATTAGACCAAATAGAACCTAATTAGACTCAATTAGACCATTCAATACCCAATTAGGCTTAATGTGCATTAGGGTTTACCAATTAGGCTTAACACTATTAGGCTTACCATTACGATTATAGTACGACTTTACATCATGATTAATATTATGTTTAAAGTTAGATTTTGTATTAAGGTTATGATATAGGATTAGCTCTTGGCACTTAAGATTGGGATTGTGACTATAGTTCAACATTTATGATACCAATTTTGCTTTTAGGAATTTGGACGATTTTGAAAGGGTAATAATCTAAAACATGTGACTATTTCAAGACAATAAAATGGCTTACATTGGGATTTAGGATTTACTATTTCGATTAAGCTTAGGTTTTAGATTATATTCCTCTGATTTAGGATTAGGATCACTATAAGGATTATGATTTGGGTAAAGGGAGGGAGTTTAGATCATGAATAGTATTATATTGAGGAATAGGGTTGACTTGAATCTAAGGATTATGATTATAGTAAGGGTAAGACTTTACATCATGGTTAGTATTATTGTTAAGATTTAGAGTTTTGATTAGGATTACTATTCATGGTTTAAGATTATGAATATTGTTAGCATGATGCTTAGGGTTAGGTAGATAATCGTATGGCCAGGGTTACTATTTTCATCAAAGTTAGGATTAAGAGTGGAGTAGAGGTTATGATTATGGTTAGCGTATGTTCCTTCTTTGTGTGTTTCCTATGAGTTCCTTCTTTGTTTGTAAAATTTAACATAGTAATATTACAAGTACTATTAAAATAAAAATACTATATAAATATAAATACTAAAATTAGTATTATTGTTGGGGTTAGGGTTTGGGGTTAATATAATGGTTAATATAATTGTTAGGTTTACATTTATATCATGCTTGGAATTGTCATATATGATTAGTGTTAAGATTAGAGATAGACCCCTACCTAAGAACCCAAGTCACCTCATGTTCATCATTTCTTAAATGATCCTTATGATGGAATATGGATGAGGTGACTGAGAGGGGGGGTGAATCAGTCAATCATAAATCACTTCATAATTAATTCTTTCCAGATCCCTTAGGATATCTTAACAATGTTATCTGTTTTAGCACTTGGTAAATAGATTGCAGTAACTTTGAAGATGCAGAAAGTATTAGCAAAATTATCTTTAGATATTCATCAGCACATGTATATGATTGAGAAAGCAATTAAGAACACAAGAGACACAAGATTTAACGTGGAAACCCAATATGGGAAAAACCACCAATGTATCTAGATACTGATTTTCACTTTTCTGAAGTGATGCCCGGTTAGAAGCCAACCTGGTAAAAGGTTACAAAACACACTGTTAGGTGTGACCTTGTTAGAGGATTTAAAACACCCTGCTAGGAGTGGCCTGGTAAGAGGTCTTGAAAACAATTCAATGGAATTGTCACCTTGTTAGAGGATTTACAATATGGTTGTTAAACCAACTCGGTTAAGAGATTTAGAATTCACTGTTACAATGATAAGAAGGTAACAATGAAAAAATGACCTGTATAATAATACAACTGTCTTGCTGATTACAGATCTCTGTTCTGCATAAGTTTGATCCTTTCTGATCGAATAAATCTGTGCTGCACCTCAAGGATATCTGAACATCCTTCACAAATTCGCATACACCTTTTCTGCTTTTCTTCTGTAAAATCTTCTGCTATGTTTTCTTATTTTCTTTTCACATTTGACCTTTTATTTATATGATTTTAGATTTGTCAAATCGACATTATTTAGTATAACAGTCAGCTGAAATAAGCAAACTCTATTTGCAAAAATCCTTCAAGGGCCGACAGTGCTCGGTGACCATAACTTTCTATAATCTTTCGGAGACCGAGGGAACTCGGTAAACACCGACAATCTTTTACCTTCGATGACCGACTGAACTTGGTAAACACTAACTTTTCCTTTGATGACCGACTGAACTCGGTAAACACTAACTTTTCCTTCGATGACCGACTGAACTCGGTAAACACTAACTTTTCCTTCGATGACCGAGTGAGCTCGGTAAATACTAAATTTTCTTTGGCAACCGAGTGAACTCGGTAGACACTGCTTTTCTTCGATAACCGAGTGGACTCGGTAAGCACTAATATTCCTATCTGGCAGACCGAATGAGCTCGGTAGGATCTGATTGCTGCAGACTATGACATTGTGTGACATCAAAGACAATACATAATTGAGTAGCAATTTCCTTCAGACAATTGTTTCCAACAATCTCCCTCTTTGGCATTGATGGCAACACAATATGTCATATCATAAGAAATTTGAAAGAGTTAGCTCGGTTCAGATTCAAATCTCCCTCTGTCAGCAAACTTCCTTTATCTTGAAAATTCTTCCTTCTGACTATTGAAAATTTCTTGAAGTAAATTTCTTGAAGTAATAGCAAAGACATAGCAAACACTCCCTCTTTGACAACACATGCCAAAGACAATTCACATATTACCGGTGAAAATTAATGTACCTCAAGTACTGATTCATATGCAATGATTCCTTGAATATGCTGCATCAACAGGTTGATTTTCAATCATGTTCTGGTTGATGCATCACTAAAATTGTATTTAGTGAGCCTCGGATAGGGGAATGACCCCTAACTTACCTCTTAGATACACAAATGCATCCTTAGGTAATGGTTTGGTAAAAATGTCTGCAATCTGTTCTTTTGTATGAATATATTCTAATCTGATTTCCTTGTCCTGCACCAATTCTCTGACAAAGTGATATTTAATAGCAATGTGCTTGGTTTTGGAATGCATCACTGGATTCTTAGAGATGTTTATTGCACTGGTATTGTCACAAAATATAACAACTGGTTCTTTGATTTCAACCTTCATACCTTCTAATAGCTGTTTAAACCAAACAATATTTGAACAGTTTACTGCAGCAGCAACATATTCTGCTTCAGCTGTGGATTGAGATGTGCAATTCTGCTTTTTACTAGTCCAGGATACCAGTCTTTATCCAAGAAAAAATGCTCCACCACTTGTGCTTTTTCTATCATCAATGTTTCCTACCCAATTAGCATCAGTAAACACTTTCAAGTCTAGATTGCCTCCAAATTTATACCACAAACCATATTCTTCAGTTCCTTTTAAGTATCTTAAGATTCTTTTGATTGCCATCATGTGATTTTCCTTAGGTTTTGCTGAGAATCTAGCTACTATACCGACTGCTAAAGCAATATCAGGTCTTGTATGTACTACATACTGTAATTTTCCAATCATAGATCGGTATAGGGTCTGATCAACTTCTTTTGAATCATCATTCTTGGTAAGTTTCAGTCCAGTACACATGGGTGTACCAACTGGTTTTGAATCTTCCATACCAAACTTCTTAAGTATTTCCTTAATGTATTTGGATTGAGTAATGTATATACCATTCTTGCTTTGCTGAATTTGAAGACCAACAAAGAATTTTATTAAACCAAACATAGACATTTCAAATTCTTTGTTCATTTGCTCTGAAAATTCTTTGCACTGATCCTCATTCCCTGTAAATATAGTATCATCCACAAATATTTCTGCCAATACAATTTTGTCATCCGGTCCTTCTTTAATATACAGATTATTGTTATCATTAGCTCTTTTGAAATTAATCAAAATCAAATAGTTATGGAGTCTTTCATACCATGCTCTAGGAGCTTGTTTTAAACCATACAATGCTTTGTGTAACCTGCAGACCATGTCCCTTTTATCTGGATCAATAAAACCTTCAGGTTGTTCAATGTAGACTTCTTCATCAAGAATTCCATTGAGAAATGCAGATTTTATATCCATCTGATATACCTTAAATCCTTTGTGTGCTGCATAAGAAAGTAGAGTTTTTACACCTTCTAATCTTGCAACAGGAGCGAAAGTTTCTCCATAATCTATACCTTCTTCTTGAGAATAACCTTTACATACCAGTCTAGCTTTGTTTCTAGATACTTGACCATCTTCATTTAGCTTATTCCTGAATACCCATTTTGTTCCAATTACATTCTTATCTTTAGGTCTAGGTACAAGAGTCCAAGTTTTGTTCTTTTGTATTTGTTCTAATTCTTCATTCATTGCTTCAATCCAACTTTCATTTTCCAATGCATCTTTGATATTTCTAGGTTCAAAATCAGTAAGCAGACATGTACCTTTTAGCTTGCTTCTTGTCATAGTACCATCTGATTTGTTTCCAATGATTTGATCTGGTGTATGATGTCTTCTGACATATTTGGCTAGTATAGGTTCCTTGCCTTTTGAATGATTCATGCTGTTGTCTTCTAGGATCTCTTCTTCAGGTTGCTCGGGCTCGGTAGATATTTTCTCGGTAACTTCAGGCTGAGACTCGGTCTGAATTTCTTCCTGTGACTCAGTTTGAACTTCTTCCTGTGACTCAGTTTGTGACTCGGTAACTGTGCTCGGCTCGGTAGATATAGCTTCCTTATTGATAGTTGTGTCTGTCAATGTTTCAGGTTCAATGTAAATGAATCTTCTGTAGTTCTCAGGTTCCCTTTTGCTTTCTTCCTCAGTCTTTTCTGCAAACTCATCAAATTTTACATGTATACTTTCTATGACTTTGTGAGTAGATAAGTTCAAACATTTGTATGCCTTGCTTTTGCTAGAATATCCTAGGAATATTCCTTCATCACTTTTCACATCAAATTTATTTCTTCTGGATTCTTTTAAGATATAACACTTGCTACCAAATATTTTCATGTAACTTATATTGGGTTTATAGCCATACCATAATTCATAAGGAGTTTTGAATGTGTCTTTCTTCAGTTGTACTCAGTTCAAGGTATGAACTGCAGTGCTGATAGCTTCCTTCCAGTACTTTATAGCGATGTTCTTTTCTATCATTAGAGTCCTTGCACAATCCATAATAGATCTATTTCTTCTTTCTGCTATTCCATTCTGCTCAGGAGTTCTAGGAGCTGATACCTGTCTTTTGATTCCTCTTTCAATGCAAAAGTTGTTAAAATCATGGGAGATGAATTCACCACCTCTATCTGATCTTAAGCATTTCAATCTTTTCCCTGTTTCCTTTTCCACTCTTGCTAAGTACCATTTGAACTTTTCAAATGCTTCTGATTTTTCTCTTAAATACATAACAGTCATCATTCTAGAATAATCATCAACGAAAAGAATAAATAATTTATCTCCTATATAGCTTTGTATTCCAATAGGTCCACATAAATCAGTATGCACAATTTCCAAAATTTCTTTAGACTGATAGTTCTTACTCTTGAAACTAGTTTTACTCATTTTGCCAATCTGACAATTGTTGCATAGACCAGTGTCAGGTTTCTTTAAAGTAGGAATGCCTCTAACCTTCTTGAATTTGCTTATTTTTATCATGTTATCAAAATTCACATGACATAACCTTTTGTGCCATAGCCAACTTTCTTCTATTTGAGCAATAAAGCATGAATATTCACTGAGATCAAGATAAAATAAGTTACCTTTTGTTTGTTTGCCTGATCCAATGAGTTTTCCTTTTCCATCCAGCAGTCTTGCTTGACCATTCATGAATTCAACCTTGAAACCAGTGTTGATTAGCTGTGCTACACTTAGAAGATTATGTTTTAGTCCTTCAACCCAGTAAGCATTATCACATATGAGTTCTTTGGTTAATGAGATTCTGCCTTTTCCTTTTATACAACAAGGTTCATTATTTCCAAATCTTACATTACCATTGTCACAGTCTTCTAGATATTCAAATTTTGTCTTGTCACCAGTCATGTGGTGTTAACATCCGCTGTCTATTATCCATATATCATCTTTGCTTATATGAGAAATAAGTGCCATCTTATCTTCATCATCATCAGATTCATCTTTTATAGCAATAAAGACAATTTCTTCTTCACTATCATCAGAATCTTTAGCCATAAAACATGATTTCTTACCTTTATCCTTGTATGATTTGAAATTCTTTTTGCCATAGTACTTGTGACTTCTCTTCTCTTCCTTGACTTGCTTGTTTGGGCACCTAGCTGCAATATGTCCAATTTCTTCACATGAAAAATAGATTAAAGGAGTTTTACCTTTATACTTACCTTTCCCTCTAGAGTACTTCTTTGCAAGTAATGCTTCTACAATTTCAAGATCACTATCAGAACTTTCTTCTGATACTTCTTCACTTTCTGACTGAACTTCTTTAATTTTCTTGTTCTTCTTTAGTGAAACCTTGGCCTCAAATGCTGATTCAATATTTTTGGAACTAGGAACATAGTTGTCATAGTTGTCTAATTCAAAAGCTGTCAATCTTCCAACTAAAGCATCCAAAGTTATATTGTGGTTTGTTTCACATCTTCTTTCTTGAATAGCTGATACTCTTATTGCATAGATAGGGAGTAATGTTCTGAGTACCTTACTTATAACAGTCTCATCTGAGATTGTTCCTCCAGAAGCTCTAATTGCACTTACACTTGCTTTGATTCTTTCAACATATTTTGCAATGTTTTCATCTTCCTTCATATTCATCTTGTCAAACTGTCCTCTTAGGCTTTCTGCTTTGGCTCTTTTCACATTTGCATCACCACCATATATTTTCTTCAGTGCCATCCACATTTCATATGCAGTAGTGCAGTCTTTAATATCATCAAATTCTTCATAGCTGAGAGCAGATGCAATGTCTATCATCATGGTGTTGTGAGTCTTTTTATCTGCAATGTCTTCAATAGTTAATGTGCCGTTAGGAATTGTGTATTCTTCATCAATGTATTTGCATCCTGAATCACCAATGGAAGCCAGATGAAGTCGCATGAGACCTTGCCATGCTGAAAAGTTATCTCTGTTAAGCTTTGGAATTTCCCTCTTGTAAGACATCCTGATCTTTAGCTTAGGTCTTTGAAACCCTTCCTGCAAGCACCAAAAGCTCTGATACCAATTGATGGAATATGGATGAGGTGACTGAGAGGGGGGGTGAATCAGTCAATCATAAATCACTTCATAATTAATTCTTTCCAGATCCCTTAGGATATCTTAACAATGTTATCTGTTTTAGCACTTGGTAAATAGATTGCAGTAACTTTGAAGATGCAGAAAGTATTAGCAAAATTATCTTTAGATATTCATCAGCACATGTATATGATTGAGAAAGCAATTAAGAACACAAGAGACACAAGATTTAATGTGGAAACCCAATATGGGAAAAACCACCAATGTATCTAGATACTGATTTTCACTTTTCTGAAGTGAAGCCCGGTTAGAAGCCAACCCGGTAAAAGGTTACAAAACACACTATTAGGTGTGACCTTGTTAGAGGATTTAAAACACCCTGCTAGGAGTGGCCTGGTAAGAGGTCTTGAAAACAATTCAATGGAATTGTCACCTTGTTAGAGGATTTACAATATGGTTGTTAAACCAACTCGGTTAAGAGATTTAGAATTCACTGTTACAATGATAAGAAGGTAACAATGAAAAAATGACCTGTATAATAATGCAACTGTCTTGCTGATTACAGATCTCTATTCTGCATAAGTCTGATCCTTTCTGATTGAATAAATCTGTGCTGCACCTCAAGGATATCTGAACATCCTTCACAAATTCGCATACACCTTTTCTGCTTTTCTTCTGTAAAATCTTCTGCTGTGTTTTCTTATTTTCTTTTCACATTTGACCTTTTATTTATATGATTTTAGATTTGTCAAATTGACATTATTTAGTATAACAGTCGGCTGAAATAAGCAAACTCTATTTGCAAAAATCCTTCAAGGGCCGACAGTGCTCGGTGACCATAACTTTCTATAATCTTTCGGAGACCGAGGGAACTCGGTAAACACCGACAATCTTTTACCTTCGATGACCGACTGAACTTGGTAAACACTAACTTTTCCTTTGATGACCGACTGAACTCGGTAAACACTAACTTTTCCTTCGATGACCGACTGAACTCGGTAAACACTAAATTTTCCTTCGATGACCGAGTGAGCTCGGTAAATACTAAATTTTCTTTGGCAACCGAGTGAACTCGGTAGACACTACTTTTCTTCGATAACCGAGTGGACTCGGTAAGCACTAATATTCCTGTCTGGCAGACCGACTGAGCTCGGTAGGATCTGATTGCTGTGGACTATGACATTGTGTGACATCAAAGACAATACATAATTGAGTAGCAATTTCCTTCAGACAATTGTTTCCAACACCTTATTCATACAATAGTATGGTACATAAGTTAAATTTGAGCAATACATTTTAGTTTAATTTTGAAATTTGTTGTGTTTTCCTTTAATCCATATTTGTATACTAAAATTTAATTCTACCAATTAATCCTTCTTAACATATAATTGTATTATATAAACCTATAAAAATTGTGCACATATCAACTAATTTTTCATATTTTTTAGATTTTATTTGTCAAACATTATATATATATATAATTTTATATATATATATATATATATATATATATATATATATATATATATATATATATATATATATATATATATCAACTAATTTTTCATATTTTTTAGATTTTATTCATCAAACATTATATATATATAAAAGATGCTTTCAAATATCACTATTATAACTAGCAAGGTTCATATCGTAGTTAGAAAATGGATGTTGAAAATATATATTTAGATCATCTATTTCTATTTAATATATATTTGCAATGTACTAATTGTTCACTTAGTATGTTTTTGAATTGTGAAAATATATTAAAATATTAAATAGTATATAGGAATTTAGACAAAAATGTCTTTACAAAAGTAAACACAACTTACGAAATTCTAATAACATATCACCCAAGTTAGTGTGTTACAAACCTAACACATTTTTTTGTTGAAATTGGAAGTTTTAAATAGCCAAACAAGTTCAAAAGCTGGTGCATGAGCACCCACAGATCATATAGAGTGTAATTATACCTTCTAATGGTTTTTGCATTGCAAATATGTTTTTGGTGTTATTTGATGCTGTAATAAGACCCTAACAACCATTGACCAAATTTTCAATTGTTATTTTAAGCCTTTCAAAGGAATTGTCTATAATAGACCTATGGTACTAGTTTCCCCAAACTGATAAACCACTCCAAATATCAAAATATGATTTATAGCTATATTCCAATCAGTAAGTCAAAAATGTCATCAATAAATATACTTTTAATTTATGTTACAAGCATACATTTCTAATCTCCAAACTAAACCAACACAATATTCAAAACAATTTACATCTATCGTGAAAAATGAAATTTTTAAGTAGCATCAAAGGAATCAAATAGGAAAGTAGCTTAATAGTATACATCACACATGAATGTCCCCAAAATGTATGGCAAATGTATGGGAATGTGTAAATTTTTTTTTTTTTTAATAAGTCAATCGGGCAACCTACAAACACCCCTAATTGTGCTCCCCGTTCAATGGCATCATCGTCTAGGCACTCTGTAACTTGGCCTAAAGAGTGTGTTGTAGTCCAACACCACTCTGGATGCTCAAATGCCTCGAGTTGCAAATTCGATGGTGTGTTCAAGAACTACATCTACCAGCTGCATCCCCCATGATGTCACCTCATAAGTATAGTCCATAACAATTCTTCAGTTGCCCGATGGCCACAGTGTCATAATATTATTTATCAGTGCAGTCTATCTGTCACTCTCAAGAGCATTGCAGAAAAATGTCTAGATGTCGATGTTGATCTCTACATTTTGAGGGTGTAGAGAATATGGAGAATATGCAATTCCCCAAACAAACCACCACGAATCATTTGTCATGGCCAAAAGAATGTGCCACTACAACTCATCAGGAAGCTGGCAGAGACGTTCTATTGTGGTGTTGTTCATCTTATATGATTGCAGTCTCCTACAAAACTGAAGCACAAAATTCTTAGTAATATGTTTGTAATGTACAAAAACAAAATATATAAGCATGGCTTACTTTATGGAAGTCCTTACTTTATTCCCTGTCCTTAACATTTAAATAATTTTTTCAATACTCTGTAAAATGCATCTATATAACTTAGATATATAAATACTTGAATACAAAAATAACGCCAGCTAGCACATCCTCTATAAAATATATCACCTTCAATTCAAGTGTAAAACAATAGTAAATGTAAAGCTGTATTGACAATTAAGGTAAGGTTAGTATAATAGATAACTTACTGGCTGATAAAGGAACTGGTATGCTGTATTAAATCAAAATATTAAATGCTTACAACTGATAATACTGATTGAATAGAACTTACAAAGGATCATGTCCTTTCGATGACTATTTTTGAAATTAACAATTCATAACAAAAATAAACAAATATAATTAGGCTTCCTCAAACCATAATTTAACATTAGATATTTCTTGTATCTATTTTTCTTTCTCAATTGTATAAGGACCATTTATGGCATTTCATGACCAGACTGGGTATTGTTTTTTGTGTGCACCCGATGCCTATAAATACAATATTTTGGGTGCTCATCATGAATCTACAACCCAAGCCAAACAAAACCCATATCTATTAATTGTTAAAACTATAATTCTATAGTAATGTGACATGAATACATGTTAATGTTCAAATCCTAAAACAAATCATATTTTTTAAACTATTGAGACAAACTACTATAAGCACCTACTGTAACACAAAAAATTCACACAAATACAAATAAATATAAATGTTGTTTAAAAAATTTATATATACAACACACCTGTTATGGGCTTCCAATTCTCTTCTATTTAAAAAATTCACCCAAAAGTACACAATCTTTTCCATCTCCCACTGAAGCCCTCTTCACAGAAAACATAGAGTGTTTTTCCCCTTTCAAATGGACAAACTGCTATTAACTTCATAGAAAACACAGATTGCTCTCAATCAAACAAACCACTATTAACTTCATAGAAAACCCATAATGCTTTTCAACGGCTGAACCACTATTAACTTCTTAGAAAATGCAAAATGGTTTTCAACGGCTAAACCACTATTAACTTCATGGAAAATGTAGAATGTTTTGCAATGGTTGAACCACTATTAACTTCTTAGAAAACACAGAATGCTTTTCAATGGCTGGACCACTATTAACTTCATGGAAAATGCAGAATGTTTTGCAATGGCCTCACCACTATTAACTTCTTAGAAAATGCATAATGCTTTTCAAAGGCTGAAGTACTATTAACTTCACGAAAAATGCAGAATTCTTTTCAATGGCTAAACCACTATTAACTTGACAGGAAATGCAGAGGGCTTTCAAACCCTATTAATAGTGGTAACTTACTTAAAAGTGAAGTAAACCATAAATTATAAGGAAAACTTTCACAGGACTTGATTTACTGACTGAATTAAATGCAAAAGAAGATGTAGGACAAGTGAGTTGGTGGCAATTAATTCCCTCATCCTTTTCCCGTGGCAATTTTCCTTTTTTCATTTGATGTAGAACTGTTAATGTCTGGTCATGTCACTGTCAAAACTATTATGTGTTTTCCTTTCTAGGTGCGCATTAGTGATTATCAAAATTTTTATGTGTTTTTTATAATATGTGTGCAAGTACGATGTCAATAAAAAAAATCATCTACTTTCTATGTCGCCAGCAAAGGACTTAGGACACGCATCAAATAGGCATGATCCCGTGAAGGTTGAAAGAGCTTCAGTAAGTACTTCTAAGGATAATGCCATAAGGCCACCTATCCACAATCGTGAATGGGTACCACCTAGCAATATCTTGATCATTAGATCATTTTTATCTCACGATTAGCGCTATTCCTTAATCCTCAAGGTGAACATCTATTATCTTAATGAGATCGCGCCTCATTGCCACCTATCCATGGTAGCATCTGTTAAGGTGAAGTTTAAGGTTGTTTGGGTGGTTAATGTCACATAATCCCAATTACTAACCACTATAACATCTGGTTGCATCCATAAAAAATGAATATCTCTACATCGGTCGTCAGATTTCTGAATGCAACAATGTTTTCCATGCCATCATCTCTGCAGAATATGTAACTGTTATTTATTTGGTCCCACTTGAGCGAATTGATTGATATAGCTAGCATGATTACATTTATGATGCCCTAATTTAAGTGCACATGTGCGATATGCTATTGTACATATGGTTGAGCTATTGTATGTACCCAAGCATGATGTCGACAATGGACACCGTTGATCTTAAAAATATGATGCCTGTGTAGACATCTTGTGAATAAGGTTAGGTAACTGTGACCAACTTCATAGTAAATACACAATTTTTTAGACCACAAAATTGCACATTTACTATTTTGTACGTCTCAAATCGATTCGTGCAAGCAGGACAAAACAAAGGAAACAAATAATGGTTACTAGTTCTATAAAACAATCTTAATGTAACACCGATAGAGGTTTCCCAGATGGGTCTAAAACCTTCCACAGATAAAGCTAATTTACACCGATGAAGAAACCAGTTGATGTTTTTGATCCTTGTGTCAAATGGATTCATGCAAGTGGGACCAAAAAATAAAGGTTCCCTTATTCTGCAAAATGATCTTAAAGTTACCCCGATATAAGTTGCCCGTGTGGGCCTAAATTTTAAAATCATCCACCGATAACCTAATTTAGGTAGATGGGGAAACTAGTGGATGTTTTTGATCCCACTGTCAAATGCAGGATGCATAGTGCACTCCGTGCACAAAAAACTTATAGTAGTCATCGAACAGAAGATATCTCAGATCGGACATTTACGTATCCGCATGGTTATGAAGAAATAAAGAGCCGATAGATGTAAGATAGATCAATGATTTTTCCACAAGGATTTTTTGTAAGTAGTGAGGGTTTTGGCTGGATGCTTTGCCACCGGACGCTTTTATGGCTATGAATCTATCATTTTTTCTCATCTTTCTATCATTTTGTTTTAGAATTATTGGGCAATGGATAAGGCAATCATCTAAACAAGAATATCTCGTATTGCTACATTTTCATCAAGGTTGTTACAATCTGCAAATTTGAAGTAAAAACTAGTTGAACTCTTTAAGTATTATTGTTGAGAGGTTAGATGTTCTTTCATAACAATGGAGATTCAATGAATGCTTAGTTATCATTTCGTACTTTCTTGTTATCTATCTGTTGTATTGAATCTAGTCTTGTTGTTGTAAAAGTGTTATATTGATGCAGGAGCATCCCAGGGTAGTTGGCTATCCTGCATGTTTGGGAGATTTGATGGAGTTGTGTGGACTTATTTTCATGTGTGAGGGGTTTGGTAGAATTGGATAAACCTACTTGGGTCTTCGGTAATTGGATTTGATGTATTTAATGGAACTTGGCATAGTCTTGGTTGCTGAGCATGGCCTTGGGGAGCTCGGCCTTGCTTAGGAATTTTATGCCTATTTCAGGCTATATAAGTAATTTTCCATAAAGAGTTAGAGGCTAAAAATTTCAGGGATTTAAGAGGGCCTATATTTCTACTTTTGGTTCAAAGCATGAGTTCTAATTCATTAGGAGCTAGGAGATATCGTGATTTTACTAAGACATCAATTTTGGGAATTTAATTGTTGTTGTTGGCCGACTTGTGGCATTTAATTTCGGTATTTGTATTTAATTTATATTTAGGGCCAACCTGTGGCTTAGATTGGTATAAGTAGGGGTTGTGGGGGAAGTCTTGAGGCATCATTCATCCATCTTGGAGAAGAGGAAGAGGTAGAGGAGCGAATTTGGAGGAGAACTAGTAGCTGTGGCTTGGGAACAAGGAGATTGCTTGGAGGGCTTGTGGGCACAAGTTTAGATCTTCCTGGGGGTTTCTACCATAGTGTGGCTAGGGTTTGGATTGGATCTTGAGGGATCTTGCAAAGTACTATTGGAATTGCATTGTATTTGGCTGTAACCCGGAAGGCCTTATAGCCGGGCATGTTGGATGAAAATATGATAATTCTATAACGAGTTTTGGCATTTTTTGGTTCTAAATCTTTGTAGTGTCATTATATTCTATTGTGTGGTTATTTTCTGGGGGCTAGGACATCTCCATTGGGGATTCTCCTACCTTGCACTACATCATATATTCACTAGATTATGTGCACCCGCCTTGGTTTTGGAGACCAAAAAATGTAGAGTCGGTCTTGTCCCTATAGTTGGTCCACAACTACATTACATCCACAATTCCCAATAAATTGGCATTGGGGAAATTGAACAACACACTTGAAGGGAGAATAGACAAATAGATAATGCATTAATACATATCCAATCCATGCAAAATAAGATAGAACAATATATGGCTATGCAAGTGTTAGACTAAAAATAATGATCAAGTTTGCAAAGCCAATATAATTCTATCCAGTTAAAACATGTAAAAATACACATGGCATAGAGAGAAGTGTGTGCCTATTGCATATGGTTACTGAGCAGAATAAAAAAAATGTCCCAAATTGGTTACATTTTATTTACCCCTTTTTTAAGTTTAAAGATAAATCACCAAAGAATACAATTGAAAAGTATACGTGCAATGTATGCACATAAAAGACATGGCGGGAGGTGCAAATTGATAACTAACAATAATTGTCTATTTTATGTATACAAGATCAGTGTTGAGGGAAGAGATATGATGATTGTAATTAGCCATGGTGTCCCTTGTTTACGTATGCATAAAATTCAAAGTCCACATATTTTCCATCACTAGCAAAGCCAATGCAATTCTTTCAAGTTAAAACATGCAAAAATGCACGTACCATAGAGAGAAGTGTGTGTCTGCTGCATATGGTTACTCAGAATAATACAAAATATTTCCAATAGTTTACATATAATAAACAAATTTTTTAAGTTTAAGATCAATTGCCAAAGAATACAATTGAAAAGTATATGTGCGATCCATAGACATAAAAGACATGGCAAGAGGTGCAAATTTTTCATTAACAATAATTATCTATTATATGTATTCAAGATCAATGTTCAAGGAAGAGATATGATGACTGTAATTAGCCATGTTGTCCCTTATTTACATATACATAAATTTCAAATTCCACATATTTGCCATCACTTTCTATTGCATTGCTCTGTACAAGTGGGCCTTCTCGGTAAAATGAATAGCATGTAGCCTATCATGAACGTGTTGTATTACATAGATAAAACTATCCACATTTTGATAGCCCTCCACATCCATGGTGATTTGGCAGGAAAATAATAGGTTCTTAGAGACTATTAGGAGTCAATCTAGTCGCCTCCATGAATTTCACCTTCCAAACATTTGTGTGATGTCTCCAAACACCTAGTATCTCATCATACTTAATAGTTGACTCACAAGACATCTTCTTGTTAGCATCAAGGGCTGCCTCCACACTGCTACTAATCAACTGTTGTTCAAAAAATTCCTGCTCCTGCTTCACATTCTTCTCTCTCAACTCTACAATCAACCTCTCTAGGTCACTATTTTTATTTTGCAATTCTAAATTTTGCAACAAAAGACATTTGTTCTCTACTTTAGCAACCTCCAACTTCTATGATATCATAGTAATATGATTGCGCTAAAGAAAAATATGACTTTCAGTCAATTTTTGTACTGAACTCTTCGATGTATCAGTGGTGAGGGGATAAATTGTGGTTGCATTTTTCCCACTCTTGGCCACACCACCAGCATCTATTACTCTCGGAAATGGTGCTTCCATTGAAGAAGGTCCTTCCCTTTAGCTAGATAAGTTGGTCAACATTGCACACTTTCTTGGGCTATCAGACTATGAATTTCCTAAACATGTATTGATAGGGTTATGCTTGGTAGATTTTTCCTTTCCCTTTAGCTATGTGGGAGCATCTTTTCGTTTTACCATCCCTACTTCCGAACAGTGCAATTATAGTTTGTTAATGAGGATTGAACTTTATTGGGACTCACACAAGTTACCATACTATCAATTTCCATAAATAAGAAATGAGCACATGAGGGCACATAGCTACTTTATACCTCTATTGTCAAGCCACCAAAAACCTGGTTTGTAGTGTCTTCTACCCGATCTGTAACAAAATCGACAAAAAAAGAATCATTAAAACTTATTTCTGATATGCAAAGGGGGGGCATCTACATAAAGTGATTAATTACAGAACTTTACTACATGGATCATGTACAATGACGCCCATTAACACTATAGTCCTAAGAAGGATATTATAGAAAATGGTGAGAATGGATTTCAAACCTTAGTAAGTGACAAACATAAACATTTGTGGTTATTCTGCTTTACTAATAGCATTTCGATGCCCTTCACTTGCCATAGTAATTAGGCAATTTAGTTTTTGTAAGCACGCAATGTTTTATCTTAACACAAAAACATATAACCCCGTTGGTTAGTAGAAAGACATATCGAATATCATAACAACAAATAGTTAAACTGGGACCCAAACAAAGGGACACACATGAACGCATGGATAAAATCCACCATATAGTGCCAAACATATATATGAACCTCTTGAGAGTAGTATACTGAAAATAATGCCACTAACAAAGAAAAATGTGAATTGGAGTTTAAGTTGATACTAGTAAAGATAAATATTCTACATTAAAAATAGAAGCCTTTGGCAGTGCATCATACTATTGACATATCACCAATAATTTCATTAGAATTACTATTATACAGAATGGTAATATAATGACTTGTCATTGAAATATGCAACATAATATAAGAATTAATTAGTAACATGATAACAATGTACCACAAACCAAAATGCCTTCAATGCTCACCACACACAATGCAAATATAACAAGGTACATTATCAACTGTCCAAGGGTACCCACACAAATGCGGATTGAATGGAGAATAATTAAGTAACACAAGGGAATCTGTGCACGAATTGAGCTCATTGTAGATCCCATTAAAGCGTACATCACCAAATGAACTAAACTCAATCTAAGAAATGTTAGTAACCCTATTGCGGTACTCGCTACAGTGGACCCCTCCTCATTTCCTCCTACACTGTCTATTTTGTGCAAGTGAAGAAATTCCTACATAGAATCTAGTCCGCTTCTTCGGGTCCTTGTGCACTGTTGGAGGGGTTATACCAAGGCGTCAAATCCTCACACTGGTTCTTTTAATGAGAGGACCCAAGAGCTCACTGGACTATATGTCCACTATCAAGGCGTCATCCACTTTCTCCTGGAGTTATGTAGACAACTTTTGATGAGTGCAAGCTCCAAAACAATGTCGACGAGAATATTACCATACAAAAACAAAATTTATAATCAAACATAAAAAAATGAAAGGAATAAACCTTCACCTGCATCACAGGAAAAGGACGGTAGAGGTCCAAAATTTTCCACACCTCGAAAGAATTAAGTGAGTCACATAAAGATTCTGAAAAAGAGTGGGGAAAGGGCAACCTAGCATGGGGGTCAATGACCTCTATGATTTGGACTTTCACAGTGCTTGGTAGTAGTCATTTGTTGTGGCATTTCACATTCATGCCCACACCTTCAATAATGCCTTTTCCAACCAATACACCATTCGTTAGCAACTCAACATGATCTCTGCTTGCATAGGTATGACCACCTTCCTCTAAAAGCTTCTCGTCAATAATGGGTGCCTACACTTGGAAAATATACATGGGCGAACCAAAATCATGCGTCAGAAAGACATATGAATCATGGTTAAAGAGGCATAGAAAATTAAAGGATCCTACTATTATCGATTCAGAAAGGCTGTGGGAATTGTCCACTTCACCATGCCAAACTTCACTAGCACTATCAGTTTCCATCCCCAACTCCATTTGGGAAAACTCACCAATAATGTGATGCCCCACAATCCTTTGTCCACACACATTTTCTTCTATACCGCAATCCTATAAAGTACATAACGAGTGAAAAGACTGGTATGACACTACGAAAGAGACTACCAACTACAAATAAGATAGCCTAATACATTATTGATAGAATTGTGTGGTGCAGGTCTTCAAACGAGCAATAGCTCATGAGAGAACATTTTGAATAGCTTTTTTCTTAGCTTCGAAACATGATTCACACTCACCGACATAGAACCAACTTCAATGTGACTCTCCTGCAAGACAATAAATTAGTTTACGCTATGTCCGCATCCACTTTCAGTTCTACTATAAGACATTGACCAATAAAATAAAACATACATCTCTGGTTGGGGCCTAATTCATGGGAGGGATGTCCATGCTAACCCTAGCACTCTTGGCTTGACATAACATATAAGAACATGTTTTAAGAAAACTTGTTATTGACGATGGCAGTATCAAATGTGTCTACAAAAAAGTGCCTACACATTAGAACTCTAATTATATACCTACCGCTTCTTCGACTGAATCAACACTTACCTATTGACATGCACACCTATCCTCACCTCCATTTCCCTCCAACATAGGCTATGTCACCTTTCAGAATGGTCAACATCATTAACACCAAGAAAATAACACAGATAAGGAATGGCATACAACCACCACATGAGACTTACCCCAACATCCCTCTCATTGCAGTCCACTGACATTTCTTTTCTATGCATTCCTTGCACCAATTTGTATGAACTCGCATATTTGTGCCCACCAAAATAAGTACCCTGATATTCATAAACAGGGGGAACCAAGATAGTGCATTCTTCATCTTCACCACCCTGCTCTGCCAGACCATGTCCTTTATCCATAGACGTTTGACATGGCAATTAATTTGGGTCTCATTGATTGTAATTGTGAATTCCAAGGTGAGTGATGAAATGGAATAAAAGATGAATACTTATAATACCATATTACCTTCTCCTCTAACTCAATACAACCATGAGAAGATAATTTCCTCTTCCTCCTTTTCTCTAGCCTCTGACTTCTGTCACTAGAGTTTGACCCCATTTTGACCTCCTCAAGCCCGTCACAAAACTTAGAAACCTCATTTTTCTAGGAATATTTCCTCCTAATTTCCATCTTCTTCTGTCCCATGGGGCATCGCTTCATAGGAGGATTGTCAGCTGCAACTGGCATGGAAGGCAATGCATCAGTTGGTGTATCCCTATCAACGTCCTCACACATAATTTTAGATGCTCCTGGACTGCCCTGTTAGTTGCACTTTCTTTTCAATGTGAGTCAAAATAACAGCAAAGAGAATAATTTTTAAAAAGAATTAGAAACCAGAGTCCTAATTCATCCTCAATTTTCCATATTACCTTGTAATCTTTTCTTTGCACCAATGCTAACACCTTTCATAGTCTTTTCTTCTTGGCCGATGGACTCTCATATTGATGAATTTCTTCTTCAATCTTTGCGTTGCCTACTGCTGGGAGGAGCTCCACTGATGCCTTCTTGTACAACTCACATATGCACTTCTCTACAGACTTTCTTTGGGTTGTAGACCTCATCCTCATCTAGTATTTGACATTTCTCTCCCTCCTTTGGTAGTACCCTTATTCTTTATAAGAAGAGTAAAACTGTTTTGGGTTGGCTGAGGTAGGTCGCTCACATTTGGGTGCTTCAAGCAATGGAAGTTTATGCATCTGCATCCTATGAATGTTGAACCTTGCAAGGTCCCAAAATTTGAGACCTCCATCTACTGAACATGGACCAATGATGCAGTAATATACCAATCTATTGTTGCACCATTCAGTTTTGTAATCGGTCGCCGCCTGCACAAACACACGAGAACAATTCAAACAACATTTGTATAACCACAAAGCTTACAAGATAGAAAATAATATCATTGGGCAAGAAGAATGACTGCACTATTCCTATACATTATGTCATGATTGAAGGTTTCTGAGATAAATCAAACCTTACAATCCATCTAAGAATCCAAATTGTCTCCTCAACCACTATTAATATTGGGCTCCTTCAAAGCATCATAGTTCTGAGCACTAGCATAATTATCATCCCTCTCATTTTCTTCACCACTACCACTATCAACATAAGCACTCCCTCTTTCAACCTCAAGGGTGCCTCTCTCGGCATGACCAATTGAATCACATTCAACTACTTCATTCAAGGGGTACACCACCCCAGACATAGTGCTCATATCACCCTAAAGTAAACAAAGTTACAACAACAACAAAACATGCGTCATTTGAAGGTTGAAGAACATGAACCAAATATATATGCATTTTTAGGGAACACTCATTCTAATTATATGATATTGGTGATTACTAGTTTCTTTGATGAATGGGTAGATCTTGCCAGTCTAGGAGATGTCCTTCTAGAATCTGTCACTATTTCTTGACAAGGCGAAGTCCACATATTAGTGAGCTAGCCAACTACTGGATGGACTCACACAAAATAATATTGATAAACATCCCAAGACCATACTATCTTACGATTCTTACCAACAAAATTTTTTCATCATCCAAAACCGTCCGAGTTGCCCCAGACTGCATCCGCTTATATGAACCATAGATCTCCATAAATTTATTCTTATATAGTAGTGACATACTAGCCTACCCATATTAAATAATGGGAGTGTTACTAGCTAGTCAAGTTGTAGATACATTCCATGCCTTGGACCTCCCAAAGAAAATCACTTCTAATGGCATATCAACTTGGCATATAGATTGCACTGTACAAATCTCAATTCACAATATAATTATCTACATTTCTTTCTTCTGCTTATTTGCATCTATCTTATTTATTCTTATTTCCTTTTGTACATGACATCTTCTATACAAATAGGCTAATGGCCTAATTAAGTGACATAGATCTTATGCATTTATTTACAGACTGTCAACATATTTACCATTTGTATGAAAGAATGCCACATAAGATTCCACCCATCTCATCCACCATTATATTCGTGAGGGGGTCCCCTAATTCAAATATGAGCTAAATTTTATATAAACCCGTATTTGACAAGTTACCCTATTATGGAGGTTTGTATTTGTTATTGTACAGATGCAAACATTTGCTTCCTTATCGACATATATATGGAACAACATACAACTTCTATATTTAATATTATTCATTATCTTTCATGTATATAACAAATCACTAGGACAAGAAATCTACTTAAACGGCTATGCAAACTTAAAAAATTATGGTTATTGCCACCTATTTTTTCTTCTCTCTCAGGCAATCTCAAAATGGACAGTCTTACATTGAAAAGCTGCAATGAGAGGGAACAAAGACATGCCATGGGAATGCATAAATATGCCACCCGAATGAATGTGCCTCTCCCGACCCAACACAATGATATACATAAACAATCAGCCCAACTAAATAAACCATCGCATGGGAAAAAAAAATAACACCTCCGATAACAATCTACGGGGGCAATAGGGATATCGGCTAGTAATATCTAGAATGTGGGAAGCCAACTAAAGAAAATTTTGAACTACACATTGCAATGAATTCTACTCAACTACATGACGGAGAGGTAACACGATACTAATAACATCCATTCTATTTCTATTTCTATATATATATATATATATATATATATATATATATATATATATATATATATATATATATATATATATATATATATATATATATATATATATATATATATATATATATATATATATATATATATATATATATATATATATATATATATATATATATATATATATATATATATAGGTTGTTTGACTTTATATGACATTACAATGGCTATTTAGGTGAAATTTTCAAATAAACAATAGTTCTTCCTTTCATTACAACAAAAGATACTTCCCTAGAAACAAATATCATAGTGGGTTTTTTATGTGACCTCCACCATGGTAATTAACGTCCAAACATGGGTAAATAGTTGTTAACGAATAATGCATACTATGACAACAGTAGACAAAACAATTGTTCAAACTTCGAACATCTCAACTATCAAACCAACTATACCGTTCAGCAGCTAGGGCAAACTGTATACCCATTAAATATTGCAAACAACATTATGGCATAAATACAATTAATTACCCATGTTTCAAGAATAATGCCAAAAAAAAATAACTAGGCTCTTTTTCCATGTCTCTGCTTTTCATTCAATTGATTGCCTTTGGATTGCATTAAACATATATATTTCAACCTTCTTCCAGCTAACTGCCCATTGGCATTGCTTCACTAAAACCTCCAAAAACCAACCCAAAAAATTATGAACAAAAACCCCACACAAACCAATTTATATATCTATTACATTATCAATTTAGCAACACAACCTACCAAAAACAATGGAGGTTACAACATTGTCCCTCTATGTACACCTTCACATTGACCCCAAAATATAAAAATAAGAGTGCAATAATGTTTTTCACCTGCCCAACAGGCCATTCTCATTCTTTGCAATCTGCAAGCTATTACAGAACACCTGTATCATCCTTCTCTCCAACTTCCTCTATTCCTTCCAAACTACGATCCTCATTTAAAACACATGGTTCAAGGCCAATCACACCATTATGGTGTTTGTGTTTAAGTAGGAATAAAATAGATCCATAGCTCTTGTTCAATTCCTTTGTCATCACAACATTCAACTCTTGACCGTGCCTCTGTACTCCAACCCTAGCAATTTCATCATCAAAAAACATTGTTGATTGCATGTAAGCCTGAAGAACATGTCTGACACTTGGATCACCATTAACCATCTCTCTTGGCACTATTCCTCCTACTAGGGCTTTTCCCTCGTACAGGTCATAACCCCTTATAGTGTCATCCAATGTATTGCCTACAATACAATATAAACTTCCTTAACAAATGCGAAGGCTATATGTCGAAATAGCCCAATGCTCTGAAGGAGATCCATGCAGTTTGATAGAAATATAGATATCAACTAAGATGGAAATATGAAGCGGGGCTGGAAATAAAGAAGATTTTGACCAATGACATTTGTGATGGTAGATTCCACATACATACAGTTAGTTTTGAACTAGCGTGATAATATTATTGGTACTATCCATCCCTCTTCTGCCTTATCCCATTCCTGTATAGGGATACAGATGCGGTAGTTGCAAGGAAGCAACACCATCCACAACAAGATAAACAAGTACAACTTATGTTTCACACTAACAATAACACAAAAAAATACATCCTTTAGGAAATAGTGGTGCACTATAAATAATAATAACACTACAGTTATCGAGATCACAAATACAAAAAAAATTTACATCTCTATAAACCAAGACTTGGTTTGCTAAGATAAACATTTTGTGGCCTTATTGAAGAGAACAAATCATATCATTATGACAAGGTCACCACCCATATTGGCTGGGATAGTCTGGTTAACATTTCTTTTCCCTACCAAAAATATCCGATTATAAGGGTGGCATTATTTTCATCCCTCCATGTCATTCCACCCTTCTTTAACATGAACATGATGCATGGTACTCAACAAATCTCATTGTGCTGGAAATTATACCTTTAAATCCTGACATTATGAGAGGGATGATTGTTTCTACCCTCTCTTTTGTATACCCATGGATTGCACATTTTACTTGTGTCCACCCACACATAAAAGACTTTCTATTTTTTATTCAACTATGTTTTCTTTGCTCGATGCCTTATCTTTTGCATGTTCTCTTCGAAACATTGTTTTTGTCAGAGCATAATAGTATAACATGCAATGCCCAATTTTAAGATGGTAGAACATAAATGTCTCAATGTCCATGCCATGCACGGGGACAGCCTCATCAGCTCCAATCATTCACCCACAATGACTACTATTGACCATGGAACATTACTCATCCAATAAGAGTTGTGGTCACAAAATTTTTCACCCGTCCTCCGAGTATGGCAAGTGAGAAAATTTGTGAAACATTATGACAACCTCCCAACTGTGGTACTCACACGTGTCATGGTTAAATGGTGGACAAGGCTTTTATCCTTTCAACCTCAGTGCACCTAACCGAAAACTTTGATGATGAAAGTGAAGAACTAGAATGGAGCTAATTTAAGAAAGGGGATCTAGTAATTATGAATGTCATTGTTGGATGCTTCTAAATACAAGTAATATGAAAAACAACCCCTAATATGCACCACTCCTACTAAATGTCCTGTTTCAAAGACATAAATCTACTTTACACCTTAATAGGTGTTCGAAGAAAATATGACTTTCAAATTGAAACAACTAAAAAGAACATTTCACAGAACATATAAGATGAAGCAAGAGTGAGGGATCAAAACAAAACATATAACATGCACACATTTCTGACTATAAAACAACATAACAACAAAAAGTTCATTAATATATTACAAAGCTAAACTTTATAGTCCAATAGCCTAAGATGTTTGAAAATGTCAACAGAGATACAGAATTCAACCATTTCTCAACTCAAACAGGAAAAGAGACCTCTCTCCAATACATTTATTTTACTCGTAAGGGAGTGTTCTAGATGGTGTGTGAGGACTTTGTTGTGTAGTCTATTTTATAGGATTCATATAGTCTTCTCTTCTAGTCTATTCTAGGATATACTATCTAATGTTCTTGTTGTCTCTGTACCAACTAAGATGGGTGGTTGGGTTTGTTTGTGGGAAAGTCTATTTTTTCCATTAACATGATTGGGGATTCTACTAGATTTCTGAGTGGGGTTTTTCTTTGGTCAAAGGTTATGGTTTGTTTGGAAGAAAATGTTCCAATGGTGTTGTGAGGACTTAGTTGTGTAATCTATTTTATAGGCTTTATGTAGTCTTGTTGACATTAAAAGTCTTCTATTCTATTCTAGGATATACTATCTAGTGTTCTTGTTGTCTTTTCGTCAACTAAGATGGGTGATGTGTTGAAGTATTGACCAGCTCCAATAGATTCAATATTCTTCAATTTGACATGTAGTTTGTCATGGAGAATATGATCACCACCCATTGTGATGGCACCTTGAAGTCGTGACTACTATTACCCTTCCATAACTAACGAAAGTTGTTCTTTTTTTTTATCAAAGAAAAGGTAGGAAGTCATCCACGGTATTTAATTCAGTAAACTTTCAAACTAGCGTGTCTCTACTAACTAGGGTAAGAAAATATGAGTGGCATTTATTTGTAGTTTGTTGGTTAAAGTTTTGTTGGTTTTCGTATAATTCAGTTTTTGATCTTTATAAATTGTTTGGTCTCAAGGAACATCAATATTTTTTCAATTTAATTTAAAAAGTAGAGATCTCTTCACCAAGGTGGCATATGTAATTGAATCTTCTTTTGTTTCTTAGGCTACAACCTTCTTCCTTTTCTGATCTATATATTCATGATTGTTATTTCACCATGGTTATTGCTTGTGCTTGCTTGATAGGTTTACATTGTTTGGACTTTCATCTCTATGTTTTGGCTGTCATTATATATTTTCTTGAAGTGGATGAAAATGCCAATAAATTTTCTTTGTAAATATTAAAATAAAAAATAATGTGATGATATCTCCCATAGGCTCAAGGTAATTGATTATCTGACTTATAGTCTAACATAAAAATCATAGATAACTCGATTGTTCGCCTAGGGAAAACTAGCTTCTTAGGGGCCAGATTTATCTTAGATAACTTGGTGTTAGCCTAGGAGACTATGGAATGGGCTCAACAATCAGGTCAAGATTCTCTTATCATTGAACTAGATTTTGATAAAGCACATGATCACATTTGAATGCTTGTTATTCTAAAAATGTTAAATTGTCTTGATTTTGGTCCAAAAATCTATGATCAAATTAAAATGCTTTTTCACAGATGCTAATGCTAGAGTGGTTCTAAATGGTGTTCTCTCTCCTTAGTTTACCTTGCAAAAATCCAACCACCAAGGTTGTCCTCTAGATCCTTTCTTGTATGTTCTCTTTGATGATTCATTGAGATATCATCTCCAACATGCTCTTGACAATAGGCCGATTAGAAGAATTCTATGATGGAAACTCAACGTCTGAATCTAAATCCCTATATTCCAGTTAACTAGTCTCAACAAATAGTTTGCAATAACAATTGAATGTGCAAATTTCAGGCATCACAGTTTGACTCTTAATATCTTTTCAAATGTCACCATACAAAATATATACACAATCAATAACTTGTGTTCCTTGAGATATTTATCCACAAAAATCATTAAATAGACAGTGCTTGTAAATTGAGAATCATTGGGTAGTTGTGACTTACAGCCTAGTCCTACATAGGTTTCAAGTTATTGTAACGACTGTAGTTATTTTATTGTGCATAATGTGTGTATTTGTCCACTCCACCTAGCTTAGGACAATGAAGGATCACATTTTTCTACAAGGTATTCTTTCATTCTTAAAAATTACAATAATATCGAGCTAAAGAGACCTATATCAAATGAACATGCATTTGATGACCTCAGAATTCTCTATCCTTCTTTGTTGGGGTGGACGTATTTAAATATCAATAAGAGCCAAAATGTGCATGCCTACCTAACTCTCTTGCTAAAATTTGTCAATAGCAGAAGGTTGTTTGTGTACACTGTACAACTATAATCTTTTTGGAAGTTACTGATCAATCTATTTAGTTTTTTTTTTGACATTTTTCCCATTTTGTCTTCTTGTTGCCTGTAGTTTCCTATTGTTTAGACTATAGTCTGTATTTGTAGCAACCCAAATTTTTGACATGGCCTTAAGTTATTACTTTGAAAGATGACGATGTAGTATTAGTCCAGAAGAGGTGAAGAGGTTAAATAATGTGTCTTCAGATGATAATCCTTTATGTTAGGGCCATGAAGCTCCCAAGTGTTGTGCCTATCTGGTGCTTGTGGATGATGTAGAATTGTATTTTTTGATGTAGAACATGTGCAGACTGCAAGAAATTCAGTGTAGATTATAGTCAAACTATGTTTTTAGATGATTGACCTTTCAGCTAGGGATGCAAAACTTGAAGCAGTGTTGATACAAGGTCTATTGTCGAGGTTGAAGATCAACATAATATATAAAATATTTGTAAAAGCCAATAGAAATCGGTGTTGAAATGTAGTGGTAAAGTGACTCTAGTGTCTTCAATGTATTGCAAGTTTTGAAATATGGCCTTTAGAATCTGCAAGGATGTTGGGGTTGGGAGTCTTTATGTAAAATTTTCATTTTGTGATAAATGGAATATCTACAAAACTAGATCAAAGAATAATGCTATTCTATATTCAATATAATCGAGCGTAGTTACAAATACAAAGAACTATCAGTCAGATCCATGAATCAAGTAGTGAAATGACTAAGAGGTTAGAGTTTAACTCTCATCACTCCAAATCAGGAAGTGATTAAAGTTCAAATATATATAGAGCTATTAGATCCATGAATCAAGGAGATGAGATGGCGAAGAGGTAAGAGCTTAACTCTTTTTTTCTTCTAATCAAGTGTGTAAATTATAGATATATAGAACTCTAAGATCCATGTTCAAGGAGATGACATGGCTCGGAGGTAAGATTTAACTCCTAATCTCTCCTAATCAGGAGGTTAACTAACTTGGCCTAATTGAGATAGAGCTACCTTTGACTAATTATAGGTGGCAGTTCATTGCCATCACTCAATGATTGAAAAGGAAATGGTGGTGCTTGTGTATGTCAAGTCAAGGTAAACACATCATTATTGGCTACCTAGTTGAGAATAATTAAATATTCCTAATATTTAAAGTAAACATAATAACTAGCAAACATAATTCTGATTATAATTATCTAAAAAGCTAGAAAACAATAAGTGATGAACTCAAGGAGAAAATGGCAATCAATAAGAGAAGTGGGACAAGGAAAGTGAATTAGATAAAGAAGATTCTCTAAGGAGAATGTTCAGTGCAAGATTTGACCAAAAGAAAAAGATCCTGACCAAGACATTGTTACCATTGATGAACTCTTAGGATCTTAAACAAGCTATGAAATCAACTATAATTATTAATAACAGTACGCAAAATTGAACAAGAGAGAAATATGTTGATCTTATTACTTCCAGGGAGTAAGATATGTGACAATCACAAGTTCTACAATAGAGGTCCCATTTAAATGCATATAAAAAATAGCCTCTTTCTCAAGAATGTTAGTAGAAGTTAAAATTGACAATCATTTGAAGATTGTGCCTGATCATAGTAATCCTTTGAAGTTTCTACAAGAATCAAGGAAAGATTTGAGACACCAAATCCTGTTTCTTGAGACAAATTTATATAAGTCCTTGGAATGTTCTCTTGGTATTAGTAAGACTTATGATCAGCTTGGACCTATGAATACCCTAGAATACCCTGATGTGCATTAGTTGTGAGAACCATACAATTGAAATCTTTTCTTGAGATAAAATTCTGGGTACATGATTTCAAATTTGTATTTATATTGTGTATGCATTTTGTATATGTTGTTATAGACCTTTTGGTCACTATAATAATTATGCACAACATTTAATTTACATATCAAAGTCTTCAATCAATGCACTCAATACTAAAACTCCAAAGTATTTCATACATGCAGCTTATGTTGTTGAGGCTTCTTCCATATGGTGAGTCATGTTGCCCTTATTTAGTTAGGCAATGCTTTGATTGTTTCTTATTTGAATATCAACCATGTATTTGTGTTGAACAATATCGACTATTCTAGTTTTTTCCAAGTTGATATATATGCACATACATTTCTAACATTTCCTGATATGCACAGTGGGCACATGTTCAACAGATCATTATCTTGATAAGGATGTGAAATACATCTTTGAACATATGTATAGTTTCATCATAGTGCTTATCCTCTCTTGATTGAACTCAACCATTTGACTGTGACATATCATAACCAATTATTTTCAACACATAGAGGGGATGATTAATTATTAATGTGTTGGAGAGGTTAATGCCTTATCTATTTTCTAGACTTGTATATGAATCTCTTGTGAACCTTTGCAGAGTTCTTTGTTATATCTAAGCTAATAGTGACTCAAGTACAATATCTAATTGATTAATGAGTTAAAACCTAAAATTTAGAACTCTATAAATTTAGAAGGATGTAAGCTAGAGTAAGTTTGTGTTCCACAACTATTGTTTCTATATGAGACTCTTCATTGTGTTCATGTGTCCACAGTTGAGCAACAAAATATCAAAAAGTGTAAACAATACTTTCTCAATATTTTGACATTGCTCACTTCAACTTCATCTCAAGAATTAGGTTGGTTATCCTCAACTCAATTGGGTTTCTCAATCTAGAGCTCTAATATATTTTCTCACTTTAAAAATTAAACTTGGATTAGTCTTAGTCAGTTGAAGGCTCAAAGTGATTGGCTTATGCTACTTGTGAATGAATTGATAAAAATATAGAACTCGTTGCGACCATGGAATGGAATATATTTTTGAACTATTGAGTACAAATAGTTGTAATGGATTTGGTCTATTTGACCTTGTAACCTAATTTAGAGAGTTTTAAGGTTATTGGATCTTTTTGTTGCAAACAAATCCATTAGTTTTCAATTTTCAACTCCTCCATGATGGTTCTTTTCTTTGCTGCTTTAGTCTTTATAAATTATGATCATGATGCACACTATGTGTGCTTGTGAAGATGGACATCTAGAAATCATATGTGACTATTTTATGGATCCTCTTTTTGCATGATTGAGTAAAATACTAAAACTAGGTGTAATTGATGTGGTCTATTTGGCCTTTTGATCTAATTTAAATAAATATAATGTTACTAAATGTTGGCTATTTCAAACAGATTCATTGGTTTTCAATCTTCAATTCCTTCATGATGGTTATTTTTCTCGCTAGTTTAGTCTTTATGATCATGATGCGCACATTGAGGAATGACTATGCAAAATATGCCCGTGAAGATGATGATCTAGAAAATCTGGTGAGTTCTAGATTGCTATTGTGATATGGTCCAATTACACATCTAGTGTTAGTTATTCTCTATGATTTATACAACTCTGAATCAAATACCACTTTCAATTGTTGTAGCTCAGTAATTTGGTATATTGTCCTTGTTGTGAAAAAGGAAGGGATAAGTAAATAATAATATTAACTGAGACATTGCTTATTTGGATAATTGGTTACCTAGTTTTGTAGCACTCTATCGATGTTAGTAGACTATCTTGTAATAGTCATTCGGGGGATTATTGAATAGGTACCATCCCATTATGTATGATGAATGTGGAGGTGGATATTGAGTGGCTTGGATGTTGTTTGGAACAACTCCAAATAAGTCTCCACGTAGATTTCGTTAAAGAACATCAATATCAGCTATGCTAAGTTTTTTGTCTTGTTATCATGTTATATCCTCAATCACATTTTGATTCTAATATAGTTAATTTATCTGCCAACAAGAAAGAGATGGAAGTGACGAATCAGGATGGAAGCTTGTTCATGGGGATGTTTTTCATACACCAAGAAATCTTGTATTCGTGTTAGCATTGGTGGGTACTGGTGCACAACTTTGTATGCTCGTGCTTCTTGTCATCGTGGTGGCAATTATTGGCATGCTCTATGTTGGGTATGCAAGCATGCTTCATTTCTCTTGGTTTGATTTTTGTAATAGTGAGTATCATCCTTTGTTTTAAAACACATTCAAAAAATTCATAGAGGTTTGAATATTATATTGACTTCAGTCCCCTCTCAGTTTGATTTGAAGTTCTTTTTTGTTCTTCATAAGTAGAAGTTACCATGTTTAGATTGTTTCACTCACGATTTGTACATGTTCTTGTATGTTTTTGGCCATGTTTTTAATTAGACGGTAAATTTATATATACTTTTAGTGGCCAACTATCATGTTCTTTTTGATAAGGTTATATATGAGGAAGTTGGAGAATGACTAGATCCATAAGTTAAATAATAGAAATATGCCCATAATTACAACAATATGCAAAACTACTATAGAGATCACACAAGAAAATACAGGTTAAAGATGCCCAAATAAAAACAACATACTATAGTACAACAATGCAATAAATATTGTTTATTAAAAACCATATGAGCTGACAATCCTAGAAATATTCCCCAAATTTAGGGGACATCTCTCATATCTGAATTTTTATGGATGTAACACAACTTTTTATTCTCATTCCAAGTTCTTGAAACATCCCCATTTTGAGGGTAGTAGGAAAAGCCACTACATGCAATATCTCTAACTTGAGATTGCAACCAAATAGAATACTCTCCAGATAATTAATGCACTTAGACACTATATTCATTTTATATATATACACCTCCCACTAATACTAATGGAGGGCTAAATGACTAATCTGAACATAGGATGGTTAATTACTCCATACTATTAATATTACAAGGCACTTAGATATCACTCCATTTACAGCTATGATCACATAACAAAATGAATTCAGAATCTATGCAAAGAAGTCAAATTACTTAATATGTCTAATTGGTTTGAATAAAGTGATAGAATAGAGGCAAGTAGGCACATAATTAAGATAAAAAGCAATACAAAATCAAGTTAAAGGTCAGTCAAATGTCTTCCTTTTTTACTCTATCAAGTTTTTTAATGGAGTGATGCAACCATTCAAGATAAAAATACAAGGAATTGAACCTTTTGAAATCTATTTTATTTTGCTAGAGTTCTGAGTTGTTAAATGCTTGGCTTCACTATATGTATTGGCATCAATTTGTCTTCAAGCTCTTTTAATGCTATTGCTGACTTCAATTTCAGCAACTTTATTTTTCTTTTTTTGGGCTATAAACTTAAGCTATCCAACTTGTTCCGTTGACATTAGTTCAGTCGTGGAGCAATTGTTACAACTTTCATTGTCTGCTATGCCCTTACATAGTTTATCTCAGGTCATGTAATAGGAAGCCTTTACTCACGGAATGATGGTAAATATATTAATCTATTAGAACTTAACATTTAATATCAAATTTTCTAACACGAGCTTTTCCCAATATCATTGATTTTAGATGGCTTGTTGATGTTTTTTGCAACATTATTGTAAGTTATGTCTTTTTTATCATTGCTTGCATGGATCATTTCATGTTTTACCTTACATTGAAGCATTGGGTGAAATCAATGGTCCTTACCGCATCTCTATTTCCTTTCATGTGCTTTGGGATTGGTTTTGCATTGAACATTGTAGCTAAATTTAAATGGTCATTGGCTGCTATTCCTTTTGGCACTATGGTATCTTTCATGATACTAAGAATGCATACCACTGTTATTTTATATCTGGATATTCATATTTATGCCATTTATTACTTTTTTATTCACTCTTCATCTAATACAAGTTGTGGTTTTTGTAATATGGGCTTTCATTTCTTTCCCTTTAGCACTTCTGGGAACAGTTGTAGGAAGGAATTGGAGTAGGGCTTCAAATAATCCTTGTCGAGTGAAGAGTATTCCTTGACCAATTCTTGAGAAGAAATGGTATCTCACTCCTTCAGTGGTGTCAATAATGGGTGGTTTGCTTCCATTTGGAAGTATATTCATTGATATGTATTTTGTTTTTACATCATTTTGGAAATACAAGGTAAGAGACTGTTGTTGAATAGCTAGCTGTACAAATTAACATATAGATTAGTAATTTAATTTAATTATTCTCTATTTTCAGTGTTTCATGGCTTAAGTTACTTTCTGTAACCTCGTTATTCTGGTTGTTATCTTGAAGGTTTGCTACGTGTATGGATTTATGTTACTGGTCTTCTTGATTCTTATTATAGTCACCATTTGCATCACAATTGTCAGAACATACTTTTTGCTAAATGCAGAGAACTATCATTGGCAGTGGACATCCTTCTTCTTAGCTACATCAACAAAAGTTTATGTCTATCTCTATTCCATATATTACTACTACATGAAAACAAAGATGTATAGATTTTTCCAAACAAGCTTCTGTTTTGGCTATACTCTTATGTTTTGCCTTAGTTTGGGCATACCCTGTGGTAAGCATTTCACCTCTCTACTTAGCTTTTAAACTAGAGAAAATTTAATATGTTTTGGCAGACACTTCTATGGGAAATAATTTGAGATTTTCTTTAGAAACTTGTAGGAGCTGTTGGTTACTTGGGCTCGTCAATGTTTGTTAGAAGAATTTATAGAAACATCAAATGTGACTAAGGATAAGATGAAATGTTTTTGAGCCAAAAATGGAACTTCATCATGTCACATTAGTTATCCACTCCATGGTGCAATCATCAAACCTTCAAATTTTTCTAATTCAATTTTTGTTTTAGTTTATCTGCTTTTCCAATGCTTGATAGACAATTCATATTTGCCTATGAGGTAATTATTCTATTATTAATGTTCGAGTGGTCCCTAGAATTATAATGTTATGCTTTCACATGATTATTCCATTATTAATGTTCAAGTAGTCATTGGGACTAGAATGTTTTCTATCATTCATAGGGCTACCTTTTTCAAGGAAGCATTAGATTGACTTCTCAGCCAGTTGGTGTTTGATTTACTTAGGTTGATCAAGCATCAACAAGCCCTTGAAATATATCATCGACTTTCGTGGCTTGGTTCATCAAGAAGGTTGTTGTATCAGTAGTGATCAAGCACCAAAAAGTACACATTATTTGTTTGACAAGGCAAATAGGAAGGATAGCAAGTAGGAATAGTAAATTTGACCTCTCTATTTTGGACAGTGGTTAATAGTAAAACCATATAGGATTGTTAGTTTGCACCTAAAGTTGGGTTTTTCCCTACCAAATCATATGCTTTTCGGGAGAAAAACATTATGCAGAGTGTGTTGTATGTGTTTTCTTGTTGCTTTCACCTATTCAATCACAATGTTTTAAACTCTATTTTTAACAAAAGGCAAGGACTAAAGCTCCATCAGAGCTCTTGTTAATATAAGGAAATAAACAGGCTATTATTATAAAAATCAAGATTATTAAAGGTTGAAAATATTAAATAGCCTAAATTTTAACAAAATGGCAAATAATTAAAAAAAAGTAGTTTTTTTTAATGTGAGAAATGACAAAAGCTAGTTAGTATGAGAAGCATTAGCTAATACTAATATCTGCGAAAATGCACTATAGACAAGAAAAGACAAAAAATAAACTAAGATCTGTGAAAACGCACAGAATTTTTTTTGAAATATTTTTGTTCTTTTCGATTCAAAACATGCAAATCTGCGAAAATGCACACATTTCCTTTTGAAATTTTTTTGTTCTTTTCGATTCAAAACATATAGATCATTGATATTTTCTACGTACCTGCAATATTGCAAATTGAACTCTTCTATGAAATGGTATGCTGAAGCAAAGCCTCCAATTCGCAACCAAAACCCTCTTTATGCACACAATGATAAAACCTCTGATTTGTGGTCAAAACCCTGCAATGTTGCAACTTGATCTCCTCTATGAAAGGATATGCTAAAACAAAGCCTCTAATTCACAGCCGAAACCCTGTGCACGTTGATAAAAAATGTAAACTACATTAGTCATACCCTATACACCGTTAAAAGGCAGAAAACACAAAATAATTTTTTGCAAACATACGTTGTTCGCATGTCTAGATCTTCAGCAAATGGCTTTGGAAATTAGCTATGCCTACCTGAAAAAAAATGGACTGGATCTAGAAATCAGCTACGCCCGCTTGAAAAAAAATGGACTGGCTCTAGAAATCAGCTACGCCCGCTTGAAAAAAAAGGACTGGCTCTGGAAATTAGCTAGGCCCACTTGAAAAAAATGGACTGGCTCTGGAAATTGCTACGCTCGCCTCCCTTGATGAAACGAAAAAACTTGGCTCTGAAAACCCCAACTCGTAGACTGCTCGTAGACTGCTCGCAGCCCAAATAAAACCCAAATGGGAATGACAGGAAGTTTTCTATTTCTCATTGACTCTTGTACATCTAACTCACCTATTGGTCAGGTTAGTAAACCACAGTTACTGTGTCTGGTTAGTGGACCATAGTTACCAGATCCAATTTGTCAACTGCGGTTAGCTGATCCAGTTAGGGGTCTAAACTTACTGCTTGGCTACGGTTACTAGACCGTCCAATTAGGGGGGCTATACTTTCTATTACGGTTACGGGTTAGGCTACTTGGTTATGATATGTCGGCGAAGTAGACATCCCGACGTCGGCATCACCGTCCCATCAACCTAGCTCCAATTGCCCTCCCTGACAGACTAACGACCCCTGACAACACTTTTTAGGTACCTTTTGTACCTGCTAGTATGGTGATGCAGGAGCATCCTGGGTGTAAGAGCAATCTTGCATCACCCAAAAATATTTCTATTTTTGTATTCAATAAGGGCTATTTTGTGCAGAGCTGCTATTTATGAAAAGTTACTATTTTTGGTAATTTTCGTATGTGCTCAGAATGATCTGATTTCTTTCTTGGAGGTTCATGTTGGTCATATAAGTCTGCCAGTAAAGTTTCATTGCCAGATCAAGTGTATATTGAAAGATATTGAAGATTTTTGGTATTGGCAGCAGGGTACAGAAACTTTGAACTCAATTTTGAAGGCTTTAGAGGCCCCGGATGAGGTCAAAAATTTGGGTGACGGGCGCTTGCGTGGGTCAAGCCTGTAGAGCACTTCGTGGCATTTTCGAAATGGGGTTATAATAGCCGAGCGGGTCAACTGGTGATGACTTATGGTCTTCGGAAGTTGGACCACCTGAAATGGCAGAAAATAATTTTCTTCAAAATTTCTGTTCGGGTTTCAAAGGTTATCTTGAGCTGACTATGATGTAATAAAATGTAAAATAAAATAATTCTAAGTTGGTCGGCCTTATTGGCTAAAATTCTGGAACCTTCCCAGGCGGTGGAAAATTGCCTATATAAGGAAGGCTGTATTATTGTCTTAGGCAGTTCAGAATAGTTTTGGGTAGTAGATCTGGGCAATAATTCGAGGCTTTGTCCTACAGAATATTGTAAGGGAATGCCCATGTGGCTTTGCATATTGTAATTCTGAAAGTTTGTAATTCCACATTTGTGGAGATAATAAGAAGCCAATTTTCTATTCTTGCATATTACTGTTGTTGTTTCTCTATTTCTGTTATGTGTTTTTGGTATTAAGGGGAGCACCCTTCATCAAGTGGTATCAGAGCAGGAGTTCTTGAGTGTGTAAACAGATCACCGACTGTGAGGCAGTTTGCACCAGGACCATGGCTAGGGTTTTAGCGCGCATCACGAAAATGCCTCTACGAAGGAAACGTGGCGGAAGAGCTGGTGTTGTAACGCCTGAGGTTAGAGAGCTGCAGAGACAAGTGCGAGCATTACAAGAAGAGATTCGTAGAGGAATGAATCTTAATGTCGGAGATGAAAGCGAGGATGAAACCGAAGAAGAATATCAAGAAGGAGAAGCTGAAATTGTGAACCAAGAGGAAGAAAGACTTTTTCGGGCGATTTTCAAGATTGGGAAAAGACCTAAGATTGAGGTTCCTACATTTTCTAGAAATCTTAACCCAGAGGAATTGATCGACTGGATCAACGAATGTGAGGAATATTTTAAGTATGAAGATGTTGAGGATCCTGATAGGGTCAAATTTGCGAAGGCCAGACTGAAAGGTCATGCAAAAATTTGGTGGCAAGAAATTCAATTGGAGCGAAATAGAAGAGGGAAAGATAAAATCACAAGATGGGTTCGGATGGTGGATAAATTGAAACGATAGTTCATTCCTGTTGATTATGAGCTTGATCTACTAAAGAAAATGCAAAGTTTGAAGCAAGCAGGAAGATCTGTTCAGGAGTATATATAGGAGTTCTATCGACTCCTCATCAGAACAGGCCATGCAGAAGCTGATAAGGAGAAAGTTGCCCGATACCTTAATGGGTTAAGGCCAAGCATTTAGGAGGAGTTGAATCTGGTTCGAATGAGCAGTATTGAGGAGGCATACCAATTTACCCTAAAAGTAGAGGAAAAGCTGAACAGGAAGTTCGAGAGCAGACAAAATGGAAAAGGTCGCGGTGGACGATCTGGTGGACGGTCATATGGTGGCCGAAATGAAGATCTGAAAAAGAAGGATGAGGCCAGTAGCAGTCAGAATCAGCGTGGAAATAATTCCAATCGCTTCCAGGATCAGAATAATAGAGATCAGAGAGGAAGAGGAAGAGGACAAGGATCTGGAAGAGGAGGCTTCCGTGGAACATGTTTTCACTGTGGAGAAGAAGGTCATAGGGCATTTGAATGTCCTCAGTGCCAAGGTAGAACAGACAGTAGAAGAAATGAAGGCCAGGCCAGAGTTGCACATGTAGATGAAGATGTCAGATCATCAAATTCTGAAGATGCTGAAAGAGGAGAAACGTTGATTAACAGAAGAGTCCTGTTGAGTGGTGAGAATGAACCTGAGAAAAGGAGGAGCCTGTTTCGCACCAGGTGCAAGTGTGAAGGTAAATGTTGTGATGTGATCATTGATAGTGGGAGCACTGACAATTTGGTGTCAGAAGAGATGGTGAAAAAGTTGAAGCTCAAGAGACAGAAACACCCACATCCATATCGGATTGCCTGGGTACAGGATGACCACAAGGTCATGGTCAATGAACAATGCCTGGTGAAGTTCAAGATTGGCGGATACCAAGATGAGGTATTGTGTGATATCATATCTATGGATGCATGTCATATGTTGTTGGGTAGACCATGGTAGTTTGACAGATGTGTTGTACATGATGGTCGTGCGAATACCTATTCCCTGACAAAGGATGGAGTGCGGCATAAGCTAAAACCATTGAAGGAGACTGAAGAAAAGGTATGTGGTAATGCAAGGATAACATTTGTTGATGGAAGGAAATTTTTAGATGGTATGAGGCATGAGCATGTGTGTTTTTCTTTAATTCCAAAAGTTCGTAAAGAAGAAGTAGAGGATGTACCTGTAGAGGTTGCAGATTTGTTGAATGAGTTTCAGGATATTGTATCTGATAATGTACCTGATGGATTACCACCGGTAAGGAAGATCAGTCATCAGATGGATTTGATTCCAGGAGCTAGTTTTCCAAACAAGGCAGCACACCGAATGACACCAGTAGAAAGTGAAGAGTTGAACAGACAAGTACATGAGTTGTTACAAAAGGGGTTGATTCGAGAGAGTCTGAGTCCCTGTGCTGTACCAGCGGTATTAGCACCAAAGAAGAATGGAGAGTGGAGGATGTGTACAGATTCTAGGGCAATAAATAAAATCACAATCAAGTACAGGTTTCCATTGCCACGAATGGATGATATTATGGACTGTTTGAGTGGAGCTGTGTATTTCTCAAAGATAGATCTGAAAAGTGGATATCATCAGATTCAGATCAGAGAAGGAGATGAATGGAAGACTGCCTTCAAGACAAAGGAAGGACTGTATGAGTGGTTAGTCATGCCTTTTGGGCTAACCAATGCACCGAGCACTTTCATGCGGCTCATGAACGAGGTTCTGAAAGAATTTTTGGGTAAGTTTGTCATTGTTTACCTAGATGATATTTTGATCTTTAGTAAGACATTGGATGAGCATATGATGCATATTCGTATGGTATTTGAGAAGTTGAGAGAAGAGAAATTGTTGATTAATTTGAAGAAGTGCAGTTTTGTGAAGAAAGAGTTAGTGTATTTAGGATTTGTAGTTTCAGCAGAAGGTCTAAAAATGGACCCAGAGAAGGTACAGGCTATCCTTGAATGGCCTACTCCAAGGAGTGCTACTGAGGTAAGATCTTTTCATGGTCTAGCTAGCTTTTACAGAAAGTTTATCAAAAAATTTAGCAGTATTTGTGGACCCTTGACTGAAACAATGAGAGGGGATAGAAAAGAGTTTAAGTGGACTAATGGGGCAGAAAAGAGTTTTCAATTGTTGAAACAAAAAGTTACAGAACAACCTATTTTAGCACTTCCAGATTTCAATAAGGTGTTTCAAGTAGATTGTGATGCTAGTGGTACTGCAATAGGAGCTGTTATGAGCCAAGAAGGTAAACCTGTTGCTTATTTCAGTGAGAAGTTAAATGATGCCAAGAGGAAATATTCTGTTTATGATCAAGAATTTTATGCTATAGTTCAGGCATTAAAGAAGTGGAGACATTATCTACTTCCTAAGGAGTTTGTTTTGTATACTGATCATCAAGCTTTGCAATATTTGAATAGTCAAGGAAAATTGAATCAAAGGCATTTGAAATGGGTTGAGTTTTTGCAGAGTTATACATTTGTTTTGAAACACAGGAGTGGAAAGTCTAATAGGGTTGCAGATGCTCTTCGCAGAAGGCAACTATTGCTGACAGAAATGCAGATTGAAGTGATTGGGTTCAAGGAACTCAAGAATTTGTATCCAGAGGATCCTGATTTTGGTGAAGCTTGGAAAGCTTGTACAGAACCTGTTACTCTAGACAGGACGAAATGGTTGGATTTCATCATCCAGGATGATATGCTATTCAGAGGGAGTCAGTTGTGCATTCCACGAAGCTCTATGAGGGAGAATCTCATCAAGGAGAAGCATAGTGGAGGATTGGCTAGACATTTTGGTCGTGATAAAACCGTTGGTTTGGTTAGTGAAAATTATTATTGGCCACAATTGCAGCAAGATGTGAAGAAGTTTGTACAGAGTTGCAGAGTATGTCAGATGGCGAAAGGAGTGAAGTAGAATACAGGATTGTATCAGCCATTACCTATACCAGAGAAGCCTTTGGAGGATATCAGCATGGACTTTGTTCTTGGTTTACCGAGGACTCAGCGGGGGCATGATTCAATTTTTGTGGTGGTTGACAGATTTTTAAAGATGGCACATTTCATTCCCTGCAAGAAGACTAATGATGATGTTCATGTAGCAGAATTGTTTTTCAGAAAAGTAGTGAGACTTCATGGTTTGCCAAAGACCATAGTTTCAGATCGGGACACTAAGTTTGTTAGATATTTCTGGCGTACATTGTGGAAGAAGTTAAAGATAGATTTGAAGTTCAGTTCATCACATCATCCACAGACTGATGGACAGACAGAGGTGGTGAATAGGAGTTTGGAAAATTTGCTGAGATGTTTGGTTGGAGATAAGCCAACAGGATGGGATTTGATTTTACCACAGACAGAATTTGCATACAATAATTCTGTCAACAGGAGCACTGGTAAATCACCGTTTCAGATTGTATATGGAAGTAGTCCAAGAAATGCATCTGAATTGAGGAAGATAGATAAAGGAGAAATAAGTAGTGCCGAAGCTGAAGATTTTGCAGAACACTTGAAGAACATCCATGGGGAGGTGAGGAAGCATATTACCAAGATGAACACACAATATAAGGCTAAGGTAGATGAGAAAAGGAGGTATAAGGAATTTCAGGTTGGTGATGAAGTTATGGTTCATTTGCGGAAGGAGCGGTTTCCAGTTGGTACATATAACAAGCTGAAAATGAAGAAGTTTGGGCTATGTAAGATACTGAAGAAACATGATTCAGGAAATGCATATGAGGTAGAATTGCCTACTGAGCTGAATATTTCACCAGTGTTTAACATTTCAGATCTGACAGAGTATCATGAAGGAGGTGTTGAAGATGAGATCACAGCAGCACAGTGGAGTATTCCAGCAACTAGTTCAGACACTAAGGAGATCGAAGATATACTGGACAGTCGTGTTGGCAGAAGCACAAGGAACAGGACATATGAAGAATATCTGGTCAAGTGGAAAGGACGACCTGTTGAAGATTCATCATGGCTGACAAAGGAGGAGGTTAGCCGTCTTGGTTTTCCTCTGCACACCTGAGACGTGACAGGGTCACTTCTCAAATTACCCCGGGTGTCTGATGCAGGATCATCCTGGGTGTAAGAGCAATCTTGCATCACCCAAAAATATTTCTATTTTTGTATTCAATAAGGGCTATTTTGTGCAGAGCTGCTATTTATGAAAAGTTACTATTTTTGGTAATTTTTGTATGTGCTCAGAATGATCTGATTTCTTTCTTGGAGGTTCATGTTGGTCATATAAGTCTGCCAGTAAAGTTTCATTGCCAGATCAAGTGTATATTGAAAGATATTGAAGATTTTTGGTATTGGCAGCAGGGTACAGAAACTTTGAACTCAATTTTGAAGGCTTTAGAGGCCCCGGATGAGGTCGAAAATTTGGATGACGGGCGCTTGCGTGGGTCAAGCCTGTAGAGCGCTTCGTGGCGTTTCCGAAATGGGGTTATAATAGCCGAGCGGGTCAACTGGTGATGACTTATGGTCTTCAGAAGTTGGACCACCTGAAATGGTAGAAAATAATTTTCTTCAAAATTTCTGTTCGGGTTTCAAAGGTTATCTTGAGCCGACTATGATGTAATAAAATGTAAAATAAAATAATTCTAAGTTGGTCGGCCTTATTGGCTAAAATTCTGGAACCTTCCCAGGCGGTGGAAAATTGCCTATATAAGGAAGGCTGTATTATTGTCTTAGGCAGTTCAGAATAGTTCTGGGTAGTAGATCTGGGCAATAATTCGAGGCTTTGTCCTACAGAATATTGTAAGGGAATGCCCATGTGGCTTTGCATATTGTAATTCTGAAAGTTTGTAATTCCACATTTGTGGAGATAATAAGAAGCCAATTTTCTATTCTTGCATATTACTGTTGTTGTTTCTCTATTTCTGTTATGTGTTTGTGGTATTAAGGGGAGCACCCTTCATCATATGGGGACATAGATGGATGATTTATTGGGAGCTTATCTTCTCCCGATTCTACCCGCCCCTCCCCACCATCCATGCTCGGCACTATTTACGATGGGAGCCCCCATTCTAAGGACATTTTATTTTTAAAACTTTTTACTTGAATGAGGATTGTGCTCGTACTCATGCAAAATGGTAGGGATATTTTAAATTCTTTATTAAAATTTATTTTGTTAGTCAATTAACTTTATTATTATTTAAGTATTGTTTTATTTTTATTATTTTTACTATTTTAAAGTTAATGTTATTAAAATAATTAATATAATATATTAATATTTAATTATATATTTAAATTTTTAATACTATATTTTTACATTAGCTAATATACTTTTTTTAATAAAAAATATTTTTATTTATTTTAAAATAAATATTTTATAATATATTTAATTATATATATTATATGAACTTTTGAATAACATTACTTTTTTTTGAAAACTCAAACAATTACATTATTAAAATTTTTGACAAAGCTATTAAAAATAATGTTTTGAAATAAATAAATTTACAATCATAGTTTTATACTTATAATAAGTATATTATAAACTATTTTATATAATTTTATATTAATTTTTTTATGAAATTTTTTATAATAATAGTTTGATAATGATATTATAATATATTTTATATAATTTTTTTATAATAATAGTTTAATAATGATATTTTTTATAGTAAAATTATTTATAATAGTTTAATTTTAATAATAATAATTTAATAATAGTTTAAGTAAACTATTATTAAATAATTTTTAAGTAAAATTGTTAAGTACAAATGATAATATGTGTATCAATTTTACTTAACAATTTTACTTAAAATTGATAATATGTGTATTAATATGATAATTATACTTAACAATTTACGTAACAATTTTACTAATAAACAATATGAAAGAAAATAATATAAGGATGTTGCCAAATGAAAGAAAATATATCAAGACATAAATCAATAAGACTTAAGTCTTGATTAGATAGTTTTATTTCTTTTTATTTATAAAAAAATTCATAATATTAAACTATTATTATAAAAAAATCATATAAAAAATATTATAATATCATTGTTTCCTTACAAATTTAAACATACACAACTTTAATTAATATTTTTAATATTTAATATATTATAAATAATATTTAAATTGTAATTATAATAAAATTAAATAACTTAATAATATAATATAAAATTTATTATGTATTTATATTATAATAATAATATTATTATTATCTATCACAAAAATATTTATTACACACTTGACATATATATAACATGTCCAATATATATTTGCCTCTTAACCAAATATAAAAATAATCATTTTGAAACTGGCTCAAAGGTAGCATAATAAAAAACTCAGAGCACGGACATATACATCTGACATCCGACATCTCACGGAATTTCGAGTGAGAAAGCTATGCATGAGGCGCTGGGTTAAATTGTCGGCTGCATAGCCGGCTCAAAATTAAGCGGGGTCAAAGTCGCGCAACTCGCATTCATAGCACGAGGAATACACAAATATCAAACAACTGAAGCAACACTGCTGCCACCATGAATATTCGACCGCACAACCTCGCAGAACTTTCATATAGTCCATGGAAGACCAAGACTTTGGCTTACACTTGACTGAAACTCAAAAAGCTCTTTAATATTGTTGATCTTCTATTCAGTTTACGATGAATTCGGTACAAATTAAATGTTATCCATCCAGTTGCAGTAGCCCTACATTAATACTCATTTTCATTTCAGGTCAGGAGCGAATAAAATACACACTGCAGAGTACTGCATGCTGAACAAAAGAATTTGAAGCTTGGATTGATTAAGCTGCAAAAAATGAGGTATTTTTGCGCACATTTTTCTTCTGTTCTCAGTCTGTTATTCATTCTGTCGTGTCTGGCCGTTGCACTCGGTCTCAACTCCACACAAGTAGAAGTAATGAAAACTATATCTGCTTGTTCATGGAAAATGAATGCTTCAAATCCAGACCCATGTCAGTGGGCTGGTGTAAACTGCAGTGAAGATAAGGGTGATGTTGTAGAACTCCACTTGTCTACTCTTGGGTTTAATTCAAGTATTTGGCATGTTGTGTGCAAACTGCAAGCCCTTCAAATTCTTGACCTGTCATATAATTCCGTGTCAACCCCATCTGAAGAGGAGATTAGTTCTTGCACCAGCTTGGTTTCTCTGAATCTCAGTTCCAATGCCATGTCAGGTTCCCTCCCTCCTCTCAACCCTCTTCAGAAATTGCAATTCCTGGACATGTCTCACAATAATTTGACAGGAGGTATAACGACCCAAATTCAAAACTTGACAGAGCTGAAGAAATTCATTGTTACATACAATAATTTTGATGGGTCAGTGGCTTTTGGGGGTTTTAAGTTGGAAAACGTAGATGTCTCCCATAACCATTTGGGTGGTGGATTCCCCCAGGAGCTTATTCAATGTACCAATTTGATTTATCTTGACCTCAGTGCCAACAGTTTTAGTGGCCCAATTCCTTATAATATTAGCAATCTCGTCAAGTTGGAAACTCTGGTCCTCTCTTCCAATAACTTATCTGGAAATATTCCTAGCTCATTCAAGTCTCTCACCAAGCTGTCACGCTTTGCAATTAATCAGAACAAACTGAACGGAAGCATACCCAATGAGCTGTCAGCCATCGCAGGTCTGGAATCTCTTGATCTCAGCTACAATAAATTATCAGGATCTATTCCTCTAAGAGTGTTTTCTTTGAGCAATCTCAAGGCTCTGGACCTTACCTCCAATTTGCTTTCTGGAAGGATTCCTCAGAGTTTCTCACGAAATTTGTTTAGGTTACGCCTAAGTAATAACAGCTTGACTGGAGGCATCCCTCCGACTGTTTCAAGTGCCCCAACTTTGACATACCTGGAAATGAATAACAACTATCTAAACGGCCCAATTCCAACGCAGCTAGCAAGTTGTAAAAAACTTCAGCTACTTGATCTTGGACACAATAGTTTGGGAGGCTCATTGACTGAAGTGCTGCCGAAACTTGTCCAGTTGCAGTATTTGAAGCTGCCAGATAATAAATTTGAGGGAGATATTCTAGATGAGCTATCAAATTTTGAAAACTTGACATATGTGGATTTGAGTGACAATCTTTTATCAGGATCCCTATCCCCAAAAATTTTTGAGCTTCGGCAGCTGCAGAATCTGCGTTTACAAAATAACAATCTGACAGGAATCATACCAGTGAATATACAGGATAGCAAGTCCTTGTTAGAGCTTCAGTTGAGCAGTAACAACCTCAGTGGAACAATTCCACAAGGAGTTAGCAATCTTAATACGTTGCAGATTACTTTGAATCTCAGCCACAATTTGCTGGGAGGCAAAATTCCAAGCTCTCTATCCAACCTAATTACTCTGGAAATATTGGATCTTTCCAGTAACAGGTTGACAGGAGATATTCCAGGATCTTTATCAAACATGAAGAGTCTCACAGTATTGAACGTGTCGAACAATGAATTAACAGGCATCATTCCAGCTCTTCTCTTGAACAACAAAAACTTAGTTTTTAATTATACAGGAAACACTGGTCTTTCTAAAGAGCAATCTACTCAGTTTTCCACTAAGAAGAAGAAACCTTCAGCAGGGTTGCTAGTTGGGGTTGCTGTTGCTGGTGCCATTTTTGCCCTTGGGGCAGTTGGATTGACAATGTTTGCATGCAAATACTTTCAGTATAAAGAGCATGAAATATCAGAAGAGCAGCCACCCCATGTATTTGAAGGCCTTTTTATGCGCGTTTTGGAATTTCTTGGGGCAAGCAATTGGTATAGACAGAGAATCAATCGATCGCAAGCAATTCAAAAAATCCTTCAAAATTTGGAGCATCCACGGATCTCATATGAGGAGCTTCTCACAGCAACCAATAGATTCCACACTTCCAATTTGCTCGCTTCAAATAGCTCGGGATCCGTGTACAAAGGATTTTTGGCCGACGGTACCCGTGTTGCTGTGAAGGTTCTCAATTTAATGCACGAACAATCAGACAAGATTTTCAAAGCAGAATGCAAAGTGTTGCGGAAGGTTCGACACCGGAATCTTGGTAAAATCATAACCACATGTTCCACCCATCAGTTCAAAGCTTTAATCTTTGAGTATTTTTCTAGTGGAAGCTTAGAAAAACATTTGTATCAAGGTGAATATCGTGTCTGTAGATTGGGACTGAAGGAACTGTTGAAGATAGCCATAGATATAGCCCATGCCGTAGAATATCTTCATTATGATTGCTACGTGCAGATAGTGCACTGCGACATAAAACCAAGCAATGTTCTTTTAGATGAGAGCATGACAGCTCATCTGTCAGATTTTGGGATAGCCAGATTGATGGGCAGAATCGCCGTCAATTCACTAACTTCAACAATGGATTTAAGAGGTTCAGAAGGTTACATAGCACCAGGTAAGGTTGATTCCCGAATATTTTCTTTCAAATTTTTTTGGGGTTTCTATGGTATAATAGAGAAAACAATTAAAATCATTACCTTGATTGCAGAATATGGATTGAGTGGTAAAATGTCTCCTCGAGGAGATGTTTATAGCTATGGCATTTTGTTATTGGAAATGCTGACAAGGAGGAGACCAACTGATAGTATGTTCGATGGGGATGTCACTCTGCATAAGTGGGTGAAGATGGCATTTCCAGACAGGGCTGCTGAGGTAGTTGGTGAAGGTTTGCTAGTGGAAGAGTTTGGCCAAAAAAACGAAGAGTGTCTGATTTCATTGATGCGAGTTGGTCTGTTGTGTTCAGGAGATTCACCTGAGGCACGACCCACCATTAGAGATGTGTGCAAGTTATTGAAAGACATTGAACAGGTCTGGACTCCCATCAAATTAAGACCGACAATATCAAATTTAGTTTCTCAGAGAGGGGCTACAGTCAACTGTGAGGACACATCAGATACCCAAAGTTCTTCTTTTTAATGTAGAAGTTGTGACTAAGTCACAAGTTGACCGGTTACAACACACAAGACTTAAAAATAGAGGATTCGCATAGAGTATGTTATTATTAATGTATTTAAGATTTCATATTTAGGCAATACTTTGTATTTATTATTATTAAATAGAAGTGTTATGTCAAGGGAATTTTTTAATTTGTATTCTGATTATTTTGTTTATTTATTATTTGAAATTTTTAATATTATTTTAATTAATTATTAAAAAATTGTTTGTCAAATTGTGAATGAAAATTTTCATTTAATTTAAAGAGTATTAAAGAATTCTATTTTTTATGTTAATAAATGTTTTGAAGAATTATTTTTATTAAATTATAATACATATAATATTTTTCATAGTCCAAGGCCTATATTTAATTGTATGGACATGACATGCACCAACATAGTCTACATTTTCTTTGAGATACACACAACCTTTAGTGGCCATATATCTACAATGATAAATAGCTACAAACACCCTTGTGACCATAAAAACTTTTTCATTATTTTCCTACAAAATTGTGGATTCAACTATTCATATGAATCCACTCATTCCCATTTTTAATAATCCACCATGCAAAAGAATAGACCAACATGCCATTAATATCTCCAAGTACATACCTTAAGAACATATTTCTTGACAGATAAACCTAGTCTCCAAAAAGGTCCACACATTGTATTTTTTTTAAAATAAAAATATTACAATACATATTTACAAACGAAGAAAACTTCATGAACAACAATTTCCTCCTATGCATCCTTCTTGTGTCCAATTATTTCATGAACAACAATTTCCTCTTATGCATCCTTCTTGTGTCTAATTATAATGTGTATACATCCAATCACACATCCTACACCATGATTCATATATGGATTCACAACAAAGCACAATACAAAAAATGACAACCAAGCCCAACAAGTACTCACATGTTTGTGTTTTTGTTTGTACAAAGAAGCTTGCATAAATTACCAAGTGGTGTTACATAAATGCTAAACAATCTTAAAAAATCAAGCCCCCTTACTTATTTTTTAATACTAAATTTTCTCTTTTGATTTCAAAATATTTTTCAATGTGCAACCTATATAAAATGTTTATCACAAGATTACATGTTGCAATATATAGTGGTCCTAAGAATGTTTAAGTCATTTGATGTATGGATCCCTAGATTCTATAGGTGTATTACTAATAAATATTAATTTTATATTATAAACTCTATGAAATGTATAAAATATATATTTTTTCAATAAATTTATTTATTTATTTAATTATTTTAGATATTTATATGAGCATGTGATATATTCCTCAAGAAGAAGAATAAACTAGTGTTTTACACATTCCTTCTCAACTAAGTAATGCATATAATATTTTTAATTTTTATATAATTGTTTCAAATTTGATGAGAAAGTGTAGCAATTCGGGGATAAAAAAAACAGTTCTAAAATGAAATTTGCCCCTAAAACAAATGAATATAAATTTCAATGAGTTATTCTAGATGTCAACACTCTCAATAAATATTCTTTAAGAATTATTTAATTATTTAAAAAAAAAACTTAGCAACACAAGGATTAAAAAAAGAGAAGTCTAAAATAGATTTTTTCTCCTAAAATAAGTGAATATAAATTTCAATTAGTTATTCTAGATGCCAACACTCTAATTAACTATTACTTAAAGAGCAAGAATTGTAACAATTCAAATATAATTTTAAATTATTTTTTTAAATAGATGGTTGATGTTTTAGCTCAAACACTGACAACATACCAAGTTGCTCCTATTTCCATCAATAAAATAAACTATGGACTTTGAAAGAGCCAAAACCCCTCACAAAGAGAACAATAAAGAAATAAATCTAATAAGATGCTTAAAGACAACTAGAAAGCAACTACAACTCTACAAAATATAAGGCATTAAACTAAATCTTACAAGAGACCAACTCAACGTGGTGATTTGTAAAAATATTTCTAAGACTTTTTTCTTTACCACAATGAAAGGATCCTCCTCTCTAAGATTTATTTTCTTGTGAACCTTCATAAGACTACACAAAAACCCTCATCCAATCGTGAAACATTAAAATAGGTGACAATTATAGAACAAACAATTAAATATTTCTTCCTATATTAATCTTTTGCAACTCCTCAACAATAGTATTAGACTCCTAATCATTATAGAAATTTGTTTCTTTTTCTTCGAGAAAAAAACAAATTCTTATTACTAGACAATAAGTTAATTAAAATTATACATTAAATATTACTTTTTATAATTTTTTAATAAATATTTATTTAATTAAATATCTAGATAGAATACTTAACATTCTTTCCTTAACTTGAAAATATGTAATTAAATTTTTACTTAGATTACATGAAAAATCTGTGATGAAATTACTAAAATGACATTTTCATATAATTATAAGAGAAAACATATTAAAATAATAGAAAACAAGGTTAAATCTTGGTTTTTCTAATTATGTATAAAATACATATGTAGAAGAACCAAATAAAAGATCAAAACGTTAGGATTTCCATTTGCAAGTACCTTTTCAAATTACCATGAAATTGGTAATGTTACAATTTCAGATGAATTTTGGTTTCTCCTTTTTCCAACTTTGTGGAGTCAGTCTTTTTAAGTTATATGCAGATTTGACCATTATAAATATGTTAACAAATTTTCAAATAAAAAGTGATGGTTTATAAAATGGTAGGTTTATAACAATATTGCACGGAGAAGACAAAGACGAGTAACTACTACCATATTTGCGTCGTAATTTCCATGACATTTCATTTATGACTTGTTTGGAAAATTGAAGAGGATCGTTGTTTCTACTATTCTTCATTCTTGACATTGAATGGTGAAAATGTTTAACGTAACGAATAGGGTAAATAAATACGAGGGACATATTCGTAATGTTTGTGGTGACAAATTTCTTTCGAGATTTCCGAGTAATTGTGGAAATAAATTCTTCGCTGTGGAAATAATTCTTTCGAGATTTAACGTAACGAATGGGGTAATAAGTTCTTAGCTGAGGAAACAAATCTTGAACTGAATCGAATGGTTACGTTTTTTCGCCCTAGTAAAATGGTAGAATTCCGAGTAATTGTGAAGTGATGTACCTAGTTAACACGACGGTAGTTGGAGAAGAGCCAATTAAATTTGGTCATCCACGCGAAAATCATAGTATAGGTATCTCGAAATATAATTTTAATAAGATAAATAATTTTAAATTAAATTTATTACAATAGACACAAGAATGTTATTTATGTTATAAATATAATTTTAACAAGATAAATAATTATAAAATAATTTTATTACAATAAACTTTTAAATATTTTTGTAAATTCAACTACAAATAAAATATACAACTACAAATAAAATATAAATATAATTTTTATATTTCTCTAACTTATATCTAATATACTCTAACATTGATTAACGATGATCCTAACTACAATAATAATTGTAGATCCTAAAACATAATCATAATTCGAACAATGAACTCTGACCATAATCATTTAAATAAAATAATAACTCATTCAATATCATGTACATTAATATTTAAATAAATTTCTATTATAATAAATATATTAATAAAATATAAATAATTAGAATTTTCAAACATTTTTGTCATCAATTCTTCTATATCACATCTTACATAAAAAATATTATATTCTCTAAAAATTCAATTTCCTATAACATAATATTCTAAATAAAGATAATGTATTAATGTAAATAATGTCTATTATAATAAATTTAATTTATAATTATTTATAATTTTAATAAAGACCTTGCGTTTGAGCCCATGATATGTTAAATTTAGGGTATGTTATCTAAATTTGCAACTGAGATTAGCAAATCGGTGACAGAGATAACTTTAAGGAACCCCCCCCCCCCAATCCGAAAAGTATAAAATCGTGGCGAATCACATGTGTTTTGGAAGGAAAATTTTTAATTGTGATGACGAATTATGTGTCAAAATATGGATATTTGGTGGCGAATTTTTTAATAGTGTATACCATTTTTATAAAAAAATGGCGATTATAATTTTTTTTTAGGAAAATTATTAATATTGATGACGAATTATGTTTCAAAATATGTATATTGGTTGGCGAATATTTTAATAACGGATACCATTTTTATAAAAATATGGCGAAACTATTTTCCAAATATTTGAATTAATTTATTTGTCATGGCGAATGGTTTTCAAAAATTTATAGTTGGTATAGCGATTGAATAATTGGAAAATTGAAGAATGACACGTGTGATGATTCCGGAGAGAGTTTTCAGTAAAGGAGTTATCTCACCACATTCCCTCCGAAATGCACCTTCCATCGTTCATCTCTCTTAATCTAATGGTTGTGATTTGATGTTGAAGATGCATCGAGTCCCACTCCCATCACTATGATGTCATAGATTCACATGACACACGTCTGTTGGATTTACAACATATCAACGGCCAAAGGTGAATTTTGGGCCTATTATTGCTCTTCATAATATTTATGAAAAACTCTCAGCAGAATCATGACACGTGGTCGTAGTATGATTGATCATACCACGTGGTGATGTGTCATACCACGTATCATGATTCCACCAAAAATTTGCTATAAAGATTATGAAGACCAACAATAGGCCCAAAATTTACCTTTGTCTGTTGATATGTTGTAATCGAACGGACGTCGGGATGTGTGACACTGTGAGTTTGTGACCTCATTTTCTGACACTAGAAAAGTAAATTCTTTTGGCAATCTTCAGTAATATTAGATAGAAATATTCATTAATGGTGATGACATCAATTAAAGTAATGTGAATTAATGGTTTCTTAGATGGCACCTTTCAATTTTCACTGACAAATATGTGTAACATCATATAACTATTAATTACCTTGATAGAATAATGCCTTAAAGTTAAGGCTTGAATGAAAACGTCCTGTCATATAAGGACATTGTTTTCTGACCGTTCGATGATGTTACATCAATGGTAAAGCTTCATTTCATGCCACCATTTCATAGCTAACGTACTTTGCTTATTGTTTCTGCTGAGTGGGCACAAATTTCAAGTTTGTTTTATAATAAAGAATTGTTATGTCCACCTGCGTGGTGGGATCCTTTCGGCCTTCGTTATTCCCAAGATAGAAAATGTCTTATTAGAAGTGTTGTTTCCATTTTCACCCACTGTTGCATTAAATATGAAAGATTTGGAGATTTTTGGATAGTTACAATTTATCTTATGATTTAATTAGATCTATAGGGGAAATAATTTCAATCAGGACTTATAAATAGATGCACTACCTTGGAGGATCAGAGGGCCTTTTTGGGCTTGGTCACAGACCCAATCCTTGCGTCTATTGCTACGGAGTTCAGAGCCTTCACCAAGGAGGCTATAAGGATGGTGCTCGGACGTGAATTTTTGGAGAGTGAAAATAGGTATAGAGTGAACACTAACATTTCATCTCGGTTCTTGGCTTCTCTGTTGGACTTGGGGGGGAAAAGGTGGATATTATCATGCTTCTAAGGAAAGTTTTCAAAGAAGAGTACCTCGGTGATGATGTGCATGTTGTCGTATTTTTAGAAATTGGGGTTGGAATTCTTTGGGGAAATGATTTACCTAAGATTCTACAACTAGGAGTAAATGTTCCCAGGCAACCATTTTTACTGAACCTTGATGCTGAGCAGCTCATGCATCATCAAAAGTGGGCACAGATTGGGAGGGATTTCCTCTAGAAGTGGCACCTACTGGATGAACCCAGGGATTATCAGTGGCTAGACAAATTCTTTGAGATTCTCCTCTCTTCAGACTTCCACACAGAAGGAAGGGAGCATTAGCCAGATAGTCCTTGAGTCTACGTAGTCTCTATTCTCTAGTCCCTCTACTATGTCTTCCTCTGGTGGTAGTAGCTTAACAGGGTTTTTGAAATGATATAAATTGTAAATTGTAATCATGTATGTTGAAAAATATAATATGAAAATGTTTTAAGAAATTCGAAGTGCTACTGATTTTCTTTTTTGTTTTGATTATAAGAATCGTTAATGGATATGGTCTATGGGCATATTTGAATTGTAATGAAATTTTGCCTTATATAATATAAAAATTTGCGTTGCACTTTTGTTTCATGTAATATTTTAATGTTTCTAAACTTTATCATAAAAAGGTGACTGGTTCAAATTTCATGGATAAGCTATTCTAAGTGAATATAGTTAATGATTAATATTCATTAGTGTGTATTAAATTATTAATATTTAAAATTGTGACCATCGTTGGATTATGAGAGATGAACGGTTGGAGTTGTATTTCGGAAGTACTATGGGTTTCAAAAAGCTTTTTTGAAAACTCACTCTGGAAATGTGACATGTTGACGTGTAATTCGATGAAAAGATTACGTGGTATGTTTTAGAAAGATTACGTTACATGTTGTATGTTTTAGAAAGATTACATTACCATTATAGTATAATTGTATACCATTACATTTAATGAAAGCTTTTTAACATTACTCTTAGTAGCACAGCTAAAAAGAATTGTTGAACCATTGTCGAAGATTTTGAGACCGTAATTTGTGAGAGCCTTAGAGTTAGCCATTCTAACTTCTATCTATCCAGATTTCAAAGTTTAATTTCGGGTAAGATATCTAGCCTGATGCATCCCGATTTTGTAATGTCAAAAATTTAGTTTAACTTGATTTTGAAATTACAATTTACAATTGGGGTTTTCTTAAATTGGGGTTTTTTGTGATTTTGTTGGTAAATATCTATGAATCTGTGTTTTTTCATTCTTCCAAAGAACAATGGGGAAAGAGAAAACTCAAGGCCAAGGGCAAGCAGATGGGAAAACTTTAATAGACTGCAGAAAACTAGTAGAAATCCCTAGTTTCACTGATGAGTATCACGATGTTTATGATCTTGTTATCAATGGTGAAAGGAGAGTTATAGCAATTAAACATGCACTGTGCAGTAAGAAAACTAGGTCAAAGAGGCCTGATTTTATAAAATTTAACCCAGCGGTAGGTGCAAAAACTAATAAAGTTGCTTCGTGGGATGTTGGTTTGGATCACATGCTCTTACCCAAAGTTTTCCCTTGCCCAGAAATTGTCTTGATTTGTGCAGAAAATTATGATGAAGAAAGAACAACAATTGTGAATAAAAAAATCAGGAAGAAATTTTATCAATAACCCAGGAAGAATTTCACAGTTTGCTAGACCTAGGGTTTGATCGACAAAACTGTAATGTCTGTATTGACTTGGGATTGCTGGTAGAGAAATATGAGGCAGTCCCACCAAACACAAAAGATTCATTTATAAAGGGTCTAATAATTGCAGACGAAAAGGCTTCATTGGGTGAGAACCACAAGCCTCCTTATGATTTTAACATTTTTGTGTCATGGGTTCAAGATACTATATCCTTGCTATCATTTTTCCTGGGACTAGAAAATAATAGGGAAGTGGGTGCCAGCATTCTTCAATTCATTTGGGATATCCATTATGTCAATGAACCAGTAAGATATAATTTTGTTGGACACGTGGTTCAATCGATGCAAGAACAATTAGCATTGATTAAGAAGAGCAATTCTAAGACATTTAGGTTCACAACCTACTTGTGCTATCTTCTGCTAGCCAAGCATGTTGCAATATTAATGAGAAATGGAAACAAGCTTGAAATTCAAAGGGGGATAGGTACTCCATTTCCAATATGTAACTGGACACCTCAGATAAGAATGTATGATAGCAGAAGTAATTACAATAATTTTGTAGACTTCTTTTTGGCACCATTGTACAAAAAAATAACAAGCACTCCAATGCCTAGATTGTCTGCTTCATGTAGGAATTGCATCCAACTTGGAAGCACAATTCAATTGGCTGACTAGTACTTAATGGAAGAATACAATGTACTAAGGTTTTATGGGTCAGAATTGCAACCCCGCAAACTTCCAATGCATGTGACAGACAGGGTGTTTCCAATAGAATATGTAGTACAACTAGAGAGCACAGATAGACTCTTCACTAGCCAATCGAAGAAGAGCATATTCCCTTCCTTACCTTTCTCAATTGGAGGGTTAACATTTGAGAGAAAGGCATTCAAAGTGGAAATTTTTTTTATAGATATTTTTCAATTTGATTTAGAGTGGTACTGGAAGTATGATCCACTCGACGTCATTCAAACAATGCTTGTTGCTAATAAGAACTTTGCAAACTTGTTTCAACATGAAAGTAAACCATTGCTAGAGAAGTTGAAAAACAAGGATAGCTGGGATGACATTAGAAAAGAGATGGATAAATTTTCTCGTGAGGAAAAAATTTCAGTTGAATAGTTGTCATCACAAATTATGACAACAATAAACCAGGGCATTGTATAGCCTAGGATGTCCTATAATTTCTATGAAAAAGCTGCTTAGCCATCAAACATAAAAATACCAAAGAGATTAGCAAAAGCTTGTAAGGATAGAAAATGGACTAGAATGAAAATGAATGATTTTTGGAGTATGAGAAAGGATCTTGGTGAACCAAAGACCAGTGAAGATTTGGATGAAATAGACGAGGATATAGAGTTTAGCAAATTGTGGAATTTGGAGCATCCTAACATGGCATACGATAGTGAGGATGAATATCCAGACACTGAGGATGATAATCCACCAATTGCATTTACTCTAGAGACTGGGAGTCAGAGTGGAACCAGTGAGGACTGGAAAAAATTATATAGCAAAAGGGCAATCATTGTGGAAAAAATGGGTTATAAAGGTGGTGGTTTGGGTCCCATAGGAGAAGGCGTTTGGAATACAATTGAGATAGAAAAAATTTCTTATGCTCATGGTGCAGGCCTTGGGTCTGGTAGGGTCACTGGTGCCAGTAGGACTAGCCAACTTATACAACAAGTTCCCTCTCTAAAGAGGGGACTAGAATCTACACAGAATCCCATAGAAGAAGATAGTGTCAAGAAGAAAAAGCTTTCTGGTTCCAGAACACTGACAACAATGACATTTGATCGTAAAGAACTATTTACAGTTTCAGGTTTAGCAAAACCCTCTATTATTTTAAATCCTCAAAGAGCATTAGTTAGATCAACAAGCATTGCAAGCTCTGCCTCTGGATCACCTTTCAAACATTCAAATCCATCTGCAACACCAGATTTTCATTTCAAAGATTTCTATAATAAATTAGCAGAAACAAGAACCAATAATAAGGAAATAAAGAGGACATTGCAGACTCATTCCCTTCATGCAACTGTAGAGGAACAACCTGCATCCAACAAGGTTTTACCAACATAGGACCCAAAAAGAGACATGATGGAGTTCATGGTTTTTATTCCACCAAAAAAAGATGGAAACCCACCAGAGAGTTAGATAGATCCATCTAAATTTCAAGTTAGCACTCTCCAAAAGGATTTTTCCAAAGTTAAAAATGTGGACAAAATCAATGTGTCAAAGTATACAAACCAAGTGGTCTACAGTGCACTGCTAAAGTTGGAAAGAGAGAAAAGCAAGCTCGAGAAAAATATAGAAAAGTTACAGGAAGACATTGGCAATGAAAAAGAAAAGAGGAAAGCTTCATAGAACAATTTGAAAGAATTATAGAAAAAGATTAAAAAATCAACCTCTACATTAGTAGATATAGAGCATGAACATGCGGAGGTAGTAGTGAAGGAACAGGAGCAGGCAGAGGCAGAGCTGAAGGCACTGAGGGGAAAATTGGCAGAAATTAGTAAAAAATTAGAGGATGAAAAAGTCAGTTCAGAAAATTTAGTTAAAACTGTGGAGAGTAATGATGCCTCCAACCGGGAATTGCAAAAGCAATTGGACTCTTAGGTGGATAAAGAAAATAATTGGGAACACAAAGCAGTGGAAGAGAAAGAGAATTTTGAAAAAATGGCAGAAGAACTAAAGAAGGCCAATAATACAATTCCAACTTTAACAAATACTAGTAATAATTTAGTGAAGATTGCAAAAGAACACATTTGGGGCCAAATATTGGTGATGTGTAATAGCTTGTATGAGTGGTTTGAAATGCTTCAAAGTATGTGAGTATGTTATTTGAAGTTTCATAAGAACATTGAATAGAACATGGATGTTGTCAAGAAAGAAAAGGAAGCAAAAGATATTATGCAACAACTCTACAATAAGAGTGATAGTTATCTATCAAACAAGGGAATTAGCAACAACCTTGATGCCTCAGTAAAGGTATCAAGTATCATTAAAAAATGTGAGAAGCTAAGGGAAGCATAGGAATTGGATGACAAAGCTAGCAGAAGATCACAAAGATGGAACAAAGGAAAGTGAATATGGAAAGTCTTGGTTTGCCTAAGGGATTTGACACAAATAACTTCATTGGAAGAGAAAATTACAAAATAAGGTTGTAGGATAAAATAAATATTGATTTACGCTTTCTTCCTACAAACATATCTCCTGATATATTCATGGATTTCATCAAACCAGTGAGAACTTTGAATGGAGTTTTAGAAGCAACAACTATGTTAAGTCACACTTCCAAATATGAATTGCTAATGAAGTTGTAGGAGTGTGACTATACTATGAACCAAATTGTTCTACCATCAAAGGATGTTTGGACTGGCCTACAAATATTGCTCTAAATTTTGAACTACTGTAAATTGTAATATATTGCAAATGAGTACAAAACAAATTGTGCTCTATCTAATTTTCATGTTTTCCAATTCAATGTATGTTGAGTTACTCTATTTTATTCAGTTATTCTTAGTTGATTTACTCTGTTATATGGTATTGGAATACAAAATTTCATTCAGGAATTTCAAATTCAAATATGAATGATCATTAATGATATGATACAAAATTACAAACTACACTCTACAATAATAATACTCTTTGTTCTCAAATTTTAATGATGAAACATAATACATTCTTGATTTTATAAAATGAACATTGAATGATAGGATATAGTAGTTAATAAGTTCAAAAAATACCTATTGATTGCTACTGCTAATTTAGCAGAAATTTCCTAAATTTGCCAATTCATCTCTGCATCATCATCATCATCCAGTTCTGGTATTCCAGTTTCTTCATTGTTCTCTTCATTTTTTGTTTGTGTCTTCTTCACTCTGACCTCTACTTCTATGACTCCCATCACCACCTGTACTTGTCCCACCCAGACTCACTATCGGAGATTGGTTAATGGTGTTGCCCAACCCTCTTCTTTTGCATCTTTTCTTCTAGATTTCCATTGCTTTTTTATAAGGAAAAGTATTGACATCATACCTGGATGTGTAGACCCTCAATCATGTTTCCAAATTCTTGTCTAGTTTTTTTCTTAGCTTTGATTTTAGGAAGCCCAAAGCACTAAAAACTCTCTCATCCTCCATTGAACCCAATATCATGGTCTGACATAGATCAGCAAGCTTGAAGAACTCTAAAATTTCTTCACGCAACATTGTGCTCTGTTTTACTTCTGTCCAAATCCTTGTTACCGAGCCCTCTTCATGTGGGTTATGCATTAATTGATATTGATGCTTCATAGTCCTTGAAAAAGTGCTTGATTGTTGTCTAAGAAGACCCCCATCTAAAATTCCATTAATAGTCACTCCATTGAATTCTACAAATTTACAAAATTCTTTATCAAAGTCAATAGCCTATTACAATAATCTTCCTTACAGTTTAAGGACCAATATTGAGGAAACACAATTGCCATGGCCTCAAGCAGTTGTTCATATGGGAATCAGGATCATATTTCAGAGGAAACTTTATAGGCTATGTCCCTTGCATTACCTTCTATAGATTCGATGATCTTGGTAAACTCTTCCCTTGTAACTCTCGTAGCTCGCTTCTTTGGGGCACTGTAGTACATTGGTATTTGAAATCCCCTTACACAAACACATACATCCCCATTTTCAATGATCTTTAAATAATTATCAGGATTGTCCAAATTTGTTAGTTTCCTCCAGTGATTAAATCTTTCATCGGATAAATTTATGTCATTTCGATAGAGCCTATTGAGGGCTTGGCATGACATTTTATGCAAGCAAGCATATTCTACAATATGCATGTCTCTTTGTTGGGCTTTTTTCATAATGAACGTCATTTCTTCTAGCATGGGAAGAAGAGATGCTAAAGTCAAAAGTGTCTCTATATTGCTTAACCTCCGAAGCAGGTCACCACATCTCTGATTTTTTGCATTATCCTAATTTTCATACATCATTCTAATCAAAGATTGATATTCAAAAAAACTCGATGCTCTGGTCCATCCAAAGAGATCCATCTGGTATCAACATATTTAAGAAGCTTGTTTCCATTGGTAACTCCATCAACAATGTGCTAAAATTCCCTAAAACGTTTGGGACTTTGACAAAAATATGAGTACAACTCTCTTACTAAATCTTCAACCTTGTTTACTAAAGGAAACTTCTTCACAACTCTAAAAGCAAGATTCATCTTGTGGGCCATACGGTGAATGCCAACAATGTATGGTGAACAAGAAGCTTGCATCTTTGTGCAAAGACCATTCCTTTGACCTTGCATTACTGAAGCTCTATTTGCTCCAACATAGATCAACTTCTTTTCTATTGTCAATTCATCCATACCTCCATATTCAATTAAATGGTTCTTTACTAATTGAAATAAAGTTTTCAATGTCGCATTGCCCCTCAATTTTGCAATAGTTAGTAGATGTGGTTGGTGCACATTATTCTATATAGTATAAACATGCATGCATACCCGCGATGTATTATCTATTACCGTAACTTCATCTAAGGACAATGCAACAAAGGTTGACTCTTTTATTTTTCTCTGTACATCCTCTATTTCAACCTGGGCAATACAACTTGCCAATTCCCATCCACTATTTATTGACCAATGAGTGACAAGATAGTTAGGAACTTTTAGAAAGTGTAACAAACCACTCATTTCTGGATAGTCCATCATTGGATGCCCTCTGCTCAAAATATGGAAAACATTACTTAATTGAATAGCTTTTTCGCATTCTTCTACTTCACTTGCTTTTGCAAAAATAGAATTAATAGAACCCTAAACTTCACCAGGATTCGTCTTAAATTTTTGAAACAAATAATATTCCTCAGCATTCCTTCTATGTTGATAATGCTCCTTTTTTTTATATCTTGCCATTTTTATTTCCTTTCCATCAACAGTTGAGGTTTCGTAAACCTTACCAACATGTTTCTCTATGGTGTCTAGTTTAAGCTGCAACCACTTTTCCTTTTTATACTTTCAACTACAAATCGTACATCTGCATTCTACTGGTGGCTCACCTACAATTGGATTGTCCATGGGTTCAATGAATGGATACTTTGTCTCCCAATCAAATTTAAATCTCCTCGACATCTCCCATTGACGATCAATTTTTTTATTTTGATTTTCCTCTCCCTTTAGTGTTACTGTTAATTGAACCATCATCATCACCGAAGTCGATCGCTTCATCCTGGTACTGGTTGTTGACTTGAAATTATTCTTCAATGTCATCTTTATTAGAGATATCAAGTTCCGCAACTTCATCACTAGATTTATTAGGCTCCCCAATTTGTTCATTAGACTCCTATGTAGGTTGAGAACCTTGAAATTGTATAGGTTCCTCTGATGATGTACCTTCCTCACTTTGACCAACACTATTGCATCTACCCACGCCAACGTATGAAGATATATTTTTGCATTTTGTTGGCCTCTCTTGGACATCTCCACCTTCAATAGTCCTCTTCCTATTTAACTTTGACTATGACATCTCCAACAAATTAAGGTTGCAATAAAATTTTACTTGAATAAGATACTTCAGACTGGTAGTCGTTCGCTACTAATCACAAATGAAATTGTGAGCTCAGAATCAACTAAATCTCTTGAAGTCTCCTTCTCTCCGGCATGTTTCAATAATGAAACTCATATCTCGTAAATAGACAACTACAACTACAAGTAAACCATTTTCATATCAGCCATCAAATTTTGCCTCATAATCTCCATCGTCCATTTTGGTGAAGGGGCCGACAGTTGCTTATGATAACAACTAATATTTGGTGAACCCCATGTAATTTCAAATAATTGACTAGGTGAATAGGGCGGGAATTTGGGACACGATTATGTATGATGCATGGAAAATTGGTTCCTAGTGTAAATAAAATTTTTACTTGGGACAATGGGCCTTTAGTGAATGTTGATCCTCGATGAAGACACCCAATTTAATCTATGGCGAATAAGAGTGAAATAGTAAATAGACATATGGGCGAAGAACCTAACTACCATATTGAAATTACGTAAAAAGAGTGGTGAACAATCTGACCACTATATGAGCATTTTATAAAATCTGGGAGAACCGGTCAACCATTATATGAGCATTTTATTCGCCAAATTCTATCTGCCGATCAGGACATGTTCACCAATTGGAGAATAATCACCACTAAAAAATCCCTAATTGGTGAACCATAGGATTCATGATCCTAATCTTGTTGCAGGGCATTCCCCTGATAATAATATCACCAACCCCCAACCTCTATGCTTAATGAGATAGAGGATAATCTGATTATTGAAGTTATTTATCCTAACAAGGAGCCAGAAAGTATGAAGTTTGATCATCTGCTTCTGGGCCCCTCAGAATCCCGCATGGCTGGATACAATGTCAGGAACAACCCTGAATTTAAGAGTGATCAAACTGACAAAAGTGAGGATGATGATGAGCTAGTTAAGGGGAGCAATACCTCTAAAAAGAAAGGTAGAGCTATTGGCTCTAAAAATAAGAAGAAGACTGGAGATCTTAATGCTCTCGCTACTAGCTCTATTAACCCTCTTTCCTCATCAAGTGCATTTCATGGAATATTAGAGGTCTTGAGTCTCTTGATAAGAAGTTTATTAATAAGATATTTTTTATTTGTCATAAAAATACTGATTTTCTCATGCTTCAAGAGCTCAAGGCTATTGAATTTTCTCTTAATTCTTCTCTTGATTGTATATGGAAAGATGCTATTAAAATTTATACTAGCCATCCTAAAGGAAAGGGTGGAGTTGATTTTCTCATTAACCCCTATTGGGCAAGATATATTAAAGATGTCGGAACCTCCCCATGTAATCGTGCAGCCTAGGCTATCCTTGATATTAGAGGATCTTCCTTTGGTGTTTGTCCTTTATATGATCCTAATGAGTCTAAGGAAAGGATATCGCTTTGGGATTGGTTATATGCTCTCCCTAATATCCCCTAGATTATTGTTGGGGACTTTAACATGATTGAGAGCTAGGACGACAAGATCGGGGGTATCTCCTTTGAATGGTAGCTCCCCAAAAAATCACATTGGGATCGCTTTAAACAACATTTAAACCTCTTTGACCCCCTTGAAGGCCTTAAATCTGAGACTTCTACCCTCTGGTATACCTGGTGCAACTTCTAGTAAGGGCCTAACTGGATCTACTCTAGACTTGACAAGTTTTATGTTAATACGAATCACTTCTCCTTTTCTCCTAATCATTTAGGGAACTCAGTCTCTACCACCCCTTCTACCCTCTCTAACCATTTCCCCATCATAGCTGATATTAACATTAGAAATTTTGTCGTTATTAGTAACCCTTGCAAGAAGAAGTTTATCCTTAACTCTTCCTTATTGAAAGACCAAGATGTTCTAATTGCCATTAGAATGGTCAGGTCCTTTAACTTGCATAATCAATTTCCCTCCCACACTTCCCGATGGAATATGAATGTGGCTTCTTGGAAAATTGTTTTTCAATCCCTTGGGCAAAATAAAGCCAAGGATTATAGATATCAAGAAAACCTTCTCAATAAACGTCTCCACCTTGTTGAATGGGAAATTCAATCGAATCCTGCTTCCCCTGATCTAATTGAACAAGTCTCTCAATCCAGGAATTCCCTTAGAAATCATCAACAAGTTAAAATCAGGGGAGCCTTCATTAGAGCCCACAACCATTGTCTCCAGTATGGGGACAAAGGCTCCAAACTCTTCTTCAACCTTTTGAAGCATAAACATAATAGAGAAAGAATTGATAGGATTGTTGTTGAAGATAAGGAGCTTATGAACATCAATGATATTATTGATGCTTTTGAAATGTTCTATAGAACTCTATTTACCTCAGAGGATAATGAAGCTTCTAAGGATAACAGGAATAAATGCCAAAATATCATCCGCAACAAGATTTCTGAAACTAATGCCCTCCTACTCAAGACTAGGGTTTCCCTCCAAGAAATTATTGATGCCATTAGTGTGCTTAAAGACAATAAATCCCCTGGCTCGGATGGTCTTCCTACTAAATTTTATAAGGCTAATGTTGACTGGATTGCTGAGAACCTTTATGACTTATATACAAAAGCCTTTGACTCTGGTACCCTTGGGAATTCCATTAATATGGGAATTGTTAAACTTATCCCAAAAGATGGAGATAAAGCTCTCATTAAAAATTGACATCCTATTACGCTCCTCATGTTTCCTATAAAATCCTTGCCAAAGTCCTTGCTTCTCGTCTTGAAATTATTCTTCCCAAGTTTATCTATTCCACTCAAACTAGCTTCATCAAGGGCAGGTATATCTTAGAGAACCTTATTACCAGCTGGGAGACTATGGAATGAGCCAAGTCCTCCAGTCAAGAAGTTGCCATGTTTCTTGTTGATTTTGAGAAAGCTTACAATAGAGTGGAATGGGATTTCATTCTCATGATGCTTAATGTGTTTGGCTTCCCCGATGAATTTTGTAGAAATGTCCAAGTCCTCCTTAAAGATGCTTTTGCCTTGATTGAGGTCAATGGGAATCTCTCTCATCCTATCCCTCTTTCTAGATCTATTAGATAGGGGTTCCCTCTTTCCCCTGCTCTACTTGTGATTGCCTCAGATTCTCTATTTTAACTCCTCAGAGATGATACATTGTCTCCTAAATTTCATGGCATTAAGCTGCCTAATGACTCTAAATTACTTAATATTCAGTTTGCTGATGATACCTCGCTCTTCCTTGAGCTTTCTAGACATAATATTCTTTTCCTTACTCAAAAGTTGGATATCTTTGGAAAACCTCAGGTGCCCATATCTCTAGCTCCAAATCCATTCATCTTATGTGGAAAGAGGAACCCCCAAACTGGCTTCACCACTTTGGTTTCTCCGGGGGAGGGCCTAATAAAATTGTTAGGTATCTTGGAATACCCTTCTCTATCTCTCCCCCCTTAAGGATATGTGGATATGGATTAAAGAAAGAATTGACAAGAAACTCAATAAATGGAACAATAGGGTGCTTTCCCTTGCCAGAAGGGTCCAAGTCTGCCAAAAGATCCTCTCCTCCTATAGCATATATTATTCCTCTATCTAGATGTTTAGTAATTACCAAGTGTTTGAAATCCAAAAATCTATTAGATGCTTCTTGTGGTCTAGTGGGAAGGGTAAAAGAAAGGCTCACGCAATCAAATGGAGTTGGTGCCATATTGACAAAAAGCTTGGTGGGTTGGGCCTAAAGGATCTCAAGTTGCAAGGGATGTCCCTTGCTACCAAATAGATCTTCCAGGCCCTCAAAGGACAAGAGTCCTAGAAGGTGTTGATAAGGAACAATATTCAAAATGGTGCTCCTAAAAATGCCAAATCATGGAAGGCGCTCCCTATTTGTGATCTTGTGCCTGGTTCCTTCCTTGTCTCTATCCAAGGCACTTGGGTCTTTAAGTCTATATACAAAGCTTGGAGCATGTTCGTGGGTTTATTGACAACTCCAATTTTGATTATAATAATACCTTGGATGGGGAACATTCGATATGGTGGAATCTCTTCCATAATGAAAAGCCTCTTTCCTTAACCCAAGGATGTTCTACTAGACACTGGCATAATAAAGGGATTAAATATATTATGGACATTCTGGAGAACAACAACCTTATCAGTTGGGAAACTCTTAGTAATGACTTTGACCTTCCTGATTCTTACAAAAGAACCTACAACATGATTAAGAATGCTTGTGCTCCCCTTAACCTTCCCTGTAATACTGATGTAGACTACCATAGATACCTTTCTTTCCGCTGGAATGATGGATCCCTCCTCCCTAAAGTTAAAGCTAAGGACATTTACAAATTTCTCGACTATGACTCTTCGATCTTTGATCACATCAACTCCATTCGGTATGCTGGTACTAGTCCCCTTGACTAGCAGAAAAACCTTTGAATTTTTTTGGAAATACCCCATCCCCCCAAAATTAAATGTTTCAAATGGTAGCTCATGCTTGATAGATTGCCTATTAGAAGTCATTCTATTGACTGTGACACTTTCCTTGTCTGTAGGATGCCCGAGACTATGAGACACATCTTTTTTGACTGTTCTTTTGCTAGCGAAGTGTGGCTGATGTTTGGAATATCTATTACTAAACATGCTTGTACTCTTGATATTATTACTGGATTTATACATGGTCTCGAAAAAGATGCTAATTTGTTCTGGAAAATCCTTTCTTCTTACATCCTTTGGTTTATATGGAGGTTTAGAAATGAGGATAAATTTCAAGGCAATGGAAGAGTTCTTACTGGTTTTTCTTAGAAAACTCATACGTTTTAAAATTATTTCGCAGGTTTTCTATGTGATGAGGCTAGAAAAGGAAAAGCTGTTAAGATTTCTCCAAGATGGTCACACCACTATGTTCATCTACAAAATGAAAGATGGCTTTGAATGGGCCCGTATTGTAGAGAATCAGTTGGCCTTTGATGATGCGCTCAAAAAGCTGATTAAAGAGATCAAGGATACTAGAGGTACTTATTTTGACAAGCTTGAGATGTTCACCCATATTCTGGAAAGAAAGAAAGTGGTTTGGATGGAGGGCGCTCAAGGGTGGACCTCGTGGGTTGAAGTTTATGATGACATTCTGCTATAAGAATACCTGGATCTTTTTTTGTGTCCATACTCATGAAAATAGTTATTATACTCACAAAAACTGTTATGGGTTTTGATTAGTTGTGCTACTTTGGTGGGTTGAAGCTCTGCCTCCCCATTACTCGCTTTGTAACTCTTTTTTGATCAATCGATTGTTAATATTAAAAAAAATTTATATTAATGTGTTAATATTTAAGGAGACAAACTAATAAATTAAAAATGAAAGTGAATTAACTAGATTAGAATTGAAATAGGTTAATATATAATAGTGTACTGTTAAATATATTTTTTAAATTATAATATGTTATTATTTGAATATAAATTGTGTTAAATGTGATTAAGTATTGGTTTCTTTTTGTTTAATATATAAGAGTACAATATAGTTAAATTCATTGTTATTAAAAAATATTAGGATCTTTTAAATATTTAATAAATTACATTTAGAAAATAAATATGAAAATATTTTTATAAGAATGAAAATAGTTTTATAATAAATAGTACCTACACATCAAAAATCAATGAAAAATGGTGTAATGACCTAAGCTGATTCAATCATCTTGAATCATGTTCAAATAATATAAATTGTGAATCAT